>CAXAJV010001100.1:0-463000 GCA_963969225.1 Xylocopa violacea | reverse complement strand
ATACATCAATAACGTAATATAAACTAACCTAACCCAACCTAACATCTCGGCGGTAATATTTGACATCATTCCTGGCGAGATGGCCTCTACGTCTCCGTGGAACCTTTGCATACATCAATAACGTAATATAACATAACCTAACCCAACGTAACATCTCGGCGTTAACATTTGACCTCATTCCTGGCGAGTTGGCCTCTACGTCTCCGTGTAACCCTCATATACATGAATAACGTAATATAACGTAACCTAACCCAACGTATCATCTCAGCGGTAATATTTGACAACATTCCTGGCGTGTTGGCCTCTACGTCTTCGTGGGACCTTTATATACATCAATAACATAATATAAGCTAGCCTAACCCTATCTAACATCTCGGCGGTAATATTTGACCACATTCCTGGCTTGTTGGCATCTGCGTCTCTGTGGGACCTTTATATATGTCAATAACGTAATATAACCTAACCTAACCCAATCTAACATCTCGGCGGTAATATTTGACCACATTCCTGGCGAGTTGGCCTCTACGTCTCCGTGTAACCCTCCTATACATCAATAACGTAATATAACGTAACCTAACCCAACCTATCATCTCGGCGGTAATATTTGATAACATTCCTGGCGATTTGGCCTCTACGTCTCCGTGGGACATTTATATACATCAATAACGTAATATAAGCTAGCCTAACCCAATCTAACATCTCGGCGGTAATATTTGACCACATTCCTGGCTTGTTGACCTCTGCGTCTCCGTGGGACCTTCATATACGTCAATAACGTAATATAACCTAACCTAACCCTACGTAACATCTCGGCGGTAATATTTGACCACATTCCTGGCGAGTTGGCCTCTACGTCTCCGTGTAACCCTCCTATACATCAATAACGTAATATAACGTAACCTAACCCAACCTATCATCTCGGCGGTAATATTTGACAACATTCCTGGCGAGTTGGCTTCTACGTCTCCGTGGGATCTTTATATACATCAATAACGTAATATAAACTAACCTAATCCAACCTAACATCTCGTCGGTAATATTTGACAACATTCCTGGCGAGTTGGCCTCTACGTCTCCGTGGAACCTTCGTATACATCAATAACGAAATATAACCTAACCTAAACCAACCTATCATCTCGGCGGTAATATTTGACAACATACCTGGCTTGTTGACCTCTGCGTCTCCGTGGGACCTTCATATACGTCAATAACGTAATATAACCTAACCTAACCCTACGTAACATCTCGGCGGTAATATTTGACCACATTCCTGGCGAGTTGCCCTCTACGTCTCCGTGTAACCCTCCTATACATCAATAACGTAATATAACGTAACCGAACCCAACCTATCATCTCGGCGATAATATTTGACAACATTCCTGGCGAGTTGGCTTCTACGTCTCCGTGGGACCTTTATATACATCAATAACGTAATATAAACTAACCTAACCCAACCTAACATCTCGGCGGTAATATTTGACAACATTCCTGGCGAGTTGGCCTCTACGTCTCCGTGGAACCTTCGTATACATCAATAACGAAATATAACCTAACCTAAACCAACCTATCATCTCGGCGGTAATATTTGACAACATACCTGGCTTGTTGACCTCTGCGTCTCCGTGGGACCTTCATATACGTCAATAACGTAATATAACCTAACCTAACCCTACGTAACATCTCGGCGGTAATATTTGACCACATTCCTGGCGAGTTGGCCTCTACGTCTCCGTGGGACCTTTATATACTTCAATAACGAAATATAACCTATCCTAACCCAACCTATCATCTCGGCGGTAATATTTGACAACATTCCTGGCGATTTCGCCTCTACGTCTCCGTGGAACCTTCGTATACATCAATAACGAAGTATAACCTAACCTAAACCAACCTATCGTCTCGGCGGTAATAGTTGACATCATTCCTGGCGAGATGGCCTCTACGTCTCCGTGGAACCTTTGTATACATCAATAACGTAATATAAACTAACCTAACCCAACCTAACATCTCGGCGGTAATATTTGACAACATTCCTGGCGAGTTGGCCTCTACGTCTCCGTGGAACCTTCGTATACATCAATAGCGAAATATAGCCTAACCTAAACCAACCTATCTTCTCGGCGGTAATATTTGACAACATTCCTGGCGTGTTGGCCTCTACGTCTCCGTGGGACCTTTATATACATCAATAACATAATATAAGCTAGCCTAACCCAATCTATCATCTCTGCGGTAATATTTGATAACATTCCTGGCGATTTGGCCTCGACGTCTCCGTGGGACCTTTGTATACATCAATAACGTAATATAAGCTATCCTAACCCAATCTAACATCTCGGCGGTAATATTTAACCACATTCCTGGCTTGTTGACCTCTGCGTCTCCGTGGGACCTTCATATACGTCAATAACGTAATATGACCTAACCTAACCCAACCTAACATCTCGGCGGTAATATTTGACAACATTCCTGGCGAGTTGGCCTCTACGTCTCCGTGGAACCTTCCTATACATCAATAACGAAGTATAACCTAACCTAAAGCAACCTATCGTCTCGGCGGTAATAGTTGACATCATTCCTGGCGAGATGGCCTCTACGTCTCCGTGGTACCTTTGTATACATCAATAACGTAATATAAACTAACCTAACCCAACCTAACATCTCGGCGGTAATATTTGACATCATTCCTGGCGAGATGGCCTCTACGTCTCCGTGGAACCTTTGCATACATCAATAACGTAATATAACATAACCTAACCCAACGTAACATCTCGGCGTTAACATTTGACCTCATTCCTGGCGAGTTGGCCTCTACGTCTCCGTGTAACCCTCATATACATGAATAACGTAATATAACGTAACCTAACCCAACGTATCATCTCAGCGGTAATATTTGACAACATTCCTGGCGTGTTGGCCTCTACGTCTTCGTGGGACCTTTATATACATCAATAACATAATATAAGCTAGCCTAACCCTATCTAACATCTCGGCGGTAATATTTGACCACATTCCTGGCTTGTTGGCATCTGCGTCTCTGTGGGACCTTTATATATGTCAATAACGTAATATAACCTAACCTAACCCAATCTAACATCTCGGCGGTAATATTTGACCACATTCCTGGCGAGTTGGCCTCTACGTCTCCGTGTAACCCTCCTATACATCAATAACGTAATATAACGTAACCTAACCCAACCTATCATCTCGGCGGTAATATTTGATAACATTCCTGGCGATTTGGCCTCTACGTCTCCGTGGGACATTTATATACATCAATAACGTAATATAAGCTAGCCTAACCCAATCTAACATCTCGGCGGTAATATTTGACCACATTCCTGGCTTGTTGACCTCTGCGTCTCCGTGGGACCTTCATATACGTCAATAACGTAATATAACCTAACCTAACCCTACGTAACATCTCGGCGGTAATATTTGACCACATTCCTGGCGAGTTGGCCTCTACGTCTCCGTGTAACCCTCCTATACATCAATAACGTAATATAACGTAACCTAACCCAACCTATCATCTCGGCGGTAATATTTGACAACATTCCTGGCGAGTTGGCTTCTACGTCTCCGTGGGATCTTTATATACATCAATAACGTAATATAAACTAACCTAATCCAACCTAACATCTCGTCGGTAATATTTGACAACATTCCTGGCGAGTTGGCCTCTACGTCTCCGTGGAACCTTCGTATACATCAATAACGAAATATAACCTAACCTAAACCAACCTATCATCTCGGCGGTAATATTTGACAACATACCTGGCTTGTTGACCTCTGCGTCTCCGTGGGACCTTCATATACGTCAATAACGTAATATAACCTAACCTAACCCTACGTAACATCTCGGCGGTAATATTTGACCACATTCCTGGCGAGTTGCCCTCTACGTCTCCGTGTAACCCTCCTATACATCAATAACGTAATATAACGTAACCGAACCCAACCTATCATCTCGGCGATAATATTTGACAACATTCCTGGCGAGTTGGCTTCTACGTCTCCGTGGGACCTTTATATACATCAATAACGTAATATAAACTAACCTAACCCAACCTAACATCTCGGCGGTAATATTTGACAACATTCCTGGCGAGTTGGCCTCTACGTCTCCGTGGAACCTTCGTATACATCAATAACGAAATATAACCTAACCTAAACCAACCTATCATCTCGGCGGTAATATTTGACAACATACCTGGCTTGTTGACCTCTGCGTCTCCGTGGGACCTTCATATACGTCAATAACGTAATATAACCTAACCTAACCCTACGTAACATCTCGGCGGTAATATTTGACCACATTCCTGGCGAGTTGCCCTCTACGTCTCCGTGTAACCCTCCTATACATCAATAACGTAATATAACGTAACCGAACCCAACCTATCATCTCGGCGGTAATATTTGACAACATTCCTGGCGAGTTGGCTTCTACGTCTCCGTGGGACCTTTATATACATCAATAACGTAATATAAACTAACCTAACCCAACCTAACATCTCGGCGGTAATATTTGACAACATTCCTGGCGAGTTGGCCTCTACGTCTCCGTGGAACCTTCGTATACATCAATAAGGAAATATAACCTAATCTAAACCAACCTATCATCTCGGCGGTAATATTTGACAACATTCCTGGCGAGTTGGCTTCTACGTCTCCGTGGGACCTTTATATACATCAATAACGTAATATAAACTAACCTAATCCAACCTAACATCTCGGCGGTAATATTTGACAACATTCCTGGCGAGTTGGCCTCTACGTCTCCGTGGAACCTTCGTATACATCAATAACGAAATATAACCTAACCTAAACCAACCTATCATCTCGGCGGTAATATTTGACAACATACCTGGCTTGTTGACCTCTGCGTCTCCGTGGGACCTTCATATACGTCAATAACGTAATATAACCTAACCTAACCCTACGTAACATCTCGGCGGTAATATTTGACCACATTCCTGGCGAGTTGCCCTCTACGTCTCCGTGTAACCCTCCTATACATCAATAACGTAATATAACGTAACCGAACCCAACCTATCATCTCGGCGATAATATTTGACAACATTCCTGGCGAGTTGGCTTCTACGTCTCCGTGGGACCTTTATATACATCAATAACGTAATATAAACTAACCTAACCCAACCTAACATCTCGGCGGTAATATTTGACAACATTCCTGGCTAGTTGGCCTCTACGTCTCCGTGGAACCTTCGTATACATCAATAACGAAATATAACCTAACCTAAACCAACCTATCATCTCGGCGGTAATATTTGACAACATTCCTGGCGTGTTGGCCTCTACGTCTCCGTGGGACATTTATATACATCAATAACGTAATATAAGCTAGCCTAACCCAATCTAACATCTCGGCGGTAATATTTGACCACATTCCTGTCTTGTTGGCATCTGCGTGTCTGTGGGACCTTTATATATGTCAATAACGTAATATAACCTAACCTAGCCGTACGTAACTTCTCAGCGGTAATATTTGACCAAATTCCTGGCGAGTTGCCCTCTACGTCTCCGTGTAACCCTCCTATACATCAATAACGTAATATAACGTAACCGAACCCAACCTATCATCTCGGCGGTAATATTTGACAACATTCCTGGCGTGTTGTCTTCTACGTCTCCGTGGGACCTTTATATACATCAATAACGTAATATAAACTAACCTAACCCAACCTAACATCTCGGCGGTAATATTTGACAACATTCCTGGCGAGTTGGCCTCTACGTCTCCGTGGAACCTTCGTATACATCAATAACGAAATATAACCTAACCTAAACCAACCTATCATCTCGGCGGTAATATTTGACAACATACCTGGCTTGTTGACCTCTGCGTCTCCGTGGGACCTTCATATACGTCAATAACGTAATATAACCTAACCTAACCCTACGTAACATCTCGGCGGTAATATTTGACCACATTCCTGGCGAGTTGCCCTCTACGTCTCCGTGTAACCCTCCTATACATCAATAACGTAATATAACGTAACCGAACCCAACCTATCATCTCGGCGGTAATATTTGACAACATTCCTGGCGAGTTGGCTTCTACGTCTCCGTGGGACCTTTATATACATCAATAACGTAATATAAACTAACCTAACCCAACCTAACATCTCGGCGGTAATATTTGACAACATTCCTGGCGAGTTGGCCTCTACGTCTCCGTGGAACCTTCGTATACATCAATAAGGAAATATAACCTAACCTAAACCAACCTATCATCTCGGCGGTAATATTTGACAACATTCCTGTCGTGTTGGCCTCTACGTCTCCGTGGGACCTTTATATACATCAATAACATAATATAAGCTATCCTAACCCAATCTAACATCCCGGCGGTAATATTTGACCACATTCCTGGCTTGTTGGCATCTGCGTGTCTGTGGGACGTTTATATACATCAATAACATAATATAAGCTAGCCTAACCCTATCTAACATCTCGGCGGTAATATTTGACCACATTCCTGGCTTGTTGGCATCTGCGTCTCTGTGGGACCTTTATATATGTCAATAACGTAATATAACCTAACCTAACCCAATCTAACATCTCGGCGGTAATATTTGACCACATTCCTGGCGAGTTGGCCTCTACGTCTCCGTGTAACCCTCCTATACATCAATAACGTAATATAACGTAACCTAACCCAACCTATCATCTCGGCGGTAATATTTGATAACATTCCTGGCGATTTGGCCTCTACGTCTCCGTGGGACATTTATATACATCAATAACGTAATATAAGCTAGCCTAACCCAATCTAACATCTCGGCGGTAATATTTGACCACATTCCTGGCTTGTTGACCTCTGCGTCTCCGTGGGACCTTCATATACGTCAATAACGTAATATAACCTAACGTAACCCTACGTAACATCTCGGCGGTAATATTTGAACACATTCCTGGCGAGTTGGCCTCTACGTCTCCGTGTAACCCTCCTATACATCAATAACGTAATATAACGTAACCTAACCCAACCTATCATCTCGGCGGTAATATTTGACAACATTCCTGTCGTGTTGGCCTCTACGTCTCCGTGGGACCTTTATATACATCAATAACATAATATAAGCTATCCTAACCCAATCTAACATCCCGGCGGTAATATTTGACCACATTCCTGGCTTGTTGGCATCTGCGTGTCTGTGGGACGTTTATATACATCAATAACATAATATAAGCTAGCCTAACCCTATCTAACATCTCGGCGGTAATATTTGACCACATTCCTGGCTTGTTGGCATCTGCGTCTCTGTGGGACCTTTATATATGTCAATAACGTAATATAACCTAACCTAACCCAATCTAACATCTCGGCGGTAATATTTGACCACATTCCTGGCGAGTTGGCTTCTACGTCTCCGTGGGACCTTTATATACATCAATAACGTAATATAAACTAACCTAATCCAACCTAACATCTCGGCGGTAATATTTGACAACATTCCTGGCGAGTTGGCCTCTACGTCTCCGTGGAACCTTCGTATATATCAATAACGAAATATAACCTAACCTAAACCAACCTATCATCTCGGCGGTAATATTTGACAACATACCTGGCTTGTTGACCTCTGCGTCTCCGTGGGACCTTCATATACGTCAATAACGTAATATAACCTAACCTAACCCTACGTAACATCTCGGCGGTAATATTTGACCACATTCCTGGCGAGTTGCCCTCTACGTCTCCGTGTAACCCTCCTATACATCAATAACGTAATATAACGTAACCGAACCCAACCTATCATCTCGGCGATAATATTTGACAACATTCCTGGCGAGTTGGCTTCTACGTCTCCGTGGGACCTTTATATACATCAATAACGTAATATAAACTAACATAACCCAACCTAACATCTCGGCGGTAATATTTGACAACATTCCTGGCTAGTTCGCCTCTACGTCTCCGTGGAACCTTCGTATACATCAATAACGAAATATAACCTAACCTAAACCAACCTATCATCTCGGCGGTAATATTTGACAACATTCCTGGCGTGTTGGCCTCTACGTCTCCGTGGGACATTTATATACATCAATAACGTAATATAAGCTAGCCTAACCCAATCTAACATCTCGGCGGTAATATTTGACCACATTCCTGTCTTGTTGGCATCTGCGTGTCTGTGGGACCTTTATATATGTCAATAACGTAATATAACCTAACCTAGCCGTACGTAACTTCTCGGCGGTAATATTTGACCAAATTCCTGGCGAGTTGCCCTCTACGTCTCCGTGTAACCCTCCTATACATCAATAACGTAATATAACGTAACCGAACCCAACCTATCATCTCGGCGGTAATATTTGACAACATTCCTGGCGTGTTGTCTTCTACGTCTCCGTGGGACCTTTATATACATCAATAACGTAATATAAACTAACCTAACCCAACCTAACATCTCGGCGGTAATATTTGACAACATTCCTGGCGAGTTGGCCTCTACGTCTCCGTGGAACCTTCGTATACATCAATAACGAAATATAACCTAACCTAAACCAACCTATCATCTCGGCGGTAATATTTGACAACATTCCTGGCGTATTGGCCTCTACGTCTCCGTGGGACCTTTATATACATCAATAACATAATATAAGCTAGCCTAACCCAATCTAACATCTCGGCGGTAATATTTGACCACATTCCTGGCTTGTTGGCATCTGCGTGTCTTGGGGACCTTTATATATGTCAATAACGTAATATAACCTAATATAACCCAATCTAACATCTCGGCGGTAATATTTGACCACATTCCTGGCGAGTTGGCCTCTACGTCTCCGTGTAACCCTCCTATGCATCAATAACGTAATATAACGTAACCTAACCCAACCTAACATCTCGGCGGTAATATTTGACATCATTCCTGGCGAGATGGCCTCTACGTCTCCGTGGAACCTTTGCATACATCAATAACTTAATATAACATAACCTAACCCAACGTAACATCTCGGCGTTAACATTTGACCACATTCCTGGCGAGTTGGCCTCTACGTCTCCGTGTAACCCTCCTATACATCAATAACGTAATATAACGTAACCTAACCCAACCTATCATCTCGGCGGTAATATTTGATAACATTCCTGGCGATTTGGCCTCTACGTCTCCGTGGGACATTTATATACATCAATAACGTAATATAAGCTAGCCTAACCAAATCTAACATCTCGGCGGTAATATTTGACCACATTCCTGGCTTGTTGACCTCTGCGTCTCCGTGGGACCTTCATATACGTCAATAACGTAATATAACCTAACCTAACCCTACGTAACATCTCGGCGGTAATACTTGACCACATTCCTGGCGAGTTCGCCTCTACGTCTCCGCGTAACCCTCCTATACATCAATAACGTAATATAACGTAACCTAACCCAATCTAACATCTCGGCGGTAATATTTGACCACATTCCTGGCTTGTTGACCTCTGCGTCTCCGTGGGACCTTCATATACGTCAATAACGTAATATAACCTAACCTAACCCTACGTAACATCTCGGCGGTAATATTTGACCACATTCCTGGCGAGTTGGCCTCTACGTCTCCGTGTAACCCTCCTATACATCAATAACGTAATATAACGTAACCTAACCCAACCTATCATCTCGGCGGTAATATTTGACAACAGTCCTGGCGAGTTGGCTTCTACGTCTCCGTGGGACCTTTATATACATCAATAACGTAATATAAACTAACCTAACCCAACCTAACATCTCGGCGGTAATATTTGACAACATTCCTGGCGAGTTGGCCTCTACGTCTCCGTGGAACCTTCGTATACATCAATAACGAAATATAACCTAACCTAACCCAACCTATCATCTCGGCGGTAATATTTGACAACATACCTGGCTTGTTGACCTCTGCGTCTCCGTGGGACCTTCATATACGTCAATAACGTAATATAACCTAACCTAACCCTACGTAACATGTCGGCGGTAATATTTGACCACATTCCTGGCGAGTTGCCCTCTACGTCTCCGTGTAACCCTCCTATACATCAATAACGTAATATAACGTAACCGAACCCAACCTATCATCTCGGCGATAATATTTGACAACATTCCTGGCGAGTTGGCTTCTACGTCTCCGTGGGACCTTTATATACATCAATAACGTAATATAAACTAACCTAACCCAACCTAACATCTCGGCGGTAATATTTGACAACATTCCTGGCGAGTTGGCCTCTACGTCTCCGTGGAACCTTCGTATACATCAATAACGAAATATAACCTAACCTAAACCAACCTATCATCTCGGCGGTAATATTTGACAACATTCCTGGCGTGTTGGCCTCTACGTCTCCGTGGGACCTTTATATACATCAATAACATAATATAAGCTAGCCTAACCCAATCTAACATCTCGGCGGTAATATTTGACCACATTCCTGTCTTGTTGGCATCTGCGTGTCTGTGGGACCTTTATATATGTCAATAACGTAATATAACCTAATCTAACCCAATCTAACATCTCGGCGGTAATATTTGACCACATTCCTGGCGAGTTGGCCTCTACGTCTCCGTGTAACCCTCCTATACATCAATAACGTAATATAACGTAACCTAACCCAACCTATCATCTCGGCAGTAATATTTGATAACATTCCTGGCGATTTGGCCTCTACGTCTCCGTGGGACCTTTATATACATCAATAACGTAATATAAGCTAGCCTAACCCAATCTAACATCTCGGCGGTAATATTTGACCACATTCCCGGCTTGTTGACCTCTGCGTCTCCGTGGGACTTTCATATACGTCAATAACGTAATATAACCTAACCTAACCCTACGTAACATCTCGGCGTTAACATTTGACCACATTCCTGGCGAGTTGGCCTCTACGTCTCCGTGTTACCCTCATATACATGAATAACGTAATATAACCTAACCTAAACCAACCTATCATCTCGGCGGTAATATTTGACAACATTCCTGGCGTGTTGGCCTCTACGTCTCCGTGGGACCTTTATATACATCAATAACATAATATAAGCTAGCCTAACCCAATCTAACATCTCGGCGGTAATATTTGACCACATTCCTGTCTTGTTGGCATCTGCGTGTCTGTGGGACCTTTATATATGTCAATAACGTAATATAACCTAACCTAACCCTACGTAACATCTCGGCGGTAATATTTGACCACATTCCTGGCGAGTTGGCCTCTACGTCTCCGTGTAACCCTCCTATACATCAATAACGTAATATAACGTAACCTAACCCAACCTATCATCTCGGCGGTAATATTTGACAACATTCCTGGCGAGTTGGCTTCTACGTCTCCGTGGGACCTTTATATACATCAATAACGTAATATAAACTAGCCTAACCCAACCTAACATCTCGGCGTTAATATTTGACAACATTCCTGGCGAGTTGGCCTCTACGTCTCCGTGGAACCTTCGTATACATCAATAACGAAATATAACCTAACCTAAACCAACCTATCATCTCGGCCGTAATATTTGACAACATACCTGGCTTGTTGACCTCTGCGTCTCCGTGGGACCTTCATATACGTCAATAACGTAATATAACCTAACCTAACCCTACGTAACATCTCGGCGGTAATATTTGACCACATTCCTGGCGAGTTGCCCTCTACGTCTCCGTGTAACCCTCCTATACATCAATAACGTAATATAACGTAACCGAACCCAACCTATCATCTCGGCGATAATATTTGACAACATTCCTGGCGAGTTGGCTTCTACGTCTCCGTGGGACCTTTATATACATCAATAACGTAATATAAACTAACCTAACCCAACCTAACATCTCGGCGGTAATATTTGACAACATTCCTGGCGAGTTGGCCTCTACGTCTCCGTGGAACCTTCGTATACATCAATAACGAAATATAACCTAACCTAAACCAACCTATCATCTCGGCGGTAATATTTGACAACATTCCTGGCGTGTTGGCCTCTACGTCTCCGTGGGACCTTTATATACATCAATAACATAATATAAGCTAGCCTAACCCAATCTAACATCTCGGCGGTAATATTTGACCACATTCCTGGCTTGTTGGCATCTGCGTGTCTGTGGGACCTTTATATATGTCAATAACGTAATATAACCTAACCTAACCCAATCTAACATCTCGGCGGTAATATTTGACCACATTCCTGGCGAGTTGGCCTCTACGTCTCCGTGTAACCCTCCTATACATCAATAACGTAATATAACGTAACCTAACCCAACCTATCATCTCGGCGGTAATATTTGACAACATTCCTGGCGAGTTGGCTTCTACGTCTCCGTGGGACCTTTAAATACATCAATAACGTAATATAAACTAAGCTGACCCAACCTAACATCTCGGCGGTAATATTTGACAACATTCCTGGCGAGTTGGCCTCTACGTCTCCGTGGAACCTTCGTATACATCAATAACGAAATATAACCTAACCTAAACCAACCTATCATCTCGGCGGTTATATTTGACAACATTCCTGGCGTGTTGGTCTCTACGTCTCCGTGGGACCTTTATATACATCAATAACATAATATAAGCTAGCCTAACCCAATCTAACATCTCGGCGGTAATATTTGACCACATTCCTGGCTTGTTGACCTCTGCGTCTCCGTGGGACCTTCATATACGTCAATAACGTAATATAACCTAACCTAACCCTACGTAACATCTCGGCGGTAATACTTGACCACATTCCTGGCGAGTTGGCCTCTACGTCTCCGTGTAACCCTCCTATACATCAATAACGTAATATAACGTAACCTAACCCAACCTATCATCTCGGCGGTAATATTTGACAACATTCCTGGCGAGTTGGCTTCTACGTCTCCGTGGGACCTTTATATACATCAATAACGTAATATAAACTAACCTAACCCAACCTAACATATCGGCGTTAATATTTGACAACATTCCTGGCGAGTTGGCCTCTATGTCTCCGTGGAACCTTCGTATACATCAATAGCGAAATATAACCTAACCTAACCCAACCTAACATCTCGGCGGTAATATTTGACAACATACCTGGCTTGTTGACCTCTGCGTCTCCGTGGGTCCTTCATATACGTCAATAACGTAATATAACCTAACCTAACCCTACGTAACATCTCGGCGGTAATATTTGACCACATTCCTGGCGAGTTGGCCTCTACGTCTCCGTGTAACCCTCCTATACATCAATAACGTAATATAACGTAACCTAACCCAACCTATCATCTCGGCGGTAATATTTGACAACAGTCCTGGCGAGTTGGCTTCTACGTCTCCGTGGGACCTTTATATACATCAATAACGTAATATAAACTAACCTAACCCAACCTAACATCTCGGCGGTAATATTTGACAACATTCCTGGCGAGTTGGCCTCTACTTCTCCGTGGAACCTTCGTATACATCAATAACGAAATATAACCTAACCTAACCCAACCTATCATCTCGGCGGTAATATTTGACAACATACCTGGCTTGTTGACCTCTGCGTCTCCGTGGGACCTTCATATACGTCAATAACGTAATATAAGCTAGCCTAACCCAATCTAACATCTCGGCGGTAATATTTGACCACATTCCTGTCTTGTTGGCATCTGCGTGTCTGTGGGACCTTTATATATGTCAATAACGTAATATAACCTAATCTAACCCAATCTAACATCTCGGCGGTAATATTTGACCACATTCCTGGCGAGTTGGCCTCTACGTCTCCGTGTAACCCTCCTATACATCAATAACGTAATATAACGTAACCTAACCCAACCTATCATCTCGGCAGTAATATTTGATAACATTCCTGGCGATTTGGCCTCTACGTCTCCGTGGGACCTTTATATACATCAATAACGTAATATAAGCTAGCCTAACCCAATCTAACATCTCGGCGGTAATATTTGACCACATTCCCGGCTTGTTGACCTCTGCGTCTCCGTGGGACTTTCATATACGTCAATAACGTAATATAACCTAACCTAACCCTACGTAACATCTCGGCGTTAACATTTGACCACATTCCTGGCGAGTTGGCCTCTACGTCTCCGTGTTACCCTCATATACATGAATAACGTAATATAACCTAACCTAAACCAACCTATCATCTCGGCGGTAATATTTGACAACATTCCTGGCGTGTTGGCCTCTACGTCTCCGTGGGACCTTTATATACATCAATAACATAATATAAGCTAGCCTAACCCAATCTAACATCTCGGCGGTAATATTTGACCACATTCCTGTCTTGTTGGCATCTGCGTGTCTGTGGGACCTTTATATATGTCAATAACGTAATATAACATAATCTAACCCAATCTAACATCTCGGCGGTAATATTTGACCCTCATTCCTGGCGAGTTGGCCTCTACGTCTCCGTGTAACCCTCCTATACATCAATAACGTAATATAACGTAACCTAACCCAACGTATCATCTCGGCGGTAATATTTGATAACATTCCTGGCGATTTGGCCTCTACGTCTCCGTGGGACATTTATATACATCAATAACGTAATATAAGCTAGCCTAACCCAATCTAACATCTCGGCGGTAATATTTGACCACATTCCTGGCTTGTTGACCTCTGCGTCTCCGTGGAACCTTCGTATACATCAATAACGAAATATAACCTAACCTAAACCAACCTATCATCTCGGCCGTAATATTTGACAACATACCTGGCTTGTTGACCTCTGCGTCTCCGTGGGACCTTCATATACGTCAATAACGTAATATAACCTAACCTAACCCTACGTAACATCTCGGCGGTAATATTTGACCACATTCCTGGCGAGTTGCCCTCTACGTCTCCGTGTAACCCTCCTATACATCAATAACGTAATATAACGTAACCGAACCCAACCTATCATCTCGGCGATAATATTTGACAACATTCCTGGCGAGTTGGCTTCTACGTCTCCGTGGGACCTTTATATACATCAATAACGTAATATAAACTAACCTAACCCAACCTAACATCTCGGCGGTAATATTTGACAACATTCCTGGCGAGTTGGCCTCTACGTCTCCGTGGAACCTTCGTATACATCAATAACGAAATATAACCTAACCTAAACCAACCTATCATCTCGGCGGTAATATTTGACAACATTCCTGGCGTGTTGGCCTCTACGTCTCCGTGGGACCTTTATATACATCAATAACATAATATAAGCTAGCCTAACCCAATCTAACATCTCGGCGGTAATATTTGACCACATTCCTGGCTTGTTGGCATCTGCGTGTCTGTGGGACCTTTATATATGTCAATAACGTAATATAACCTAACCTAACCCAATCTAACATCTCGGCGGTAATATTTGACCACATTCCTGGCGAGTTGGCCTCTACGTCTCCGTGTAACCCTCCTATACATCAATAACGTAATATAACGTAACCTAACCCAACCTATCATCTCGGCGGTAATATTTGACAACATTCCTGGCGAGTTGGCTTCTACGTCTCCGTGGGACCTTTATATACATCAATAACGTAATATAAACTAACCTGACCCAACCTAACATCTCGGCGGTAATATTTGACAACATTCCTGGCGAGTTGGCCTCTACGTCTCCGTGGAACCTTCGTATACATCAATAACGAAATATAACCTAACCTAAACCAACCTATCATCTCGGCGGTTATATTTGACAACATTCCTGGCGTGTTGGTCTCTACGTCTCCGTGGGACCTTTATATACATCAATAACATAATATAAGCTAGCCTAACCCAATCTAACATCTCGGCGGTAATATTTGACCACATTCCTGGCTTGTTGACCTCTGCGTCTCCGTGGGACCTTCATATACGTCAATAACGTAATATAACCTAACCTAACCCTACGTAACATCTCGGCGGTAATACTTGACCACATTCCTGGCGAGTTGGCCTCTACGTCTCCGTGTAACCCTCCTATACATCAATAACGTAATATAACGTAACCTAACCCAACCTATCATCTCGGCGGTAATATTTGACAACATTCCTGGCGAGTTGGCTTCTACGTCTCCGTGGGACCTTTATATACATCAATAACGTAATATAAACTAACCTAACCCAACCTAACATATCGGCGTTAATATTTGACAACATTCCTGGCGAGTTGGCCTCTACGTCTCCGTGGAACCTTCGTATACATCAATAGCGAAATATAACCTAACCTAACCCAACCTAACATCTCGGCGGTAATATTTGACAACATACCTGGCTTGTTGACCTCTGCGTCTCCGTGGGTCCTTCATATACGTCAATAACGTAATATAACCTAACCTAACCCTACGTAACATCTCGGCGGTAATATTTGACCACATTCCTGGCGAGTTGGCCTCTACGTCTCCGTGTAACCCTCCTATACATCAATAACGTAATATAACGTAACCTAACCCAACCTATCATCTCGGCAGTAATATTTGATAACATTCCTGGCGATTTGGCCTCTACGTCTCCGTGGGACCTTTATATACATCAATAACGTAATATAAGCTAGCCTAACCAAACCTAACATCTCGGCGGTAATATTGGACATCATTCCTGGCGAGATGGCCTCTACGTCTCCGTGGAACCTTTGCATACATCAATAACGTAATATAACCTAACCTATCCCTACGTAACATCTCGGCGTTAACATTTGACCACATTCCTGGCGAGTTGGCCTCTACGTCTCCGTGTAACCCTCATATACATGAATAACGTAATATAACGTAACCTAAACCAACGTATCATCTCAGCGGTAATATTTGGCAACATTCCTGGCGTGTTGGCCTCTACGTCTCCGTGGGACCTTTATATACATCAATAACATAATATAAGCTAGCCTAACCCTGTCTAACATCTCGGCGGTAATATTTGACCACATTCCTGGCTTGTTGGCATCTGCGTCTCTGTGGGACCTTTATATATGTCAATAACGTAATATAACCTAACCTAACCCAATCTAACATCTCGGCGGTAATATTTGACCACATTCCTGGCGAGTTGGCCTCTACGTCTCCGTGTAACCCTCCTATACATCAATAACGTAATATAACGTAACCTAACCCAACCTATCATCTCGGCGGTAATATTTGATAACATTCCTGGCGAGTTGGCTTCTACGTCTCCGTGGGACCTTTATATACATCAATAACGTAATATAAACTAACCTAACACAACCTAACATCTCGGCGGTAATATTTGACAACATTCCTCGCGAGTTGGCCTCTACGTCTCCGTGGAACCTTCGTATACATCAATAACGAAATATAACCTAACCTAAACCAACCTATCATCTCGGCGGTAATATTTGACAACATTCCTGGCGTGTTGGCCTCTACGTCTCCGTGGGACCTTTATATACATCAATAACATAACATAAGCTAGCCTAACCCAATCTAACATCTCGGCGGTAATATTTGACCACATTCCTGTCTTGTTGGCATCTGCGTGTCTGTGGGACCTTTATATATGTCAATAACGTAATATAACCTAATCTAACCCAATCTAACATCTCGGCGGTAATATTTGACCACATTCCTGGCGAGTTGGCCTCTACGTCTCCGTGTAACCCTCCTATACATCAATAACGTAATATAACGTAACCTAACCCAACCTATCATCTCGGCAGTAATATTTGATAACATTCCTGGCGATTTGGCCTCTACGTCTCCGTGGGACCTTTATATACATCAATAACGTAATATAAGCTAGCCTAACCCAACCTAACATCTCGGCGGTAATATTGGACATCATTCCTGGCGAGATGGCCTCTACGTCTCCGTGGAACCTTTGCATACATCAATAACGTAATATAACCTAACCTATCCCTACGTAACATCTCGGCGTTAACATTTGACCACATTCCTGGCGAGTTGGCCTCTACGTCTCCGTGTAACCCTCATATACATGAATAACGTAATATAACGTAACCTAAACCAACGTATCATCTCAGCGGTAATATTTGGCAACATTCCTGGCGTGTTGGCCTCTACGTCTCCGTGGGACCTTTATATACATCAATAACATAATATAAGCTAGCCTAACCCTGTCTAACATCTCGGCGGTAATATTTGACCACATTCCTGGCTTGTTGGCATCTGCGTCTCTGTGGGACCTTTATATATGTCAATAACGTAATATAACCTAACCTAACCCAATCTAACATCTCGTTGGTAATATTTGACCACATTCCTGGCGAGTTGGCCTCTACGTCTCCGTGTAACCGTCCTATACATCAATAACGTAATATAACGTAACCTAACCCAACCTATCATCTCGGCGGTAATATTTGATAACATTCCTGGCGAGTTGGCTTCTACGTCTCCGTGGGACCTTTATATACATCAATAACGTAATATAAACTAACCTAACACAACCTAACATCTCGGCGGTAATATTTGACAACATTCCTGGCGAGTTGGCCTCTACGTCTCCGTGGAACCTTCGTATACATCAATAACGAAATATAACCTAACCTAAACCAACCTATCATCTCGGCGGTAATATTTGACCACATTCCTGGCGAGTTGGCCTCTACGTCTCCATGTAACCCTCCTATACATCAATAACGTAATATAACGTAACCTAACCCAACCTATCATCTCGGCGGTAATATTTGACAACATTCCTGGCGAGTTGGCTTCTACGTCTCCGTGGGACCTTTATATACATCAATAACGTAATATAAACTAACCTAACCCAACCTAACATCTCGGCGGTAATATTTGACAACATTCCTGGCGAGTTGGCCTCTACGTCTCCGTGGAACCTTCGTATACATCAATAACGAAATATAACCTAACCTAAACCAACCTATCATCTCGGCGGTAATATTTGACAACATACCTGGCTTGTTGACCTCTGCGTCTCCGTGGGACCTTCATATACGTCAATAACGTAATATAACCTTACCTAACCCTACGTAACATCTCGGCGGTAACATTTGACCACATTCCTGGCGAGTTGCCCTCTACGTCTCCGTGTAACCCTCCTATACATCAATAACGTAATATAACGTAACCGAACCCAACCTATCATCTCGGCGGTAATATTTGACAACATTCCTGGCGAGTTGGCTTCTACGTCTCCGTGGGACCTTTATATACATCAATAACGTAATATAAACTAACCTAACCCAACCTAACATCTCGGCGGTAATATTTGACAACATTCCTGGCGTGTTGGCCTCTACGTCTCCGTGGGACCTTTATATACATCAATAACATAATATAAGCTAGCCTAACCCAATCTATCATCTCTGCGGTAATATTTGATAACATTCCTGGCGATTTGGCCTCGACGTCTCCGTGGGACCTTTATATACATCAATAACATAATATAAGCTAGCGTAACCCAACCTAACATCTCGGCGATAATATTTGACCACATTCCTGGTTTGTTGGCATCTGCGTGTCTGTGGGACCTTTATATATGTCAATAACGTAATATAACCTAACCTAACCCAATCTAACCTCTCGGCGGTAATATTTGACCACATTCCTGGCGAGTTGGCCTCTACGTCTCCGTGTAACCCTCCTATACATCAATAACGTAATATAACGTAACCTAACCCAACCTATCATCTCGGCGGTAATATTTGACAACATTCCTGGCGAGTTGGCTTCTACGTCTCCGTGGGACCTTTATATACATCAATAACGTAATATAAACTAACCTAAACCAACCTATCGTCTCGGCGGTAATATTTGACATCATTCCTGGCGAGATGGCCTCTACGTCTCCGTGGAACCTTTGTATACATCAATAGCGTAATATAACCTAACCTAAGCCAACGTAACATCTCGGCGTTAATATTTGACCACATTCCTCGCGAGTTGGCCTCTACGTCTCCGTGTAACCCTCATATACATCAATAACGTAATATAACGTAACCTAACCCAACCTATCATCTCGGCGGTAATATTTGATAACATTCCTGGCGATTTGACCTCTGCGTCTCCGTGGGACCTTCATATACATCAATAACGAAATATAACCTAACCTAAACCAACCTATCATCTCGGCGGTAGTATTTGACCACATTCCTGGCTTGTTGACCTCTGCGTCCCGTGGGTCCTTCATATACGTCAATAACGTAATATAACCTAACCTAACCCTACGTAACATCTCGGCGGTAATATTTGACCACATTCCTGGCGAGTTGGCCTCTACGTCTCCGTGTAACCCTCCTATACATCAATAACGTAATATAACGTAACCTAACCCAACCTAACATCTCGGCGGTAATATTTGACAACATTCCTGGCCAGTTGGCCTCTACGTCTCCGTGGAACCTTCGTATACATCAATAACGAAATATAACCTAACCTAAACCAACCTATCATCTCGGCGGTTATATTTGACAACATTCCTGGCGTGTTGGCCTCTACGTCTCCGTGGGACCTTTATATACATCAATAACATAATATAAGCTAGCCTAACCCAATCTAACATCTCGGCGGTAATATTTGACCACATTCCTGGCTTGTTGACCTCTGCCTCTCCGTGGGACCTTCATATACGTCAATCACGTAATATAACCTAACCTAACCCTACGTAACATCTCGGCGGTAATATTTGACCACATTCCTGTCGAGTTGGCCTCTACGTCTCCGTGTAACCCTCCTATACATCAATAATGTAATATAACGTGACCTAACCCAACCTATCATCTCGGCGGTAATATTTGACAACATTCCTGGCGAGTTGGCTTCTACGTCTCCGTGGGACCTTTATATACATCAATAACGTAATATAAACTAACCTAACCCAACCTAACATCTCGGGGGTAATATTTGACAACATTCCTGGCGAGTTGGCCTCTACGTCTCCGTGGGACCTTTATATACTTCAATAACGAAATATAACCTATCCTAACCCAACCTATCATCTGGGCGGTAATATTTGACAACATTCCTGGCGATTTCGCCTCTACGTCTCCGTGGAACCTTCGTATACGTCAATAACGAAATATAACCTAACCTAAACCAACCTATCGTCTCGGCGGTAATATTTGACATCATTCCTGGCGAGATGGCCTCTACGTCTCCGTGGAACCTTTGTATACATCAATAGCGTAATATAACCTAACCTAACCCAACGTGACATCTCGGCGTTAATATTTGACCACATTACTGGCGAGTTGGCCTCTACGTCTCCGTGTAACCCTCATATACATCAATAACGTAATATAACGTAACCTAACCCAACGTATCATCTCAGCAGTAATATTTGACAACATTCCTGGCGTGTTGGCCTCTACGTCTACGTGGGACCTTTATATACATCAATAACATAATATAAGCTAGCCTAACCCAATCTAACATCTCGGCGGTAATATTTGACCACATTCCTGGCTTGTTGGCATCTGCGTCTCTGTGGGACCTTTATATATGTCAATAACGTAACATGACCTAACCTAACCCAATCTAACATCTCGGCGATAATATTTGTACACATTCCTGGCGAGTTGGCCTCTACGTCTCCGTGTAACCCTCCTATACATCAATAACGTAATATAACGTAACCTAACCCAACCTATCATCTCGGCGGTAATATTTGACAACATTCCTGGCGAGTTGGCTTCTACGTCTCCGTGGGACCTTTATATACATCAATAACGTAATATAAACTAACCTAAACCAACCTATCGTCTCGGCGGTAATATTTGACAACATTCCTGGCGAGTTGGCTTCTACGTCTCCGTGGGACCTTTATATACATCAATAACGTAATATAAACTAACCTAAACCAACCTATCGTCTCGGCGGTAATATTTGACATCATTCCTGGCGAGATGGCCTCTACGTCTCCGTGGAACCTTTGTATACATCAATAACGTAATATAACCTAACCTAACCCAACGTGACATCTCGGCGTTAATATTTGACCACATTCCTGGCGAGTTGGCCTCTACGTCTCCGTGTAACCCTCATATACATCAATAACGTAATATAACGTAACCTAACCCAACCTATCATCTCGGCGGTAATATTTGACAACATTCCTGGCCAGTTGGCCTCTACGTCTCCGTGGAACCTTCGTATACATCAATAACGAAATATAACCTAACCTAAACCAACCTATCATCTCGGCGGTTATATTTGACAACATTCCTGGCGTGTTGGCCTCTACGTCTCCGTGGGACCTTTATATACATCAATAACATAATATAAGCTAGCCTAACCCAATCTAACATCTCGGCGGTAATATTTGACCACATTCCTGGCTTGTTGACCTCTGCCTCTCCGTGGGACCTTCATATACGTCAATCACGTAATATAACCTAACCTAACCCTACGTAACATCTCGGCGGTAATATTTGACCACATTCCTGTCGAGTTGGCCTCTACGTCTCCGTGTAACCCTCCTATACATCAATAATGTAATATAACGTGACCTAACCCAACCTATCATCTCGGCGGTAATATTTGACAACATTCCTGGCGAGTTGGCTTCTACGTCTCCGTGGGACCTTTATATACATCAATAACGTAATATAAACTAACCTAACCCAACCTAACATCTCGGCGGTAATATTTGACAACATTCCTGGCGAGTTGGCCTCTACGTCTCCGTGGGACCTTTATATACTTCAATAACGAAATATAACCTATCCTAACCCAACCTATCATCTGGGCGGTAATATTTGACAACATTCCTGGCGATTTCGCCTCTACGTCTCCGTGGAACCTTCGTATACATCGATAACGAAGTATAACCTATCCTAACCCAACCTATCATCTGGGCGGTAATATTGGACAACATTCCTGGCGATTTCGCCTCTACGTATCCGTGGAACCTTCGTATACATCAATAACGAAGTATAACCTAACCTAAACCAACCTATCGTCTCGGCGGTAATATTTGACATCATTCCTGGCGAGATGGCCTCTACGTCTCCGTGGAACCTTTGTATACATCAATAACGTAATATAACCTAACATAACCCAACGTAACATCTCGGCGTTAATATTTGTCCTCATTCCTGGCGAGTTGGCCTCTACGTCTCCGTGTAACCCTCCTATATATCAATAATGTAATATAACGTAACCTAACCCAACCTATCATCTCGGCGGTAATATTTGACAACATTCCTGGCGAGTTGGCTTCTACGTCTCCGTGGGACCTTTATATACATCAGTAACGTAATATAAACTAACCTAACCCAACCTAACATCTCGGCGGTAATATTTGACAACATTCCTGGCGAGTTGGCCTCTACGTCTCCGTGGAACCTTCGTATACGTCAATAACGAAATATAACCTAACCTAAACCAACCTATCGTCTCGGCGGTAATATTTGACATCATTCCTGGCGAGATGGCCTCTACGTCTCCGTGGAACCTTTGTATACATCAATAACGTAATATAACCTAACCTAACCCAACGTGACATCTCGGCGTTAATATTTGACCACATTCCTGGCGAGTTGGCCTCTACGTCTCCGTGTAACCCTCCTATACATCAATAACGTAATATAACGTAACCTAACCCAACCTATCATCTCGGCGGTAATATTTGATAACATTCCTGGCGATTTGGCCTCTACGTCTCCGTGGGACCTTTATATACATCAATAACGTAATATATGCTAGCCTAACCCAATCTAACATCTCGGCGGTAATATTTGACCACATTCCTGGCTTGTTGACCTCTGCGTCTCCGTGGGTCCTTCATATACGTCAATAACGTAACATAACCTAACCTAACCCTACGTAACATCTCGGCGGTAATATTTGACCACATTCCTGGCGAGTTGGCCTCTACGTCTCCGTGTAACCCTCCTATACATCAATAACGTAATATAACGTAACCTAACCCAACCTAACATCTCGGCGGTAATATTTGACAACATTCCTGGCCAGTTGTCCTCTACGTCTCCGTGGAACCTTCGTATACATCAATAACGAAATATAACCTAACCTAAACCAACCTATCATCTCGGCGGTAATATTTGACAACATACCTGGCGAGTTGGCTTCTACGTCTCCGTGGGACCTTTATATACATCAATAACGTAATATAACGTAACCTAACCCAACGTATCATCTCAGCAGTAATATTTGACAACATTCCTGGCGTGTTGGCCTCTACGTCTACGTGGGACCTTTATATACATCGATAACATAATATAAGCTAGCCTAACCCAATCTAACATCTCGGCGGTAATATTTGACCACATTCCTGGCTTGTTGGCATCTGCGTCTCTGTGGGACCTTTATATATGTCAATAACGTAACATGACCTAACCTAACCCAATCTAACATCTCGGCGGTAATATTTGTACACATTCCTGGCGAGTTGGCCTCTACGTCTCCGTGTAACCCTCCTATACATCAATAACGTAATATAACGTAACCTAACCCAACCTATCATCTCGGCGGTATTATTTGATAACATTCCTGGCGATTTGGCCTCTACGTCTCCGTGGGACCTTTATATACATCAATAACGTAATATAAGCTAGCCTAACCCAATCTAACATCTCGGCGGTAATATTTGACCACATTCCTGGCTTGTTGACCTCTGCGTCTCCGTGGGTCCTTCATATACGTCAATAACGTAATATAACCTAACCTAACCCTACGTAACATCTCGGCGGTAATATTTGACCACATTCCTGGCGAGTTGGCCTCTACGTCTCCGTGTAACCCTCCTATACATCAATAACGTAATATAACGTAACCTAACCCAACCTAACATCTCGGCGGTAATATTTGACAACATTCCTGGCCAGTTGTCCTCTACGTCTCCGTGGAACCTTCGTATACATCAATAACGAAATATAACCTAACCTAAACCAACCTATCATCTCGGCGGTAATATTTGACAACATACCTGGCGAGTTGGCTTCTACGTCTCCGTGGAACCTTCGTATACATCAATAACGTAATATAAACTAACCTAACCCAACCTAACATCTCGGCGGTAATATTTGACAACATTCCTGGCGTGTTGGCCTCTACGTCTCCGTGGGACCTTTATATACATCAATAACATAATATAAGCTAGCCTAACCCAATCTATCATCTCTGCGGTAATATTTGATAACATTCCTGGCGATTTGGCCTCGACGTCTCCGTGGGACCTTTATATACATCAATAACATAATATAAGCTAGCGTAACCCAACCTAACATCTCGGCGATAATATTTGACCACATTCCTGGTTTGTTGGCATCTGCGTGTCTGTGGGACCTTTATATATGTCAATAACGTAATATAACCTAACCTAACCCAATCTAACATCTCGGCGGTAATATTTGACCACATTCCTGGCGAGTTGGCCTCTACGTCTCCGTGTAACCCTCCTATACATCAATAACGTAATATAACGTAACCTAACCCAACCTGTCATCTCGGCGGTAATATTTGACAACATTCCTGGCGAGTTGGCTTCTACGTCTCCGTGGGACCTTTATATACATCAATAACGTAATATAAACTAACCTAAACCAACCTATCGTCTCGGCGGTAATATTTGACATCATTCCTGGCGAGATGGTCTCTACGTCTCCGTGGAACCTTTGTATACATCAATAACGTAATATAACCTAACCTAACCCAACGTGACATCTCGGCGGTAATATTTGACAACATTCCTGGCGAGTTGGCCTCTACGTCTCCGTGGAACCTTCGTATACGTCAATAACGAAATATAACCTAACCTAAACCAACCTATCGTCTCGGCGGTAATATTTGACATCATTCCTGGCGATATGGCCTCTACGTCTCCGTGGAACCTTTGTATACATCAATAACGTAATATAACCTAACCTAACCCAACGTGACATCTCGGCGTTAATATTTGACCACATTCCTGGCGAGTTGGCCTCTACGTCTCCGTGTAACCCTCATATACATCAATAACGTAATATAACGTAACCTAACCCAACGTATCATCTCAGCAGTAATATTTGACAACATTCCTGGCGTGTTGGCCTCTACGTCTACGTGGGACCTTTATATACATCAATAACATAATATAAGCTAGCCTAACCCAATCTAACATCTCGGCGGTAATATTTGACCACATTCCTGGCTTGTTGGCATCTGCGTCTCTGTGGGACCTTTATATATGTCAATAACGTAACATGACCTAACCTAACCCAATCTAACATCTCGGCGGTAATATTTGTACACATTCCTGGCGAGTTGGCCTCTACGTCTCCGTGTAACCCTCCTATACATCAATAACGTAATATAACGTAACCTAACCCAACCTATCATCTCGGCGGTAATATTTGACAACATTCCTGGCGAGTTGGCTTCTACGTCTCCGTGGGACCTTTATATACATCAATAACGTAATATAAACTAACCTAAACCAACCTATCGTCTCGGGGGTAATATTTGACATCATTCCTGGCGAGATGGCCTCTACGTCTCCGTGGAAACTTTGTATACATCAATAACGTAATATAACCTAACCTAACCCAACGTGACATCTCGGCGTTAATATTTGACCACATTCCTGGCGTGTTGGCCTCTACGTCTCCGTGGAACCTTCGTATACATCAATAACGAAATATAACCTAACCTAAACCAACCTATCATCTCGGCGGTTATATTTGACAACATTCCTGGCGTGTTGGCCTCTACGTCTCCGTGGGACCTTTATATACATCAATAACATAATATAAGCTAGCCTAACCCAATCTAACATCTCGGCGGTAATATTTGACCACATTCCTGGCTTGTTGACCTCTGCCTCTCCGTGGGACCTTCATATACGTCAATCACGTAATATAACCTAACCTAACCCTACGTAACATCTCGGCGGTAATATTTGACCACATTCCTGTCGAGTTGGCCTCTACGTCTCCGTGTAACCCTCCTATACATCAATAATGTAATATAACGTGACCTAACCCAACCTATCATCTCGGCGGTAATATTTGACAACATTCCTGGCGAGTTGGCTTCTACGTCTCCGTGGGACCTTTATATACATCAATAACGTAATATAAACTAACCTAACCCAACCTAACATCTCGGCGGTAATATTTGACAACATTCCTGGCGAGTTGGCCTCTACGTCTCCGTGGGACCTTTATATACTTCAATAACGAAATATAACCTATCCTAACCCAACCTATCATCTGGGCGGTAATATTTGACAACATTCCTGGCGATTTCGCCTCTACGTCTCCGTGGAACCTTCGTATACATCAATAACGAAGTATAACTTATCCTAACCCAACCTATCATCTGGGCGGTAATATTGGACAACATTCCTGGCGATTTCGCCTCTACGTATCCGTGGAACCTTCGTATACATCAATAACGAAGTATAACCTAACCTAAACCAACCTATCGTCTCGGCGGTAATATTTGACATCATTCCTGGCGAGATGGCCTCTACGTCTCCGTGGAACCTTTGTATACATCAATAACGTAATATAACCTAACATAACCCAACGTAACATCTCGGCGTTAATATTTGTCCACATTCCTGGCGAGTTGGCCTCTACGTCTCCGTGTAACCCTCCTATACATCAATAATGTAATATAACGTAACCTAACCCAACCTATCATCTCGGCGGTAATATTTGACAACATTCCTGGCGAGTTGGCTTCTACGTCTCCGTGGGACCTTTATATACATCAGTAACGTAATATAAACTAACCTAACCCAACCTAACATCTCGGCGGTAATATTTGACAACATTCCTGGCGAGTTGGCCTCTACGTCTCCGTGGAACCTTCGTATACGTCAATAACGAAACATAACCTAACCTAAACCAACCTATCGTCTCGGCGGTAATATTTGACATCATTCCTGGCGAGATGGCCTCTACGTCTCCGTGGAACCTTTGTATACATCAATAACGTAATATAACCTAACCTAACCCAACGTGACATCTCGGCGTTAATATTTGACCACATTCCTGGCGAGTTGGCCTCTACGTCTCCGTGTAACCCTCATATACATCAATAACGTAATATAACGTAACCTAACCCAACGTATCATCTCAGCAGTAATATTTGACAACATTCCTGGCGTGTTGGCCTCTACGTCTACGTGGGACCTTTATATACATCAATAACATAATATAAGCTAGCCTAACCCAATCTAACATCTCGGCGGTAATATTTGACCACATTCCTGGCTTGTTGGCATCTGCGTCTCTGTGGGACCTTTATATATGTCAATAACGTAACATGACCTAACCTAACCCAATCTAACATCTCGGCGGTAATATTTGTACACATTCCTGGCGAGTTGGCCTCTACGTCTCCGTGTAACCCTCCTATACATCAATAACGTAATATAACGTAACCTAACCCAACCTATCATCTCGGCGGTAATATTTGATAACATTCCTGGCGATTTGGCCTCTACGTCTCCGTGGGACCTTTATATACATCAATAACGTAATATAAGCTAGCCTAACCCAATCTAACATCTCGGCGGTAATATTTGACCACATTCCTGGCTTGTTGACCTCTGCGTCTCCGTGGGTCCTTCATATACGTCGATAACGTAATATAACCTAACCTAACCCTACGTAACATCTCGGCGGTAATATTTGACCACATTCCTGGCGAGTTGGCCTCTACGTCTCCGTGTAACCCTCCTATACATCAATAACGTAATATAACGTAACCTAACCCAACCTATCATCTCGGCGGTAATATTTGACAACATTCCTGGCGAGTTGGCTTCTACGTCTCCGTGGGACCTTTATATACATCAATAACGTAATATAAACTAACCTAACCCAACCTAACATATCGGCGGTAATATTTGACAACATTCCTGGCGAGTTGGCCTCTACGTCTCCGTGGAACCTTCGTATACATCAATAACGAAATATAACCTAACCTAAACCAACCTATCATCTCGGCGGTAATATTTGACAACATGCCTGGCGAGTTGGCCTCTACGTCTCCGTGGGACCTTTATACACTTCAATAACGAAATATAACCTATCCTAACCCAACCTATCATCTGGGCGGTAATATTGGACAACATTCCTGGCGATTTCGCCTCTACGTATCCGTGGAACCTTCGTATACATCAATAACGAAGTACAACCTAACCTAAACCAACCTATCGTCTCGGCGGTAATATTTGACATCATTCCTGGCGAGATGGCCTCTACGTCTCCGTGGAACCTTTGTATACATCAATAACGTAATATAACCTAACATAACCGAACGTAACATCTCGGCGTTAATATTTGACCACATTCCTGGCGAGTTGGCCTCTACGTCTCCGTGTAACCCTCCTATACATCAATAATGTAATATAACGTAACCTAACCCAACCTATCATCTCGGCGGTAATATTTGACAACATTCCTGGCGAGTTGGCTTCTACGTCTCCGTGGGACCTTTATATACTTCAATAACGAAATATAACCTATCCTAACCCAACCTATCATCTCGGCGGTAATATTTGACAACATTCCTGGCGATTTCGCCTCTACGTCTCCGTGGAACCTTCGTATACATCAATAACGAAGTATAACCTAACCTAAACCAACCTATCGTCTCGGCGGTAATATTTGACATCATTCCTGGCGAGATGGCCTCTACGTCTCCGTGGAACCTTTGTATACATCAATAACGTAATATAAACTAACCTAACCCAACCTAAGATCTCGGCGGTAATGTTTGACAACATTCCTGGTGAGTTGGCCTCTACGTCTCCGTGGAACCTTCGTATATATCAATAACGAAATATAAACTAACCTAAACCAACCTATCATCTCGGCGGTAATATTTGACAACATTCCTGGCGTGTTGGGCTCTACGTCTCCGTGGGACCTTTATATACATCAATAACGTAATATAACCTAACCTAACACTACGTAACATCTCGGCCGTAATATTTGACCACATTCCTGGCGAGTTGGACTCTACGTCTCCGTGTAACCCTCCTATACATCAATAACGTAATATAACCTAACATAACCCAACGTAACATCTCGGCGTTAATATTTGACCACATTCCTGGCGAGTTGGCCTCTACGTCTCCGTGTAACCCTCCTATACATCAATAATGTAATATAACGTAACCTAACCCAACCTATCATCTCGGCGGTAATATTTGACAACATTCCTGGCGAGTTGGCTTCTACGTCTCCGTGGGACCTTTATATACATCAATAACGTAATATAAACTAACCTAACCCGACCTAACATCTCGGCGGTAATATTTGACAACATTCCTGGCGAGTTGGCCTCTACGTCTCCGTGGAACCTTCGTATACATCAATAACGAAATATAACCTAACCTAACCTAACCTATCATCTCGGCGGTAATATTTGACAACATTCCTGGCGTGTTGGCCTCTACGTCTCCGTGGGACCTTTGTATACATCAATAACGTAATATAAGCTAGCCTAACCCAATCTAACATCTCGGCGGTAATATTTGACCACATTCCTGGCTTGTTGGCATCTGCGTGTCTGTGGGACCTTTATATATGTCAATAACGTAATATAACCTAACCTAATACAATCTAACATCTCGGCGGTAATATTTGACCACATTCCTGGCGAGTTGGCCTCTACGTCTCCGTGGAACCTTCGTATACATCAATAACGAAGTATAACCTAACCTAACCCAACCTATCATCTCGGCGGTAATATTTGAGAACATTCCTGGCGAGTTGGCTTCTACGTCTCCGTGGGACCTTTATATACATCAATAACGTAATATAACCTAACCTAACCCAACGTAACATCTCGGCGTTAATATTTGACCACATTCCTGGCGAGTTGGCCTCTACGTCTCCGTGTAACCCTCATATACATCAATAACGTAATATAACGTAACCTAACCCAACGTATCATCTCAGCGGTAATATTTGACAACATTCCTGGCGTGTTGGCCTCTACGTCTCCGTGGGACCTTTATACACATCAATAACATAATATAAGCTAGCCTAACCCAATCTAACATCTCGGCGGTAATATTTGACCACATTCCTGGCTTGTTGACCTCTGCGTCTCCGTGGGACCTCCATATACGTCAATAACGTAATATAACCTAACCTAACCCTACGTAACATCTCGGCGGTAATATTTGACCACATTCCTGTCGAGTTGGCCTCTACGTCTCCGTGTAACCCTCCTATACATCAATAATGTAATATAACGTGACCTAACCCAACCTATCATCTCGGCGGTAATATTTGACAACATTCCTGGCGAGTTGGCTTCTACGTCTCCGTGGGACCTTTATATACATCAATAACGTAATATAAACTAACCTAACCCAACCTAACATCTCGGCGGTAATATTTGACAACATTCCTGGCGATTTCGCCTCTACGTCTCCGTGGAACCTTCGTATACATCAATAACGAAGTATAACCTATCCTAACCCAACCTATCATCTGGGCGGTAATATTGGACAACATTCCTGGCGATTTCGCCTCTACGTATCCGTGGAACCTTCGTATACATCAATAACGAAGTATAACCTAACCTAAACCAACCTATCGTCTCGGCGGTAATATTTGACATCATTCCTGGCGAGATGGCCTCTACGTCTCCGTGGAACCTTTGTATACATCAATAACGTAATATAACCTAACATAACCCAACGTAACATCTCGGCGTTAATATTTGTCCACATTCCAGGCGAGTTGGCCTCTACGTCTCCGTGTAACCCTCCTATACATCAATAATGTAATATAACGTAACCTAACCCAACCTATCATCTCGGCGGTAATATTTGACAACATTCCTGGCGAGTTGGCTTCTACGTCTCCGTGGGACCTTTATATACATCAGTAACGTAATATAAACTAACCTAACCCAACCTAACATCTCGGCGGTAATATTTGACAACATTCCTGGCGAGTTGGCCTCTACGTCTCCGTGGAACCTTCGTATACGTCAATAACGAAATATAACCTAACCTAAACCAACCTATCGTCTCGGCGGTAATATTTGACAACATTCCTGGCGTGTTGGGCTCTACGTCTCCGTGGGACCTTTACATACATCAATAACGTAATATAACCTAACCTAACACTACGTAACATCTCGGCCGTAATATTTGACCACATTCCTGGCGAGTTGGACTCTACGTCTCCGTGTAACCCTCCTATACATCAATAACGTAATATAACCTAACATAACCCAACGTAACATCTCGGCGTTAATATTTGACCACATTCCTGGCGAGTTGGCCTCTACGTCTCCGTGTAACCCTCCTATACATCAATAATGTAATATAACGTAACCTAACCCAACCTATCATCTCGGCGGTAATATTTGACCACATTCCTGGCTTGTTGGCATCTGCGTGTCTGTGGGACCTTTATATATGTCAATAACATAATATAACCTAACCTAACCCAATCTAACATCTCGGCGGTAATATTTGACCACATTCCTGGCGAGTTGGCCTCTACGTCTCCGTGGAACCTTCGTATACATCAATAACGAAGTATAACCTAACCTAACCCAACCTATCATCTCGGCGGTAATATTTGACAACATTCCTGGCGAGTTGGCTTCTACGTCTCCGTGGGACCTTTATATACATCAATAACGTAATATAACCTATCCTAACCCAACCTATCATCTGGGCGGTAATATTTGACAACATTCCTGGCGATTTCGCCTCTACGTCTCCGTGGAACCTTCGTATACATCAATAACGAAGTATAACCTAACCTAAACCAACCTATCGTCTCGGCGGTAATATTTGACATCATTCCCGGCGAGATGGCCTCTACGTCTCCGTGGAACCTTTGTATACATCAATAACGTAATATAACCTAACCTAACCCAACGTGACATCTCGGCGTTAATATTTGACCACATTCCTGGCGAGTTGGCCTCTACGTCTCCGTGTAACCCTCATATACATCAATAACGTAATATAACGTAACCTAACCCAACGTATCATCTCAGCGGTAATATTTGACAACATTCCTGGCGTGTTGGCCTCTACGTCTACGTGGGACCTTTATATACATCAATAACATAATATAAGCTAGCCTAACCCAATCTAACATCTCGGCGGTAATATTTGACCACATTCCTGGCTTGTTGGCATCTGCGTCTCTGTGGGACCTTTATATATGTCAATGACGTAATATAACCTAACCTAACCCAATCAAACATCTCGGCGGTAATATTTGACCACATTCCTGGCGAGTTGGCCTCTACGTCTCCGTGTAACCCTCCTATACATCAATAACGTAATATAACGTAACCTAACCCAACCTAACATCTCGGCGGTAATATTTGACAACATTCCTGGCCAGTTGGCCTCTACGTCTCCGTGGAACCTTCGTATACATCAATAACGAAATATAACCTAACCTAAACCAACCTATCATCTCGGCGGTAATATTTGACAACATACCTGGCTTGTTGACCTCTGCGTCTCGGTGGGACCTTCATATACGTCAATAACGTAATATAACCTAACCTAACCCTACGTAACATCTGGGCGGTAATATTTGACCACATTCCTGGCTAGTTGGCCTCTACGTCTCCGTGTAACCCTCCTATACATCAATAACGTAATATAACGTAACCTAACATAACCTATCATCTCTGCGGTAATATTTGACAACATTCCTGGCGAGTTGGCTTCTACGTCTCCGTGGGACCTTTATATACATCAATAACGTAATATAAACTAACCTAACCCAACCTAACATATCGGCGGTAATATTTGACAACATTCCTGGCGAGTTGGCCTCTACGTCTCCGTGGAACCTTCGTATACATCAATAACGAAATATAACCTAACCTAAACCAACCTATCATCTCGGCGGTAATATTTGACAACATTCCTGGCGAGTTGGCTTCTACGTCTCCGTGGGACCTTTATATACATCAGTAACGTAATATAAACTAACCTAACCCAACCTAACATCTCGGCGGTAATATTTGACAACATTCCTGGCGAGTTGGCCTCTACGTCTCCGTGGAACCTTCGTATACGTCAATAACGAAGTATAACCTAACCTAAACCAACCTATCGTCTCGGCGGTAATATTTGACATCATTCCTGGCGAGATGGCCTCTACGTCTCCGTGGAACCTTTGTATACATCAATAACGTAATATAACCTAACCTAACCCAACGTGACATCTCGGCGTTAATATTTGACCACATTCCTGGCGAGTTGGCCTCTACGTCTCCGTGTAACCCTCATATACATCAATAACGTAATATAACGTAACCTAACCCAACCTATCATCTCGGCGGTAATATTTGACATCATTCCTGGCGAGATGGCCTCTACGTCTCCGTGGAACCTTTGTATACATCAATAACGTAATATAACCTAACATAACCCAACGTAACATCTCGGCGTTAATATTTGACCACATTCCTGGCGAGATGGCCCCTACATCTCCGTGGAACCTTTGTACACATCAATAACGTAATATAAACTAACCTAACCCAACCTAAGATCTCGGCGGTAATATTTGACAACATTCCTGGCGAGTTGGCCTCTACGTCTCCGTGGAACCTTCGTATATATCAATAACGAAATATAACCTAACCTAAACCAACCTATCATCTCGGCGGTAATATTTGACAACATTCCTGGCGTGTTGGGCTCTACGTCTCCGTGGGACCTTTATATACATCAATAACGTAATATAACCTAACCTAACACTACGTAACATCTCGGCCGTAATATTTGACCACATTCCTGGCGAGTTGGACTCTACGTCTCCGTGTAACCCTCCTATACATCAATAACGTAATATAACCTAACATAACCCAACGTAACATCTCGGCGTTAATATTTGACCACATTCCTGGCGAGTTGGCCTCTACGTCTCCGTGTAACCCTCCTATACATCAATAATGTAATATAACGTAACCTAACCCAACCTATCATCTCGGCGGTAATATTTGACAACATTCCTGGCGAGTTGGCTTCTACGTCTCCGTGGGACCTTTATATACATCAATAACGTAATATAAACTAACCTAACCCGACCTAACATCTCGGCGGTAATATTTGACAACATTCCTGGCGAGTTGGCCTCTACGTCTCCGTGGAACCTTCGTATACATCAATAACGAAATATAACCTAACCTAACCTAACCTATCATCTCGGCGGTAATATTTGACAACATTCCTGGCGTGTTGGCCTCTACGTCTCCGTGGGACCTTTGTATACATCAATAACGTAATATAAGCTAGCCTAACCCAATCTAACATCTCGGCGGTAATATTTGACCACATTCCTGGCTTGTTGGCATCTGCGTGTCTGTGGGACCTTTATATATGTCAATAACGTAATATAACCTAACCTAATACAATCTAACATCTCGGCGGTAATATTTGACCACATTCCTGGCGAGTTGGCCTCTACGTCTCCGTGGAACCTTCGTATACATCAATAACGAAGTATAACCTAACCTAACCCAACCTATCATCTCGGCGGTAATATTTGAGAACATTCCTGGCGAGTTGGCTTCTACGTCTCCGTGGGACCTTTATATACATCAATAACGTAATATAACCTAACCTAACCCAACGTAACATCTCGGCGTTAATATTTGACCACATTCCTGGCGAGTTGGCCTCTACGTCTCCGTGTAACCCTCATATACATCAATAACGTAATATAACGTAACCTAACCCAACGTATCATCTCAGCGGTAATATTTGACAACATTCCTGGCGTGTTGGCCTCTACGTCTCCGTGGGACCTTTATACACATCAATAACATAATATAAGCTAGCCTAACCCAATCTAACATCTCGGCGGTAATATTTGACCACATTCCTGGCTTGTTGACCTCTGCGTCTCCGTGGGACCTCCATATACGTCAATAACGTAATATAACCTAACCTAACCCTACGTAACATCTCGGCGGTAATATTTGACCACATTCCTGTCGAGTTGGCCTCTACGTCTCCGTGTAACCCTCCTATACATCAATAATGTAATATAACGTGACCTAACCCAACCTATCATCTCGGCGGTAATATTTGACAACATTCCTGGCGAGTTGGCTTCTACGTCTCCGTGGGACCTTTATATACATCAATAACGTAATATAAACTAACCTAACCCAACCTAACATCTCGGCGGTAATATTTGACAACATTCCTGGCGATTTCGCCTCTACGTCTCCGTGGAACCTTCGTATACATCAATAACGAAGTATAACCTATCCTAACCCAACCTATCATCTGGGCGGTAATATTGGACAACATTCCTGGCGATTTCGCCTCTACGTATCCGTGGAACCTTCGTATACATCAATAACGAAGTATAACCTAACCTAAACCAACCTATCGTCTCGGCGGTAATATTTGACATCATTCCTGGCGAGATGGCCTCTACGTCTCCGTGGAACCTTTGTATACATCAATAACGTAATATAACCTAACATAACCCAACGTAACATCTCGGCGTTAATATTTGTCCACATTCCAGGCGAGTTGGCCTCTACGTCTCCGTGTAACCCTCCTATACATCAATAATGTAATATAACGTAACCTAACCCAACCTATCATCTCGGCGGTAATATTTGACAACATTCCTGGCGAGTTGGCTTCTACGTCTCCGTGGGACCTTTATATACATCAGTAACGTAATATAAACTAACCTAACCCAACCTAACATCTCGGCGGTAATATTTGACAACATTCCTGGCGAGTTGGCCTCTACGTCTCCGTGGAACCTTCGTATACGTCAATAACGAAATATAACCTAACCTAAACCAACCTATCGTCTCGGCGGTAATATTTGACCACATTCCTGGCGAGTTGGCCTCTACGTCTCCGTGTAACCCTCCTATACATCAATAACGTAATATAACGTAACCTAACCCAACCTATCATCTGGGCGGTAATATTGGACAACATTCCTGGCGATTTCGCCTCTACGTATCCGTGGAACCTTCGTATACATCAATAACGAAGTACAACCTAACCTAAACCAACCTATCGTCTCGGCGGTAATATTTGACATCATTCCTGGCGAGATGGCCTCTACGTCTCCGTGGAACCTTTGTATACATCAATAACGTAATATAACCTAACATAACCCAACGTAACATCTCGGCGTTAATATTTGACCACATTCCTGGCGAGTTGGCCTCTACCTCTCCGTGTAACCCCCCTATACACCAATAATGTAATATAACGTAACCTAACCCAACCTATCATCTCGGCGGTAATATTTGACAACATTCCTGGCGACTTGGCTTCTACGTCTCCGTGGGACCTTTATATACTTCAATAACGAAATATAACCTATCCTAACCCAACCTATCATCTCGGCGGTAATATTTGACAACATTCCTGGCGATTTCGCCTCTACGTCTCCGTGGAACCTTCGTATACATCAATAACGAAGTATAACCTAACCTAAACCAACCTATCGTCTCGGCGGTAATATTTGACATCATTCCTGGCGAGATGGCCTCTACGTCTCCGTGGAACCTTTGTATACATCAATAACGTAATATAAACTAACCTAACCCAACCTAAGATCTCGGCGGTAATATTTGACAACATTCCTGGCGAGTTGGCCTCTACGTCTCCGTGGAACCTTCGTATATATCAATAACGAAATATAACCTAACCTAAACCAACCTATCGTCTCGGCGGTAATATTTGACAACATTCCTGGCGTGTTGGGCTCTACGTCTCCGTGGGACCTTTACATACATCAATAACGTAATATAACCTAACCTAACACTACGTAACATCTCGGCCGTAATATTTGACCACATTCCTGGCGAGTTGGACTCTACGTCTCCGTGTAACCCTCCTATACATCAATAACGTAATATAACCTAACATAACCCAACGTAACATCTCGGCGTTAATATTTGACCACATTCCTGGCGAGTTGGCCTCTACGTCTCCGTGTAACCCTCCTATACATCAATAATGTAATATAACGTAACCTAACCCAACCTATCATCTCGGCGGTAATATTTGACCACATTCCTGGCTTGTTGGCATCTGCGTGTCTGTGGGACCTTTATATATGTCAATAACGTAATATAACCTAACCTAACCCAATCTAACATCTCGGCGGTAATATTTGACCACATTGCTGGCGAGTTGGCCTCTACGTCTCCGTGGAACCTTCGTATACATCAATAACGAAGTATAACCTAACCTAACCCAACCTATCATCTCGGCGGTAATATTTGACAACATTCCTGGCGAGTTGGCTTCTACGTCTCCGTGGGACCTTTATATACATCAATAACGTAATATAACCTATCCTAACCCAACCTATCATCTGGGCGGTAATATTTGACAACATTCCTGGCGATTTCGCCTCTACGTCTCCGTGGAACCTTCGTATACATCAATAACGAAGTATAACCTAACCTAAACCAACCTATCGTCTCGGCGGTAATATTTGACATCATTCCCGGCGAGATGGCCTCTACGTCTCCGTGGAACCTTTGTATACATCAATAACGTAATATAACCTAACCTAACCCAACGTGACATCTCGGCGTTAATATTTGACCACATTCCTGGCGAGTTGGCCTCTACGTCTCCGTGTAACCCTCATATACATCAATAACGTAATATAACGTAACCTAACCCAACGTATCATCTCAGCGGTAATATTTGACAACATTCCTGGCGTGTTGGCCTCTACGTCTACGTGGGACCTTTATATACATCAATAACATAATATAAGCTAGCCTAACCCAATCTAACATCTCGGCGGTAATATTTGACCACATTCCTGGCTTGTTGGCATCTGCGTCTCTGTGGGACCTTTATATATGTCAATGACGTAATATAACCTAACCTAACCCAATCAAACATCTCGGCGGTAATATTTGACCACATTCCTGGCGAGTTGGCCTCTACGTCTCCGTGTAACCCTCCTATACATCAATAACGTAATATAACGTAACCTAACCCAACCTAACATCTCGGCGGTAATATTTGACAACATTCCTGGCCAGTTGGCCTCTACGTCTCCGTGGAACCTTCGTATACATCAATAACGAAATATAACCTAACCTAAACCAACCTATCATCTCGGCGGTAATATTTGACAACATACCTGGCTTGTTGACCTCTGCATCTCGGTGGGACCTTCATATACGTCAATAACGTAATATAACCTAACCTAACCCTACGTAACATCTGGGCGGTAATATTTGACCACATTCCTGGCTAGTTGGCCTCTACGTCTCCGTGTAACCCTCCTATACATCAATAACGTAATATAACGTAACCTAACATAACCTATCATCTCTGCGGTAATATTTGACAACATTCCTGGCGAGTTGGCTTCTACGTCTCCGTGGGACCTTTATATACATCAATAACGTAATATAAACTAACCTAACCCAACCTAACATATCGGCGGTAATATTTGACAACATTCCTGGCGAGTTGGCCTCTACGTCTCCGTGGAACCTTCGTATACATCAATAACGAAATATAACCTAACCTAAACCAACCTATCATCTCGGCGGTAATATTTGACAACATTCCTGGCGAGTTGGCTTCTACGTCTCCGTGGGACCTTTATATACATCAGTAACGTAATATAAACTAACCTAACCCAACCTAACATCTCGGCGGTAATATTTGACAACATTCCTGGCGAGTTGGCCTCTACGTCTCCGTGGAACCTTCGTATACGTCAATAACGAAGTATAACCTAACCTAAACCAACCTATCGTCTCGGCGGTAATATTTGACATCATTCCTGGCGAGATGGCCTCTACGTCTCCGTGGAACCTTTGTATACATCAATAACGTAATATAACCTAACCTAACCCAACGTGACATCTCGGCGTTAATATTTGACCACATTCCTGGCGAGTTGGCCTCTACGTCTCCGTGTAACCCTCATATACATCAATAACGTAATATAACGTAACCTAACCCAACCTATCATCTCGGCGGTAATATTTGACATCATTCCTGGCGAGATGGCCTCTACGTCTCCGTGGAACCTTTGTATACATCAATAACGTAATATAACCTAACATAACCCAACGTAACATCTCGGCGTTAATATTTGACCACATTCCTGGCGAGATGGCCCCTACATCTCCGTGGAACCTTTGTATACATCAATAACGTAATATAAACTAACCTAACCCAACCTAAGATCTCGGCGGTAATATTTGACAACATTCCTGGCGAGTTGGCCTCTACGTCTCCGTGGAACCTTCGTATATATCAATAACGAAATATAACCTAACCTAAACCAACCTATCATCTCGGCGGTAATATTTGACAACATTCCTGGCGTGTTGGGCTCTACGTCTCCGTGGGACCTTTATATACATCAATAACGTAATATAACCTAACCTAACACTACGTAACATCTCGGCGGTAATATTTGACAACATTCCTGGCCAGTTGGCCTCTACGTCTCCGTGGAACCTTCGTATACATCAATAACGAAATATAACCTAACCTAAACCAACCTATCATCTCGGCGGTAATATTTGACAACATTCCTGGCGAGTTGGCTTCTACGTCTCCGTGGGACCTTTATATACATCAGTAACGTAATATAAACTAACCTAACCCAACCTAACATCTCGGCGGTAATATTTGACAACATTCCTGGCGAGTTGGCCTCTACGTCTCCGTGGAACCTTCGTATACGTCAATAACGAAGTATAACCTAACCTAAACCAACCTATCGTCTCGGCGGTAATATTTGACATCATTCCTGGCGAGATGGCCTCTACGTCTCCGTGGAACCTTTGTATACATCAATAACGTAATATAACCTAACCTAACCCAACGTGACATCTCGGCGTTAATATTTGACCACATTCCTGGCGAGTTGGCCTCTACGTCTCCGTGTAACCCTCATATACATCAATAACGTAATATAACGTAACCTAACCCAACCTATCATCTCGGCGGTAATATTTGACATCATTCCTGGCGAGATGGCCTCTACGTCTCCGTGGAACCTTTGTATACATCAATAACGTAATATAACCTAACATAACCCAACGTAACATCTCGGCGTTAATATTTGACCACATTCCTGGCGAGATGGCCTCTACATCTCCGTGGAACCTTTGTATACATCAATAACGTAATATAAACTAACCTAACCCAACCTAAGATCTCGGCGGTAATATTTGACAACATTCCTGGCGAGTTGGCCTCTACGTCTCCGTGGAACCTTCGTATATATCAATAACGAAATATAACCTAACCTAAACCAACCTATCATCTCGGCGGTAATATTTGACAACATTCCTGGCGTGTTGGGCTCTACGTCTCCGTGGGACCTTTATATACATCAATAACGTAATATAACCTAACCTAACACTACGTAACATCTCGGCGGTAATATTTGACAACATTCCTGGCCAGTTGGCCTCTACGTCTCCGTGGAACCTTCGTATACATCAATAACGAAATATAACCTAACCTAAACCAACCTATCATCTCGGCGGTAATATTTGACAACATACCTGGCTTATTGACCTCTGCGTCTCCGTGGGACCTTCATATACGTCAATAACGTAATATAACATAACCTAACCCTACGTAACATCTCGGCGGTAATATTTGACCACATTCCTGGCGAGTTGGCCTCTACGTCTCCGTGTAACCCTCCTATACATCAATAACGTAATATAACGTAACCTAACCCAACGTATCATCTCGGCGGTAATATTTGACAACATTCCTGGCGAGTTGGCTTCTACGTCTCCGTGGGACCTTTATATACATCAATAACGTAATATAAACTAACCTAACCCAACCTAACATATCGGCGGTAATATTTGACAACATTCCTGGCGAGTTGGCCTCTACGTCTCCGTGGAACCTTCGTATACATCAATAACGAAATATAACCTAACCTAAACCAACCTATCATCTCGGCGGTAATATTTGACAACATGCCTGGCGAGTTGGCCTCTACGTCTCCGTGGGAACTTTATATACTTCAATAACGAAATATAACCTATCCTAACCCAACCTATCATCTGGGCGGTAATATTGGACAACATTCCTGGCGATTTCGCCTCTACGTATCCGTGGAACCTTCGTATACATCAATAACGAAGTACAACCTAACCTAAACCAACCTATCGTCTCGGCGGTAATATTTGACATCATTCCTGGCGAGATGGCCTCTACGTCTCCGTGGAACCTTTGTATACATCAATAACGTAATATAACCTAACATAACCCAACGTAACATCTCGGCGTTAATATTTGACCACATTCCTGGCGAGATGGCCTCTACGTCTCCGTGGAACCTTTGTATACATCAATAACGTAATATAAACTAACCTAACCCAACCTAAGATCTCGGCGGTAATATTTGACAACATTCCTGGCGAGTTGGCCTCTACGTCTCCGTGGAACCTTCGTATATATCAATAACGAAATATAACCTAACCTAAACCAACCTATCATCTCGGCGGTAATATTTGACAACATTCCTGGCGTGTTGGGCTCTACGTCTCCGTGGGACCTTTATATACATCAATAACGTAATATAACCTAACCTAACACTACGTAACATCTCGGCCGTAATATTTGACCACATTCCTGGCGAGTTGGACTCTACGTCTCCGTGTAACCCTCCTATACATCAATAACGTAATATAACCTAACATAACCCAACGTAACATCTCGGCGTTAATATTTGACCACATTCCTGGCGAGTTGGCCTCTACGTCTCCGTGTAACCTTCCTATACATCAATAATGTAATATAACGTAACCTAACCCAACCTATCATCTCGGCGGTAATATTTGACAACATTCCTGGCGAGTTGGCTTCTACGTCTCCGTGGGACCTTTATATACATCAATAACGTAATATAAACTAACCTAACCCAACCTAACATCTCGGCGGTAATATTTGACAACATTCCTGGCGAGTTGGCCTCTACGTCTCCGTGGAACCTTCGTATACATCAATAACGAAATATAACCTAACCTAACCTAACCTATCATCTCGGCGGTAATATTTGACAACATTCGTGGCGTGTTGGCCTCTACGTCTCCGTGGGACCTTTGTATACATCAATAACGTACTATAAGCTAGCCTAACCCAATCTAACATCTCGGCGGTAATATTTGACCACATTCCTGGCTTGTTGGCATCTGCGTGTCTGTGGGACCTTTATATATGTCAATAACGTAATATAACCTAACCTAACCCAATCTAACATCTCGGCGGTAATATTTGACCACATTCCTGGCGTGTTGGCTTCTACGTCTCCGTGGGACCTTTATATACATCAATAACGTAATATAACGTAACCTAACCCAACGTATCATCTCAGCGGTAATATTTGACAACATTCCTGGCGTGTTGGCCTCTACGTCTCCGTGTAACCCTCATATACATCAATAACGTAATATAACGTAACCTAACCCAACGTATCATCTCAGCGGTAATATTTGACAACATTCCTGGCGTGTTGGCCTCTACGTCTACGTGGGACCTTTATATACATCAATAACATAATATAAGCTAGCCTAACCCAATCTAACATCTCGGCGGTAATATTTGACCACATTCCTGGCTTGTTGGCATCTGCGTCTCTGTGGGACCTTTATATATGTCAATGACGTAATATAACCTAACCTAACCCAATCAAACATCTCGGCTGTAATATTTGACCACATTCCTGGCGAGTTGGCCTCTACGTCTCCGTGTAACCCTCCTATACATCAATAACGTAATATAACGTAACCTTACCCAACCTAACATCTCGGCGGTAATATTTGACAACATTCCTGGCCAGTTGGCCTCTACGTCTCCGTGGAACCTTCGTATACATCAATAACGAAATATAACCTAACCTAAACCAACCTATCATCTCGGCGGTAATATTTGACAACATGCCTGGCGAGTTGGCCTCTACGTCTCCGTGGGACCTTTATATACTTCAATAACGAAATATAACCTATCCTAACCCAACCTATCATCTGGGCGGTAATATTGGACAACATTCCTGGCGATTTCGCCTCTACGTATCCGTGGAACCTTCGTATACATCAATAACGAAGTACAACCTAACCTAAACCAACCTATCGTCTCGGCGGTAATATTTGACATCATTCCTGGCGAGATGGCCTCTACGTCTCCGTGGAACCTTTGTATACATCAATAACTTAATATAACCTAACATAACCCAACGTAACATCTCGGCGTTAATATTTGACCACATTCCTGGCGAGTTGGCCTCTACGTCTCCGTGTAACCCTCCTATACATCAATAATGTAATATAACGTAACCTAACCCAACCTATCATCTCGGCGGTAATATTTGACAACATTCCTGGCGAGTTGGCTTCTACGTCTCCGTGGGACCTTTATATACTTCAATAACGAAATATAACCTATCCTAACCCAACCTATCATCTCAGCGGTAATATTTGACAACATTCCTGGCGTGTTGGCCTCTACGTCTACGTGGGACCTTTATATACATCAATAACATAATATAAGCTAGCCTAACCCAATCTAACATCTCGGCGGTAATATTTGACCACATTCCTGGCTTGTTGGCATCTGCGTCTCTGTGGGACCTTTATATATGTCAATGACGTAATATAACCTAACCTAACCCAATCAAACATCTCGGCGGTAATATTTGACCACATTCCTGGCGAGTTGGCCTCTACGTCTCCGTGTAACCCTCCTATACATCAATAACGTAATATAACGTTACCTAACCCAACCTAACATCTCGGCGGTAATATTTGACAACATTCCTGGCCAGTTGGCCTCTACGTCTCCGTGGAACCTTCGTATACGTCAATAACGAAGTATAACCTAACCTAAACCAACCTATCGTCTCGGCGGTAATATTTGACATCATTCCTGGCGAGATGGCCTCTACGTCTCCGTGGAACCTTTGTATACATCAATAACGTAATATAACCTAACCTAACCCAACGTGACATCTCGGCGTTAATATTTGACCACATTCCTGGCGAGTTGGCCTCTACGTCTCCGTGTAACCCTCATATACATCAATAACGTAATATAACGTAACCTAACCCAACCTATCATCACGGCGGTAATATTTGACATCATTCCTGGCGAGATGGCCTCTACGTCTCCGTGGAACCTTTGTATACATCAATAACGTAATATAACCTAACATAACCCAACGTAACATCTCGGCGTTAATATTTGACCACATTCCTGGCGAGATGGCCTCTACATCTCCGTGGAACCTTTGTATACATCAATAACGTAATATAAACTAACCTAACCCAACCTAAGATCTCGGCGGTAATATTTGACAACATTCCTGGCGAGTTGGCCTCTACGTCTCCGTGGAACCTTCGTATATATCAATAACGAAATATAACCTAACCTAAACCAACCTATCATCTCGGCGGTAATATTTGACAACATTCCTGGCGTGTTGGGCTCTACGTCTCCGTGGGACCTTTATATACATCAATAACGTAATATAACCTAACCTAACACTACGTAACATCTCGGCGGTAATATTTGACAACATTCCTGGCCAGTTGGCCTCTACGTCTCCGTGGAACCTTCGTATACATCAATAACGAAATATAACCTAACCTAAACCAACCTATCATCTCGGCGGTAATATTTGACAACATACCTGGCTTATTGACCTCTGCGTCTCCGTGGGACCTTCATATACGTCAATAACGTAATATAACATAACCTAACCCTACGTAACATCTCGGCGGTAATATTTGACCACATTCCTGGCGAGTTGGCCTCTACGTCTCCGTGTAACCCTCCTATACATCAATAACGTAATATAACGTAACCTAACCCAACCTATCATCTCGGCGGTAATATTTGACAACATTCCTGGCGAGTTGGCTTCTACGTCTCCGTGGGACCTTTATATACATCAATAACGTAATATAAACTAACCTAACCCAACCTAACATATCGGCGGTAATATTTGACAACATTCCTGGCGAGTTGGCCTCTACGTCTCCGTGGAACCTTCGTATACATCAATAACGAAATATAACCTAACCTAAACCAACCTATCATCTCGGCGGTAATATTTGACAACATGCCTGGCGAGTTGGCCTCTACGTCTCCGTGGGAACTTTATATACTTCAATAACGAAATATAACCTATCCTAACCCAACCTATCATCTGGGCGGTAATACTGGACAACATTCCTGGCGATTTCGCCTCTACGTATCCGTGGAACCTTCGTATACATCAATAACGAAGTACAACCTAACCTAAACCAACCTATCGTCTCGGCGGTAATATTTGACATCATTCCTGGCGAGATGGCCTCTACGTCTCCGTGGAACCTTTGTATACATCAATAACGTAATATAACCTAACATAACCCAACGTAACATCTCGGCGTTAATATTTGACCACATTCCTGGCGAGATGGCCTCTACGTCTCCGTGGAACCTTTGTATACATCAATAACGTAATATAAACTAACCTAACCCAACCTAAGATCTCGGCGGTAATATTTGACAACATTCCTGGCGAGTTGGCCTCTACGTCTCCGTGGAACCTTCGTATATATCAATAACGAAATATAACCTAACCTAAACCAACCTATCATCTCGGCGGTAACATTTGACAACATTCCTGGCGTGTTGGGCTCTACGTCTCCGTGGGACCTTTATATATGTCAATGACGTAATATAACCTAACCTAACCCAATCAAACATCTCGGCGGTAATATTTGACCACATTCCTGGCGAGTTGGCCTCTACGTCTCCGTGTAACCCTCCTATACATCAATAACGTAATATAACGTAACCTAACCCAACCTATCATCTCGGCGGTAATATTTGACAACATTCCTGGCGAGTTGGCTTCTACGTCTCCGTGGGACCTTTATATACATCAATAACGTAATATAAACTAACCTAACCCAACCTAACATATCGGCGGTAATATTTGACAACATTCCTGGCGAGTTGGCCTCTACGTCTCCGTGGAACCTTCGTATACATCAATAACGAAATATAACCTAACCTAAACCAACCTATCATCTCGGCGGTAATATTTGACAACATGCCTGGCGAGTTGGCCTCTACGTCTCCGTGGGACCTTTATATACTTCAATAACGAAATATAACCTATCCTAACCCAACCTATCATCTCGGCGGTAATATTTGACAACATTCCTGGCGAGTTGGCTTCTACGTCTCCGTGGGACCTTTATATACTTCAATAACGAAATATAACCTATCCTAACCCAACCTATCATCTCGGCGGTAATATTTGACAACATTCCTGGCGATTTCGCCTCTACATCTCCGTGGAACCTTCGTATACATCAATAACGAAGTATAACCTAACCTAAACCAACCTATCGTCTCGGCGGTAATATTTGACATCATTCCTGGCGAGATGGCCTCTACGTCTCCGTGGAACCTTTGTATACATCAATAACGTAATATAAACTAACCTAACCCAACCTAAGATCTCGGCGGTAATATTTGACAACATTCCTGGCGAGTTGGCCTCTACGTCTCCGTGGAACCTTCGTATATATCAATAACGAAATATAACCTAACCTAAACCAACCTATCATCTCGGCGGTAATATTTGACAACATTCCTGGCGTGTTGGGCTCTACGTCTCCGTGGGACCTTTATATACATCAATAACGTAATATAACCTAACCTAACACTACGTAACATCTCGGCCGTAATATTTGACCACATTCCTGGCGAGATGGACTCTACGTCTCCGTGTAACCCTCCTATACATCAATAACGTAATATAACCTAACATAACCCAACGTAACATCTCGGCGTTAATATTTGACCACATTCCTGGCGAGTTGGCCTCTACGTCTCCGTGTAACCTTCCTATACATCAATAATGTAATATAACGTAACCTAACCCAACCTATCATCTCGGCTGTCATATTTGACAACATTCCTGACGAGTTGGCTTCTACGTCTCCGTGGGACCTTTATATACATCAATAACGTAATAAAAACTAACCTAACCCAACCTAACATCTCGGCGGTAATATTTGACAACATTCCTGGAGAGTTGGCCTCTACGTCTCCGTGGAACCTTCGTATACATCAATAACGAAATATAACCTAACATAACCCAACGTAACATCTCGGCGTTAATATTTGACCACATTCCTGGCGAGTTGGCCTCTACGTCTCCGTGTAACCCTCCTATACATCAATAATGTAATATAACGTAACCTTACCCAACCTATGATCTCGGCGGTAATATTTGACAACATTCCTGGCGAGTTGGCTTCTACGTCTCCGTGGGACCTTTATATACTTCAATAACGAAATATAACCTATCCTAACCCAACCTATCATCTCGGCGGTAATATTTGACAACATTCCTGGCGATTTCGCCTCTACGTCTCCGTGGAACCTTCGTATACATCAATAACGAAGTATAACCTAACCTAAACCAACCTATCGTCTCGGCGGTAATATTTGACATCATTCCTGGCGAGATGGCCTCTACGTCTCCGTGGAACCTTTGTATACATCAATAATGTAATATAACGTAACCTAACCCAACCTATCATCTCGGCGGTAATATTTGACAACATTCCTGGCGAGTTGGCTTCTACGTCTCCGTGGGACCTTTATATACATCAATAACGTAATATAAACTAACCTAACCCAACCTAACATCTCGGCGGTAATATTTGACAACATTCCTGGCGAGTTGGCCTCTACGTCTCCGTGGAACCTTCGTATACATCAATAACGAAATATAACCTAACCTAACCTAACCTATCATCTCGGCGGTAATATTTGACAACATTCGTGGCGTGTTGGCCTCTACGTCTCCGTGGGACCTTTGTATACATCAATAACGTACTATAAGCTAGCCTAACCCAATCTAACATCTCGGCGGTAATATTTGACCACATTCCTGGCTTGTTGGCATCTGCGTGTCTGTGGGACCTTTATATATGTCAATAACGTAATATAACCTAACCTAACCCAATCTAACATCTCGGCGGTAATATTTGACCACATTCCTGGCGTGTTGGCTTCTACGTCTCCGTGGGACCTTTATATACATCAATAACGTAATATAACGTAACCTAACCCAACGTATCATCTCAGCGGTAATATTTGACAACATTCCTGGCGTGTTGGCCTCTACGTCTCCGTGTAACCCTCATATACATCAATAACGTAATATAACGTAACCTAACCCAACGTATCATCTCAGCGGTAATATTTGACAACATTCCTGGCGTGTTGGCCTCTACGTCTACGTGGGACCTTTATATACATCAATAACATAATATAAGCTAGCCTAACCCAATCTAACATCTCGGCGGTAATATTTGACCACATTCCTGGCTTGTTGGCATCTGCGTCTCTGTGGGACCTTTATATATGTCAATGACGTAATATAACCTAACCTAACCCAATCAAACATCTCGGCTGTAATATTTGAGCACATTCCTGGCGAGTTGGCCTCTACGTCTCCGTGTAACCCTCCTATACATCAATAACGTAATATAACGTAACCTTACCCAACCTAACATCTCGGCGGTAATATTTGACAACATTCCTGGCCAGTTGGCCTCTACGTCTCCGTGGAACCTTCGTATACATCAATAACGAAATATAACCTAACCTAAACCAACCTATCATCTCGGCGGTAATATTTGACAACATGCCTGGCGAGTTGGCCTCTACGTCTCTGTGGGACCTTTATATATGTCAATGACGTAATATAACCTAACCTAACCCAATCAAACATCTCGGCGGTAATATTTGACCACATTCCTGGCGAGTTGGCCTCTACGTCTCCGTGTAACCCTCCTATACATCAATAACGTAATATAACGTAACCTAACCCAACCTAACATCTCGGCGGTAATATTTGACAACATTCCTGGCCAGTTGGCCTCTACGTCTCCGTGGAACCTTCGTATACATCAATAACGAAATATAACCTAACCTAAACCAACCTATCATCTCGGCGGTAATATTTGACAACATACCTGGCTTGTTGACCTCTGCGTCTCGGTGGGACCTTCATATACGTCAATAACGTAATATAACCTAACCTAACCCTACGTAACATCTGGGCGGTAATATTTGACCACATTCCTGGCGATTTGGCCTCTACGTCTCCGTGTGACATTTGTATACATCAATAACGTATTATAAGCTAGCCTAACCCAATCTAACATCTCGGCGGTAATATTTGACCACATTCCTGGCTTGTTGACCTCTGCGTCTCCGTGGGTCCTTCATATACGTCAATAACGTAATATAACCTAACCTAACACTACGTAACATCTCGGCCGTAATATTTGACCACATTCCTGGCGAGTTGGACTCTACGTCTCCGTGTAACCCTCCTATACATCAATAACGTAATATAACGTAACCTAACCCAACCTAACATCTCGGCGGTAATATTTGACAACATTGCTGGCGAGTTGGCCTCTACGTCTTAGCGTAACCCTCCTATACATCAATAATGTAATATAACGTAACCTAACCCAACCTATCATCTCGGCGGTAATATTTGACAACATTCCTGGCGAGTTGGCTTCTACGTCTCCGTGGGACCTTTATATACATCAATAACGTAATATAAACTAACCTAACCCAACCTAACATCTCGGCGGTAATATTTGACCACATTCCTGGCGAGTTGGCCTCTACGTCTCCGTGGGACCTTTATATACTTCAATAACGAAATATAACCTATCCTAACCCAACCTATCATCTGGGCGGTAATATTGGACAACATTCCTGGCGATTTCGCCTCTACGTATCCGTGGAACCTTCGTATACATCAATAACGAAGTACAACCTAACCTAAACCAACCTATCGTCTCGGCGGTAATATTTGACATCATTCCTGGCGAGATGGCCTCTACGTCTCCGTGGAACCTTTGTATACATCAATAACGTAATATAACCTAACATAACCCAACGTAACATCTCGGCGTTAATATTTGACCACATTCCTGGCGAGTTGGCCTCTACGTCTCCGTGTAACCCTCCTATACATCAATAATGTAATATAACGTAACCTAACCCAACCTATCATCTCGGCGGTAATATTTGACAACATTCCTGGCGAGTTGGCTTCTACGTCTCCGTGGGACCTTTATATACTTCAATAACGAAATATAACCTATCCTAACCCAACCTATCATCTCGGCGGTAATATTTGACAACATTCCTGGCGATTTCGCCTCTACGTCTCCGTGGAACCTTCGTATACATCAATAACGAAGTATAACCTAACCTAAACCAACCTATCGTCTCGGCGGTAATATTTGACATCATTCCTGGCGAGATGGCCTCTACGTCTCCGTGGAACCTTTGTATACATCAATAACGTAATATAAACTAACCTAACCCAACCTAAGATCTCGGCGGTAATATTTGACAACATTCCTGGCGAGTTGGCCTCTACGTCTCCGTGGAACCTTCGTATATATCAATAACGAAATATAACCTAACCTAAACCAACCTATCATCTCGGCGGTAATATTTGACAACATTCCTGGCGTGTTGGGCTCTACGTCTCCGTGGGACCTTTATATACATCAATAACGTAATATAACCTAACCTAACACTACGTAACATCTCGGCCGTAATATTTGACCACATTCCTGGCGAGTTGGACTCTACGTCTCCGTGTAACCCTCCTATACATCAATAACGTAATATAACCTAACATAACCCAACGTAACATCTCGGCGTTAATATTTGACCACATTCCTGGCGAGTTGGCCTCTACGTCTCCGTGTAACCCTCCTATACATCAATAATGTAATATAACGTAACCTAACCCAACCTATCATCTCGGCGGTAATATTTGACAACATTCCTGGCGAGTTGGCTTCTACGTCTCCGTGGGACCTTTATATACATCAATAACGTAATATAAACTAACCTAACCCAACCTAACATCTCGGCGGTAATATTTCACAACATTCCTGGCGAGTTGGCCTCTACGTCTCCGTGGAACCTTCGTATACATCAATAACGAAATATAACCTAACCTAAACCAACCTATCATCTCGGCGGTAATATTTGACAACATGCCTGGCGAGTTGGCCTCTACGTCTCCGTGGGACCTTTATATACTTCAATAACGAAATATAACCTATCCTAACCCAACCTATCATCTCGGCGGTAATATTTGACAACATTCCTGGCGAGTTGGCTTCTACGTCTCCGTGGGACCTTTATATACTTCAATAACGAAATATAACCTATCCTAACCCAACCTATCATCTCGGCGGTAATATTTGACAACATTCCTGGCGATTTCGCCTCTACATCTCCGTGGAACCTTCGTATACATCAATAACGAAGTATAACCTAACCTAAACCAACCTATCGTCTCGGCGGTAATATTTGACATCATTCCTGGCGAGATGGCCTCTACGTCTCCGTGGAACCTTTGTATACATCAATAACGTAATATAAACTAACCTAACCCAACCTAAGATCTCGGCGGTAATATTTGACAACATTCCTGGCGAGTTGGCCTCTACGTCTCCGTGGAACCTTCGTATATATCAATAACGAAATATAACCTAACCTAAACCAACCTATCATCTCGGCGGTAATATTTGACAACATTCCTGGCGTGTTGGGCTCTACGTCTCCGTGGGACCTTTATATACATCAATAACGTAATATAACCTAACCTAACACTACGTAACATCTCGGCCGTAATATTTGACCACATTCCTGGCGAGATGGACTCTACGTCTCCGTGTAACCCTCCTATACATCAATAACGTAATATAACCTAACATAACCCAACGTAACATCTCGGCGTTAATATTTGACCACATTCCTGGCGAGTTGGCCTCTACGTCTCCGTGTAACCTTCCTATACATCAATAATGTAATATAACGTAACCTAACCCAACCTATCATCTCGGCTGTAATATTTGACAACATTCCTGACGAGTTGGCTTCTACGTCTCCGTGGGACCTTTATATACATCAATAACGTAATAAAAACTAACCTAACCCAACCTAACATCTCGGCGGTAATATTTGACAACATTCCTGGAGAGTTGGCCTCTACGTCTCCGTGGAACCTTCGTATACATCAATAACGAAATATAACCTAACATAACCCAACGTAACATCTCGGCGTTAATATTTGACCACATTCCTGGCGAGTTGGCCTCTACGTCTCCGTGTAACCCTCCTATACATCAATAATGTAATATAACGTAACCTTACCCAACCTATGATCTCGGCGGTAATATTTGACAACATTCCTGGCGAGTTGGCTTCTACGTCTCCGTGGGACCTTTATATACTTCAATAACGAAATATAACCTATCCTAACCCAACCTATCATCTCGGCGGTAATATTTGACAACATTCCTGGCGATTTCGCCTCTACGTCTCCGTGGAACCTTCGTATACATCAATAACGAAGTATAACCTAACCTAAACCAACCTATCGTCTCGGCGGTAATATTTGACATCATTCCTGGCGAGATGGCCTCTACGTCTCCGTGGAACCTTTGTATACATCAATAATGTAATATAACGTAACCTAACCCAACCTATCATCTCGGCGGTAATATTTGACAACATTCCTGGCGAGTTGGCTTCTACGTCTCCGTGGGACCTTTATATACATCAATAACGTAATATAAACTAACCTAACCCAACCTAACATCTCGGCGGTAATATTTGACAACATTCCTGGCGAGTTGGCCTCTACGTCTCCGTGGAACCTTCGTATACATCAATAACGAAATATAACCTAACCTAACCTAACCTATCATCTCGGCGGTAATATTTGACAACATTCGTGGCGTGTTGGCCTCTACGTCTCCGTGGGACCTTTGTATACATCAATAACGTACTATAAGCTAGCCTAACCCAATCTAACATCTCGGCGGTAATATTTGACCACATTCCTGGCTTGTTGGCATCTGCGTGTCTGTGGGACCTTTATATATGTCAATAACGTAATATAACCTAACCTAACCCAATCTAACATCTCGGCGGTAATATTTGACCACATTCCTGGCGTGTTGGCTTCTACGTCTCCGTGGGACCTTTATATACATCAATAACGTAATATAACGTAACCTAACCCAACGTATCATCTCAGCGGTAATATTTGACAACATTCCTGGCGTGTTGGCCTCTACGTCTCCGTGTAACCCTCATATACATCAATAACGTAATATAACGTAACCTAACCCAACGTATCATCTCAGCGGTAATATTTGACAACATTCCTGGCGTGTTGGCCTCTACGTCTACGTGGGACCTTTATATACATCAATAACATAATATAAGCTAGCCTAACCCAATCTAACATCTCGGCGGTAATATTTGACCACATTCCTGGCTTGTTGGCATCTGCGTCTCTGTGGGACCTTTATATATGTCAATGACGTAATATAACCTAACCTAACCCAATCAAACATCTCGGCTGTAATATTTGAGCACATTCCTGGCGAGTTGGCCTCTACGTCTCCGTGTAACCCTCCTATACATCAATAACGTAATATAACGTAACCTTACCCAACCTAACATCTCGGCGGTAATATTTGACAACATTCCTGGCCAGTTGGCCTCTACGTCTCCGTGGAACCTTCGTATACATCAATAACGAAATATAACCTAACCTAAACCAACCTATCATCTCGGCGGTAATATTTGACAACATGCCTGGCGAGTTGGCCTCTACGTCTCCGTGGGACCTTTATATACTTCAATAACGAAATATAACCTATCCTAACCCAACCTATCATCTGGGCGGTAATATTGGACAACATTCCTGGCGATTTCGCCTCTACGTATCCGTGGAACCTTCGTATACATCAATAACGAAGTACAACCTAACCTAAACCAACCTATCGTCTCGGCGGTAATATTTGACATCATTCCTGGCGAGATGGCCTCTACGTCTCCGTGGAACCTTTGTATACATCAATAACTTAATATAACCTAACATAACCCAACGTAACATCTCGGCGTTAATATTTGACCACATTCCTGGCGAGTTGGCCTCTACGTCTCCGTGTAACCCTCCTATACATCAATAATGTAATATAACGTAACCTAACCCAAGCTATCATCTCGGCGGTAATATTTGACAACATTCCTGGCGAGTTGGCTTCTACGTCTCCGTGGGACCTTTATATACTTCAATAACGAAATATAACCTATCCTAACCCAACCTATCATCTCAGCGGTAATATTTGACAACATTCCTGGCGTGTTGGCCTCTACGTCTACGTGGGACCTTTATATACATCAATAACATAATATAAGCTAGCCTAACCCAATCTAACATCTCGGCGGTAATATTTGACCACATTCCTGGCTTGTTGGCATCTGCGTCTCTGTGGGACCTTTATATATGTCAATGACGTAATATAACCTAACCTAACCCAATCAAACATCTCGGCGGTAATATTTGACCACATTCCTGGCGAGTTGGCCTCTACGTCTCCGTGTAACCCTCCTATACATCAATAACGTAATATAACGTAACCTAACCCAACCTAACATCTCGGCGGTAATATTTGACAACATTCCTGGCCAGTTGGCCTCTACGTCTCCGTGGAACCTTCGTATACATCAATAACGAAATATAACCTAACCTAAACCAACCTATCATCTCGGCGGTAATATTTGACAACATACCTGGCTTGTTGACCTCTGCGTCTCGGTGGGACCTTCATATACGTCAATAACGTAATATAACCTAACCTAACCCTACGTAACATCTGGGCGGTAATATTTGACCACATTCCTGGCGATTTGGCCTCTACGTCTCCGTGTGACATTTGTATACATCAATAACGTATTATAAGCTAGCCTAACCCAATCTAACATCTCGGCGGTAATATTTGACCACATTCCTGGCTTGTTGACCTCTGCGTCTCCGTGGGTCCTTCATATACGTCAATAACGTAATATAACCTAACCTAACACTACGTAACATCTCGGCCGTAATATTTGACCACATTCCTGGCGAGTTGGACTCTACGTCTCCGTGTAACCCTCCTATACATCAATAACGTAATATAACGTAACCTAACCCAACCTAACATCTCGGCGGTAATATTTGACAACATTGCTGGCGAGTTGGCCTCTACGTCTTAGCGTAACCCTCCTATACATCAATAATGTAATATAACGTAACCTAACCCAACCTATCATCTCGGCGGTAATATTTGACAACATTCCTGGCGAGTTGGCCTCTACGTCTCCGTGGGACCTTTATATACTTCAATAACGAAATATAACCTATCCTAACCCAACCTATCATCTGGGCGGTAATATTGGACAACATTCCTGGCGATTTCGCCTCTACGTATCCGTGGAACCTTCGTATACATCAATAACGAAGTACAACCTAACCTAAACCAACCTATCGTCTCGGCGGTAATATTTGACATCATTCCTGGCGAGATGGCCTCTACGTCTCCGTGGAACCTTTGTATACATCAATAACGTAATATAACCTAACATAACCCAACGTAACATCTCGGCGTTAATATTTGACCACATTCCTGGCGAGTTGGCCTCTACGTCTCCGTGTAACCCTCCTATACATCAATAATGTAATATAACGTAACCTAACCCAACCTATCATCTCGGCGGTAATATTTGACAACATTCCTGGCGAGTTGGCTTCTACGTCTCCGTGGGACCTTTATATACTTCAATAACGAAATATAACCTATCCTAACCCAACCTATCATCTCGGCGGTAATATTTGACAACATTCCTGGCGATTTCGCCTCTACGTCTCCGTGGAACCTTCGTATACATCAATAACGAAGTATAACCTAACCTAAACCAACCTATCGTCTCGGCGGTAATATTTGACATCATTCCTGGCGAGATGGCCTCTACGTCTCCGTGGAACCTTTGTATACATCAATAACGTAATATAAACTAACCTAACCCAACCTAAGATCTCGGCGGTAATATTTGACAACATTCCTGGCGAGTTGGCCTCTACGTCTCCGTGGAACCTTCGTATATATCAATAACGAAATATAACCTAACCTAAACCAACCTATCATCTCGGCGGTAATATTTGACAACATTCCTGGCGTGTTGGGCTCTACGTCTCCGTGGGACCTTTATATACATCAATAACGTAATATAACCTAACCTAACACTACGTAACATCTCGGCCGTAATATTTGACCACATTCCTGGCGAGTTGGACTCTACGTCTCCGTGTAACCCTCCTATACATCAATAACGTAATATAACCTAACATAACCCAACGTAACATCTCGGCGTTAATATTTGACCACATTCCTGGCGAGTTGGCCTCTACGTCTCCGTGTAACCCTCCTATACATCAATAATGTAATATAACGTAACCTAACCCAACCTATCATCTCGGCGGTAATATTTGACAACATTCCTGGCGAGTTGGCTTCTACGTCTCCGTGGGACCTTTATATACATCAATAACGTAATATAAACTAACCTAACCCAACCTAACATCTCGGCGGTAATATTTCACAACATTCCTGGCGAGTTGGCCTCTACGTCTCCGTGGAACCTTCGTATACATCAATAACGAAATATAACCTAACCTAACCTAACCTATCATCTCGGCGGTAATATTTGACAACATTCCTGGCGTGTTGGCCTCTACGTCTCCGTGGGACCTTTGTATACATCAATAACGTAATATAAGCTAGCCTAACCCAATCTAACATCTCGGCGGTAATATTTGACCACATTCCTGGCTTGTTGGCATCTGCGTGTCTGTGGGACCTTTATATATGTCAATAACGTAATATAACCTAACCTAACCCAATCTAACATCTCGGCGGTAATATTTGACCACATTCCTGGCGAGTTGGCCTCTACGTCTCCGTGGAACCTTCGTATACATCAATAACGAAGTATAACCTAACCTAACCCAACCTATCATCTCGGCGGTAATATTTGACAACATTCCTGGCGAGTTGGCTTCTACGTCTCCGTGGGACCTTTATATACATCAATAACGTAATATAACCTAACCTAACCCAACGTAACATCTCGGCGTTAATATTTGACCACATTCCTGGCGAGTTGGCCTCTACGTCTCCGTGTAACCCTCATATACATCAATAACGTAATATAACGTAACCTAACCCAACGTATCATCTCAGCGGTAATATTTGACAACATTCCTGGCGTGTTGGCCTCTACGTCTCCGTGGGACCTTTATACACATCAATAACATAATATAAGCTAGCCTAACCCAATCTAACATCTCGGCGGTAATATTTGACCACATTCCTGGCTTGTTGACCTCTGCGTCTCCGTGGGACCTTCATATACGTCAATAACGTAATATAACCTAACCTAACCCTACGTAACATCTCGGCGGTAATATTTGACCACATTCCTGTCGAGTTGGCCTCTACGTCTCCGTGTAACCCTCCTATACATCAATAATGTAATATAACGTGACCTAACCCAACCTATCATCTCGGCGGTAATATTTGACAACATTCCTGGCGAGTTGGCTCCTACGTCTCCGTGGGACCTTTATATACATCAGTAACGTAATATAAACTAACCTATCCCAACCTAACATCTCGGCGGTAATATTTGACAACATTCCTGGCCAGTTGGCCTCTACGTCTCCGTGGAACCTTCGTATACATCAATAACGAAATATAACCTAACCTAAACCAACCTATCATCTCGGCGGTAATATTCGACAACATACCTGGCTTATTGACCTCTGCGTCTCCGTGGGACCTTCATATACGTCAATAACGTAATATAACATAACCTAACCCTACGTAACATCTCGGCGGTAATATTTGACCACATTCCTGGCGAGTTGGCCTCTACGTCTCCGTGTAACCCTCCTATACATCAATAACGTAATATAACGTAACCTAACCCAACCTATCATCTCGGCGGTAATATTTGACAACATTCCTGGCGAGTTGGCTTCTACGTCTCCGTGGGACCTTTATATACATCAATAACGTAATATAAACTAACCTAACCCAACCTAACATATCGGCGGTAATATTTGACAACATTCTTGGCGAGTTGGCCTCTACGTCTCCGTGGAACCTTCGTATACATCAATAACGAAATATAACCTAACCTAAACCAACCTATCATCTCGGCGGTAATATTTGACAACATGCCTGGCGAGTTGGCCTCTACGTCTCCGTGGGACCTTTATATACTTCAATAACGAAATATAACCTATCCTAACCCAACCTATCATCTGGGCGGTAATATTGGACAACATTCCTGGCGATTTCGCCTCTACGTATCCGTGGAACCTTCGTATACATCAATAACGAAGTACAACCTAACCTAAACCAACCTATCGTCTCGGCGGTAATATTTGACATCATTCCTGGCGAGATGGCCTCTACGTCTCCGTGGAACCTTTGTATACATCAATAACGTAATATAACCTAACATAACCCAACGTAACATCTCGGCGTTAATATTTGACCACATTCCTGGCGAGTTGGCCTCTACGTCTCCGTGGAACCTTCGTATATACCAATAACGAAATATAACCTAACCTAAACCAACCTATCATCTCGGCGGTAATATTTGACAACATTCCTGGCGTGTTGGGCTCTACGTCTCCGTGGGACCTTTATATACATCAATAACGTAATATAACCTAACCTAACACTACGTAACATCTCGGCCGTAATATTTGACCACATTCCTGGCGAGTTGGACTCTACGTCTCCGTGTAACCCTCCTATACATCAATAACGTAATATAACCTAACATAACCCAACGTAACATCTCGGCGTTAATATTTGACCACATTCCTGGCGAGTTGGCCTCTACGTCTCCGTGTAACCTTCCTATACATCAATAATGTAATATAACGTAACCTAACCCAACCTATCATCTCGGCGGTAATATTTGACAACATTCCTGGCGAGTTGGCTTCTACGTCTCCGTGGGACCTTTATATACATCAATAACGTAATATAAACTAACCTAACCCAACCTAACATCTCGGCGGTAATATTTGACAACATTCCTGGCGAGTTGGCCTCTACGTCTCCGTGGAACCTTCGTATACATCAATAACGAAATATAACCTAACCTAACCTAACCTATCATCTCGGCGGTAATATTTGACATCATTCCTGGCGAGATGGCCTCTACGTCTCTGTGGAACCTTTGTATACATCAATAACGTAATATAACCTAACCTAACCCAACGTGACATCTCGGCGTTAATATTTGACCACATTCCTGGCGAGTTGGCCTCTACGTCTCCGTGGAACCTTCGTATACATCAATAACGAAATATAACCTAACCTAAAGCAACCTATCATCTCGGCGGTAATATTTGACAACATACCTGGCTTGTTGACCTCTGCGTCTCGGTGGGACCTTCATATACGTCAATAACGTAATATAACCTAACCTAACCCTACGTAACATCTGGGCGGTAATATTTGACCACATTCCTGGCGATTTGGCCTCTACGTCTCCGTGTGACATTTGTATACATCAATAACGTAATATAAGCTAGCCTAACCCAATCTAACATCTCGGCGGTAATATTTGACCACATTCCTGGCGTGTTGGCTTCTACGTCTCCGTGGGACCTTTATATACATCAATAACGTAATATAACCTAACCTAACCCAACGTAACATCTCGGCGTTAATATTTGACCACATTCCTGGCGAGTTGGCCTCTACGTCTCCGTGTAACCCTCATATACATCAATAACGTAATATAACGTAACCTAACCCAACGTATCATCTCAGCGGTAATATTTGACAACATTCCTGGCGTGTTGGCCTCTACGTCTCCGTGGGACCTTTATACACATCAATAACATAATATAAGCTAGCCTAACCCAATCTAACATCTCGGCGGTAATATTTGACCACATTCCTGGCTTGTTGACCTCTGCGTCTCCGTGGGACCTTCATATACGTCAATAACGTAATATAACCTAACCTAACCCTACGTAACATCTCGGCGGTAATATTTGACCACATTCCTGTCGAGTTGGCCTCTATGTCTCCGTGTAACCCTCCTATACATCAATAATGTAATATAACGTGACCTAACCCAACCTATCATCTCGGCGGTAATATTTGACAACATTCCTGGCGAGTTGGCTCCTACGTCTCCGTGGGACCTTTATATACATCAGTAACGTAATATAAACTAACCTAACCCAACCTAACATCTCGGCGGTAATATTTGACAACATTCCTGGCGAGTTGGCCTCTACGTCTCCGTGGGACCTTTATATACTTCAATAATGAAATATAACCTATCCTAACCCAACCTATCATCTGGGCGGTAATATTTGACAACATTCCTGGCGATTTCGCCTCTACGTCTCCGTGGAACCTTCGTATACATCAATAACGAACTATAACCTAACCTAAACCAACCTATCGTCTCGGCGGTAATATTTGACATCATTCCTGGCGAGATGGCCTCTACGTCTCCGTGGAACCTTTGTATACATCAATAACGTAATATAACCTAACCTAACCCAACGTGACATCTCGGCGTTAATATTTGACCACATTCCTGGCGAGTTGGCCTCTACGTCTCCGTGTAACCCTCATATACATCAATAACGTAATATAACGTAACCTAACCCAACGTATCATCTCAGCAGTAATATTTGACAACATTCCTGGCGTGTTGGCCTCTACGTCTACGTGGGACCTTTATATACATCAATAACATAATATAAGCTAGCCTAACCCAATCTAACATCTCGGCGGTAATATTTGACCACATTCCTGGCTTGTTGGCATCTGCGTCTCTGTGGGACCTTTATATATGTCAATAACGTAACATGACCTAACCTAACCCAATCTAACATCTCGGCGGTAATATTTGTACACATTCCTGGCGAGTTGGCCTCTACGTCTCCGTGTAACCCTCCTATACATCAATAACGTAATATAACGTAACCTAACCCAACCTATCATCTCGGCGGTAATATTTGACAACATTCCTGGCCAGTTGGCCTCTACGTCTCCGTGGAACCTTCGTATACATCAATAACGAAATATAACCTAACCTAAACCAACCTATCATCTCGGCGGTAATATTCGACAACATACCTGGCTTATTGACCTCTGCGTCTCCGTGGGACCTTCATATACGTCAATAACGTAATATAACATAACCTAACCCTACGTAACATCTCGGCGGTAATATTTGACCACATTCCTGGCGAGTTGGCCTCTACGTCTCCGTGTAACCCTCCTATACATCAATAACGTAATATAACGTAACCTAACCCAACCTATCATCTCGGCGGTAATATTTGACAACATTCCTGGCGAGTTGGCTTCTACGTCTCCGTGGGACCTTTATATACATCAATAACGTAATATAAACTAACCTAACCCAACCTAACATATCGGCGGTAATATTTGACAACATTCTTGGCGAGTTGGCCTCTACGTCTCCGTGGAACCTTCGTATACATCAATAACGAAATATAACCTAACCTAAACCAACCTATCATCTCGGCGGTAATATTTGACAACATGCCTGGCGAGTTGGCCTCTACGTCTCCGTGGGACCTTTATATACTTCAATAACGAAATATAACCTATCCTAACCCAACCTATCATCTGGGCGGTAATATTGGACAACATTCCTTGCGATTTCGCCTCTACGTATCCGTGGAACCTTCGTATACATCAATAACGAAGTACAACCTAACCTAAACCAACCTATCGTCTCGGCGGTAATATTTGACATCATTCCTGGCGAGATGGCCTCTACGTCTCCGTGGAACCTTTGTATACATCAATAACGTAATATAACCTAACATAACCCAACGTAACATCTCGGCGTTAATATTTGACCACATTCCTGGCGAGTTGGCCTCTACGTCTCCGTGGAACCTTCGTATATACCAATAACGAAATATAACCTAACCTAAACCAACCTATCATCTCGGCGGTAATATTTGACAACATTCCTGGCGTGTTGGGCTCTACGTCTCCGTGGGACCTTTATATACATCAATAACGTAATATAACCTAACCTAACACTACGTAACATCTCGGCCGTAATATTTGACCACATTCCTGGCGAGTTGGACTCTACGTCTCCGTGTAACCCTCCTATACATCAATAACGTAATATAACCTAACATAACCCAACGTAACATCTCGGCGTTAATATTTGACCACATTCCTGGCGAGTTGGCCTCTACGTCTCCGTGTAACCTTCCTATACATCAATAATGTAATATAACGTAACCTAACCCAACCTATCATCTCGGCGGTAATATTTGACAACATTCCTGGCGAGTTGGCTTCTACGTCTCCGTGGGACCTTTATATACATCAATAACGTAATATAAACTAACCTAACCCAACCTAACATCTCGGCGGTAATATTTGACAACATTCCTGGCGAGTTGGCCTCTACGTCTCCGTGGAACCTTCGTATACATCAATAACGAAATATAACCTAACCTAACCTAACCTATCATCTCGGCGGTAATATTTGACATCATTCCTGGCGAGATGGCCTCTACGTCTCTGTGGAACCTTTGTATACATCAATAACGTAATATAACCTAACCTAACCCAACGTGACATCTCGGCGTTAATATTTGACCACATTCCTGGCGAGTTGGCCTCTACGTCTCCGTGGAACCTTCGTATACATCAATAACGAAATATAACCTAACCTAAAGCAACCTATCATCTCGGCGGTAATATTTGACAACATACCTGGCTTGTTGACCTCTGCGTCTCGGTGGGACCTTCATATACGTCAATAACGTAATATAACCTAACCTAACCCTACGTAACATCTGGGCGGTAATATTTGACCACATTCCTGGCGATTTGGCCTCTACGTCTCCGTGTGACATTTGTATACATCAATAACGTAATATAAGCTAGCCTAACCCAATCTAACATCTCGGCGGTAATATTTGACCACATTCCTGGCGTGTTGGCTTCTACGTCTCCGTGGGACCTTTATATACATCAATAACGTAATATAACCTAACCTAACCCAACGTAACATCTCGGCGTTAATATTTGACCACATTCCTGGCGAGTTGGCCTCTACGTCTCCGTGTAACCCTCATATACATCAATAACGTAATATAACGTAACCTAACCCAACGTATCATCTCAGCGGTAATATTTGACAACATTCCTGGCGTGTTGGCCTCTACGTCTCCGTGGGACCTTTATACACATCAATAACATAATATAAGCTAGCCTAACCCAATCTATCATCTCGGCGGTAATATTTGACAACATTCCTGGCGATTTCGCCTCTACGTCTCCGTGGAACCTTCGTATACATCAATAACGAAGTATAACCTAACCTAAACCAACCTATCGTCTCGGCGGTAATATTTGACATCATTCCTGGCGAGATGGCCTCTACGTCTCCGTGGAACCTTTGTATACATCAATAACGTAATATAAACTAACCTAACCCAACCTAAGATCTCGGCGGTAATATTTGACAACATTCCTGGCGAGTTGGCCTCTACGTCTCCGTGGGACCTTTATATACTTCAATAATGAAATATAACCTATCCTAACCCAACCTATCATCTGGGCGGTAATATTTGACCACATTCCTGGCGAGTTGGCTTCTACGTCTCCGTGGGACCTTTATATACATCAATAACGTAATATAAACTAACCTAACCCAACCTAACATATCGGTGGTAATATTTGACAACATTCCTGGCGAGTTGGCCTCTACGTCTCCGTGGAACCTTCGTATACATCAATAACGAAATATAACCTAACCTAAACCAACCTATCATCTCGGCGGTAATATTTGACAACATGCCTGGCGAGTTGGCCTCTACGTCTCCGTGGGACCTTTATATACTTCAATAACGAAATATAACCTATCCTAACCCAACCTATCATCTGGGCGGTAATATTGGACAACATTCCTGGCGATTTCGCCTCTACGTATCCGTGGAACCTTCGTATACATCAATAACGAAGTACAACCTAACCTAAACCAACCTATCGTCTCGGCGGTAATATTTGACATCATTCCTGGCGAGATGGCCTCTACGTCTCCGTGGAACCTTTGTATACATCAATAACGTAATATAACCTAACATAACCCAACGTAACATCTCGGCGTTAATATTTGACCACATTCCTGGCGTGTTGGCCTCTACGTCTCCGTGGAACCTTCGTATATACCAATAACGAAATATAACCTAACCTAAACCAACCTATCATCTCGGCGGTAATATTTGACCACATTCCTGGCTTGTTGACCTCTGCGTCTCCGTGGGACCTTCATATACGTCAATAACGTAATATAACCTAACCTAACCCTACGTAACATCTCGGCGGTAATATTTGACCACATTCCTGTCGAGTTGGCCTCTATGTCTCCGTGTAACCCTCCTATACATCAATAATGTAATATAACGTGACCTAACCCAACCTATCATCTCGGCGGTAATATTTGACAACATTCCTGGCGAGTTGGCTCCTACGTCTCCGTGGGACCTTTATATACATCAGTAACGTAATATAAACTAACCTAACCCAACCTAACATCTCGGCGGTAATATTTGACAACATTCCTGGCGAGTTGGCCTCTACGTCTCCGTGGGACCTTTATATACTTCAATAATGAAATATAACCTATCCTAACCCAACCTATCATCTGGGCGGTAATATTTGACAACATTCCTGGCGATTTCGCCTCTACGTCTCCGTGGAACCTTCGTATACATCAATAACGAACTATAACCTAACCTAAACCAACCTATCGTCTCGGCGGTAATATTTGACATCATTCCTGGCGAGATGGCCTCTACGTCTCCGTGGAACCTTTGTATACATCAATAACGTAATATAACCTAACCTAACCCAACGTGACATCTCGGCGTTAATATTTGACCACATTCCTGGCGAGTTGGCCTCTACGTCTCCGTGTAACCCTCATATACATCAATAACGTAATATAACGTAACCTAACCCAACGTATCATCTCAGCAGTAATATTTGACAACATTCCTGGCGTGTTGGCCTCTACGTCTACGTGGGACCTTTATATACATCAATAACATAATATAAGCTAGCCTAACCCAATCTAACATCTCGGCGGTAATATTTGACCACATTCCTGGCTTGTTGGCATCTGCGTCTCTGTGGGACCTTTATATATGTCAATAACGTAACATGACCTAACCTAACCCAATCTAACATCTCGGCGGTAATATTTGTACACATTCCTGGCGAGTTGGCCTCTACGTCTCCGTGTAACCCTCCTATACATCAATAACGTAATATAACGTAACCTAACCCAACCTATCATCTCGGCGGTAATATTTGACAACATTCCTGGCCAGTTGGCCTCTACGTCTCCGTGGAACCTTCGTATACATCAATAACGAAATATAACCTAACCTAAACCAACCTATCATCTCGGCGGTAATATTCGACAACATACCTGGCTTATTGACCTCTGCGTCTCCGTGGGACCTTCATATACGTCAATAACGTAATATAACATAACCTAACCCTACGTAACATCTCGGCGGTAATATTTGACCACATTCCTGGCGAGTTGGCCTCTACGTCTCCGTGTAACCCTCCTATACATCAATAACGTAATATAACGTAACCTAACCCAACCTATCATCTCGGCGGTAATATTTGACAACATTCCTGGCGAGTTGGCTTCTACGTCTCCGTGGGACCTTTATATACATCAATAACGTAATATAAACTAACCTAACCCAACCTAACATATCGGCGGTAATATTTGACAACATTCTTGGCGAGTTGGCCTCTACGTCTCCGTGGAACCTTCGTATACATCAATAACGAAATATAACCTAACCTAAACCAACCTATCATCTCGGCGGTAATATTTGACAACATGCCTGGCGAGTTGGCCTCTACGTCTCCGTGGGACCTTTATATACTTCAATAACGAAATATAACCTATCCTAACCCAACCTATCATCTGGGCGGTAATATTGGACAACATTCCTTGCGATTTCGCCTCTACGTATCCGTGGAACCTTCGTATACATCAATAACGAAGTACAACCTAACCTAAACCAACCTATCGTCTCGGCGGTAATATTTGACATCATTCCTGGCGAGATGGCCTCTACGTCTCCGTGGAACCTTTGTATACATCAATAACGTAATATAACCTAACATAACCCAACGTAACATCTCGGCGTTAATATTTGACCACATTCCTGGCGAGTTGGCCTCTACGTCTCCGTGGAACCTTCGTATATACCAATAACGAAATATAACCTAACCTAAACCAACCTATCATCTCGGCGGTAATATTTGACAACATTCCTGGCGTGTTGGGCTCTACGTCTCCGTGGGACCTTTATATACATCAATAACGTAATATAACCTAACCTAACACTACGTAACATCTCGGCCGTAATATTTGACCACATTCCTGGCGAGTTGGACTCTACGTCTCCGTGTAACCCTCCTATACATCAATAACGTAATATAACCTAACATAACCCAACGTAACATCTCGGCGTTAATATTTGACCACATTCCTGGCGAGTTGGCCTCTACGTCTCCGTGTAACCTTCCTATACATCAATAATGTAATATAACGTAACCTAACCCAACCTATCATCTCGGCGGTAATATTTGACAACATTCCTGGCGAGTTGGCTTCTACGTCTCCGTGGGACCTTTATATACATCAATAACGTAATATAAACTAACCTAACCCAACCTAACATCTCGGCGGTAATATTTGACAACATTCCTGGCGAGTTGGCCTCTACGTCTCCGTGGAACCTTCGTATACATCAATAACGAAATATAACCTAACCTAACCTAACCTATCATCTCGGCGGTAATATTTGACATCATTCCTGGCGAGATGGCCTCTACGTCTCTGTGGAACCTTTGTATACATCAATAACGTAATATAACCTAACCTAACCCAACGTGACATCTCGGCGTTAATATTTGACCACATTCCTGGCGAGTTGGCCTCTACGTCTCCGTGGAACCTTCGTATACATCAATAACGAAATATAACCTAACCTAAAGCAACCTATCATCTCGGCGGTAATATTTGACAACATACCTGGCTTGTTGACCTCTGCGTCTCGGTGGGACCTTCATATACGTCAATAACGTAATATAACCTAACCTAACCCTACGTAACATCTGGGCGGTAATATTTGACCACATTCCTGGCGATTTGGCCTCTACGTCTCCGTGTGACATTTGTATACATCAATAACGTAATATAAGCTAGCCTAACCCAATCTAACATCTCGGCGGTAATATTTGACCACATTCCTGGCGTGTTGGCTTCTACGTCTCCGTGGGACCTTTATATACATCAATAACGTAATATAACCTAACCTAACCCAACGTAACATCTCGGCGTTAATATTTGACCACATTCCTGGCGAGTTGGCCTCTACGTCTCCGTGTAACCCTCATATACATCAATAACGTAATATAACGTAACCTAACCCAACGTATCATCTCAGCGGTAATATTTGACAACATTCCTGGCGTGTTGGCCTCTACGTCTCCGTGGGACCTTTATACACATCAATAACATAATATAAGCTAGCCTAACCCAATCTATCATCTCGGCGGTAATATTTGACAACATTCCTGGCGATTTCGCCTCTACGTCTCCGTGGAACCTTCGTATACATCAATAACGAAGTATAACCTAACCTAAACCAACCTATCGTCTCGGCGGTAATATTTGACATCATTCCTGGCGAGATGGCCTCTACGTCTCCGTGGAACCTTTGTATACATCAATAACGTAATATAAACTAACCTAACCCAACCTAAGATCTCGGCGGTAATATTTGACAACATTCCTGGCGAGTTGGCCTCTACGTCTCCGTGGGACCTTTATATACTTCAATAATGAAATATAACCTATCCTAACCCAACCTATCATCTGGGCGGTAATATTTGACCACATTCCTGGCGAGTTGGCTTCTACGTCTCCGTGGGACCTTTATATACATCAATAACGTAATATAAACTAACCTAACCCAACCTAACATATCGGTGGTAATATTTGACAACATTCCTGGCGAGTTGGCCTCTACGTCTCCGTGGAACCTTCGTATACATCAATAACGAAATATAACCTAACCTAAACCAACCTATCATCTCGGCGGTAATATTTGACAACATGCCTGGCGAGTTGGCCTCTACGTCTCCGTGGGACCTTTATATACTTCAATAACGAAATATAACCTATCCTAACCCAACCTATCATCTGGGCGGTAATATTGGACAACATTCCTGGCGATTTCGCCTCTACGTATCCGTGGAACCTTCGTATACATCAATAACGAAGTACAACCTAACCTAAACCAACCTATCGTCTCGGCGGTAATATTTGACATCATTCCTGGCGAGATGGCCTCTACGTCTCCGTGGAACCTTTGTATACATCAATAACGTAATATAACCTAACATAACCCAACGTAACATCTCGGCGTTAATATTTGACCACATTCCTGGCGAGTTGGCCTCTACGTCTCCGTGGAACCTTCGTATATACCAATAACGAAATATAACCTAACCTAAACCAACCTATCATCTCGGCGGTAATATTTGACAACATTCCTGGCGTGTTGGGCTCTACGTCTCCGTGGGACCTTTATATACATCAATAACGTAATATAACCTAACCTAACACTACGTAACATCTCGGCCGTAATATTTGACCACATTCCTGGCGAGTTGGACTCTACGTCTCCGTGTAACCCTCCTATACATCAATAACGTAATATAACCTAACATAACCCAACGTAACATCTCGGCGTTAATATTTGACCACATTCCTGGCGAGTTGGCCTCTACGTCTCCGTGTAACCTTCCTATACATCAATAATGTAATATAACGTAACCTAACCCAACCTATCATCTCGGCGGTAATATTTGACAACATTCCTGGCGAGTTGGCTTCTACGTCTCCGTGGGACCTTTATATACATCAATAACGTAATATAAACTAACCTAACCCAACCTAACATCTCGGCGGTAATATTTGACAACATTCCTGGCGAGTTGGCCTCTACGTCTCCGTGGAACCTTCGTATACATCAATAACGAAATATAACCTAACCTAACCTAACCTATCATCTCGGCGGTAATATTTGACATCATTCCTGGCGAGATGGCCTCTACGTCTCCGTGGAACCTTTGTATACATCAATAACGTAATATAACCTAACCTAACCCAACGTGACATCTCGGCGTTAATATTTGACCACATTCCTGGCGAGTTGGCCTCTACGTCTCCGTGGAACCTTCGTATACATCAATAACGAAATATAACCTAACCTAAAGCAACCTATCATCTCGGCGGTAATATTTGACAACATACCTGGCTTGTTGACCTCTGCGTCTCGGTGGGACCTTCATATACGTCAATAACGTAATATAACCTAACCTAACCCTACGTAACATCTGGGCGGTAATATTTGACCACATTCCTGGCGATTTGGCCTCTACGTCTCCGCGTGACATTTGTATACATCAATAACGTAATATAAGCTAGCCTAACCCAATCTAACATCTCGGCGGTAATATTTGACCACATTCCTGGCGTGTTGGCTTCTACGTCTCCGTGGGACCTTTATATACATCAATAACGTAATATAACCTAACCTAACCCAACGTAACATCTCGGCGTTAATATTTGACCACATTCCTGGCGAGTTGGCCTCTACGTCTCCGTGTAACCCTCATATACATCAATAACGTAATATAACGTAACCTAACCCAACGTATCATCTCAGCGGTAATATTTGACAACATTCCTGGCGTGTTGGCCTCTACGTCTCCGTGGGACCTTTATACACATCAATAACATAATATAAGCTAGCCTAACCCAATCTAACATCTCGGCGGTAATATTTGACCACATTCCTGGCTTGTTGACCTCTGCGTCTCCGTGGGACCTTCATATACGTCAATAACGTAATATAACCTAACCTACCCCTACGTAACATCTCGGCGGTAATATTTGACCACATTCCTGTCGAGTTGGCCTCTACGTCTCCGTGTAACCCTCCTATACATCAATAATGTAATATAACGTGACCTAACCCAACCTATCATCTCGGCGGTAATATTTGACAACATTCCTGGCGAGTTGGCTTCTACGTCTCCGTGGGACCTTTATATACATCAATAACGTAATATAAACTAACCTAACCCAACCTAACATCTCGGCGGTAATATTTGACAACATTCCTGGCGAGTTGGCCTCTACGTCTCCGTGGGACCTTTATATACTTCAATAACGAAATATAACCTATCCTAACCCAACCTATCATCTGGGCGGTAATATTTGACAACATTCCTGGCGATTTCGCCTCTACGTCTCCGTGGAACCTTCGTATACATCAATAACGAAGTATAACCTAACCTAAACCAACCTATCGTCTCGGCGGTAATATTTGACATCATTCCTGGCGAGATGGCCTCTACGTCTCCGTGGAACCTTTGTATACATCAATAACGTAATATAACCTAACCTAACCCAACGTGACATCTCGGCGTTAATATTTGACCACATTCCTGGCGAGTTGGCCTCTACGTCTCCGTGTAACCCTCATATACATCAATAACGTAATATAACGTAACCTAACCCAACGTATCATCTCAGCGGTAATATTTGACAACATTCCTGGCGTGTTGGCCTCTACGTCTACGTGGGACCTTTATATACATCAATAACATAATATAAGCTAGCCTAACCCAATCTAACATCTCGGCGGTAATATTTGACCACATTCCTGGCTTGTTGGCATCTGCGTCTCTGTGGGACCTTTATATATGTCAATGACGTAATATAACCTAACCTAACCCAATCAAACATCTCGGCGGTAATATTTGACCACATTCCTGGCGAGTTGGCCTCTACGTCTCCGTGTAACCCTCCTATACATCAATAACGTAATATAACCTAACCTAAACCAACCTATCGTCTCGGCGGTAATATTTGACATCATTCCTGGCGAGATGGCCTCTACGTCTCCGTGGAACCTTTGTATACATCAATAACGTAATATAACCTAACCTAACCCAACGTGACATCTCGGCGTTAATATTTGACCACATTCCTGGCGAGTTGGCATCTACGTCTCCGTGTAACACTCATATACATCAATAACGTAATATAACGTAACATAACCCAACGTATCATCTCAGCAGTAATATTTGACAACATTCCTGGCGTGTTGGCCTCTACGTCTACGTGGGACCTTTATATACATCAATAACGTAATATAAGCTAGCCTAAACCAATCTAACATCTCGGCGGTAATATTTGACCACATTCCTGGCTTGTTGACCTCTGCGTCTCCGTGGGTCCTTCATATACGTCAATAACGTAATATAACCTAACCTAACACTACGTAACATCTCGGCCGTAATATTTGACCACATTCCTGGCGAGTTGGACTCTACGTCTCCGTGTAACCCTCCTATACATCAATAACGTAATATAACGTAACCTAACCCAACCTAACATCTCGGCGGTAATATTTGACAACATTCCTGGCGAGTTGGCCTCTACGTCTTAGCGTAACCCTCCTATACATCAATAATGTAATATAACGTAACCTAACCCAACCTATCATCTCGGCGGTAATATTTGACAACATTCCTGGCGAGTTGGCTTCTACGTCTCCGTGGGACCTTTATATACATCAATAACGTAATATAAACTAACCTAACCCAACCTAACATCTCGGCGGTAATATTTGACAACATTCCTGGCGAGTTGGCCTCTACGTCTCCGTGGAACCTTCGTATACATCAATAACGAAATATAACCTAACCTAACCTAACCTATCATCTCGGCGGTAATATTTGACAACATTCCTGGCGTGTTGGCCTCTACGTCTCCGTGGGACCTTTGTATACATCAATAACGTAATATAAGCTAGCCTAACCCAATCTAACATCTCGGCGGTAATATTTGACCACATTCCTGGCTTGTTGGCATCTGCGTGTCTGTGGGACCTTTATATATGTCAATAACGTAATATAACCTAACCTAACCCAATCTAACATCTCGGCGGTAATATTTGACCACATTCCTGGCGAGTTGGCCTCTACGTCTCCGTGGAACCTTCGTATACATCAATAACGAAGTATAACCTAACCTAACCCAACCTATCATCTCGGCGGTAATATTTGACAACATTCCTGGCGAGTTGGCTTCTACGTCTCCGTGGGACCTTTATATACATCAATAACGTAATATAACCTAACCTAACCCAACGTAACATCTCGGCGTTAATATTTGACCACATTCCTGGCGAGTTGGCCTCTACGTCTCCGTGTAACTCTCATATACATCAATAACGTAATATAACGTAACCTAACCCAACGTATCATCTCAGCGGTAATATTTGACAACATTCCTGGCGAGATGGCCTCTACGTCTCCGTGGAACCTTTGTATACATCAATAACGTAATATAACCTAACCTAACCCAACGTGACATCTCGGCGTTAATATTTGACCACATTCCTGGCGAGTTGGCATCTACGTCTCCGTGTAACACTCATATACATCAATAACGTAATATAACGTAACATAACCCAACGTATCATCTCAGCAGTAATATTTGACAACATTCCTGGCGTGTTGGCCTCTACGTCTACGTGGGACCTTTATATACATCAATAACGTAATATAAGCTAGCCTAAACCAATCTAACATCTCGGCGGTAATATTTGACCACATTCCTGGCTTGTTGACCTCTGCGTCTCCGTGGGTCCTTCATATACGTCAATAACGTAATATAACCTAACCTAACACTACGTAACATCTCGGCCGTAATATTTGACCACATTCCTGGCGAGTTGGACTCTACGTCTCCGTGTAACCCTCCTATACATCAATAACGTAATATAACGTAACCTAACCCAACCTAACATCTCGGCGGTAATATTTGACAACATTCCTGGCGAGTTGGCCTCTACGTCTTAGCGTAACCCTCCTATACATCAATAATGTAATATAACGTAACCTAACCCAACCTATCATCTCGGCGGTAATATTTGACAACATTCCTGGCGAGTTGGCTTCTACGTCTCCGTGGGACCTTTATATACATCAATAACGTAATATAAACTAACCTAACCCAACCTAACATCTCGGCGGTAATATTTGACAATATTCCTGGCGAGTTGGCCTCTACGTCTCCGTGGAACCTTCGTATACATCAATAACGAAATATAACCTAACCTAACCTAACCTATCATCTCGGCGGTAATATTTGACAACATTCCTGGCGTGTTGGACTCTACGTCTCCGTGGGACCTTTGTATACATCAATAACGTAATATAAGCTAGCCTAACCCAATCTAACATCTCGGCGGTAATATTTGACCACATTCCTGGCTTGTTGGCATCTGCGTGTCTGTGGGACCTTTATATATGTCAATAACGTAATATAACCTAACCTAACCCAATCTAACATCTCGGCGGTAATATTTGACCACATTCCTGGCGAGTTGGCCTCTACGTCTCCGTGGAACCTTCGTATACATCAATAACGAAGTATAACCTAACCTAACCCAACCTATCATCTCGGCGGTAATATTTGACAACATTCCTGGCGAGTTGGCTTCTACGTCTCCGTGGGACCTTTATATACATCAATAACGTAATATAACCTAACCTAACCCAACGTAACATCTCGGCGTTAATATTTGACCACATTCCTGGCGAGTTGGCCTCTACGTCTCCGTGTAACTCTCATATACATCAATAACGTAATATAACGTAACCTAACCCAACGTATCATCTCAGCGGTAATATTTGACAACATTCCTGGCGAGATGGCCTCTACGTCTCCGTGGAACCTTTGTATACATCAATAACGTAATATAACCTAACATAACCCAACGTAACATCTCGGCGTTAATATTTGACCACATTCCTGGCGAGTTGGCCTCTACGTCTCCGTGTAACCCTCCTATACATCAATAATGTAATATAACGTAACCTAACCCAACCTATCATCTCGGCGGTAATATTTGACAACATTCCTGGCGAGTTGGCTTCTACGTCTCCGTGGGACCTTTATATACTTCAATAACGAAATATAACCTATCCTAACCCAACCTATCATCTCGGCGGTAATATTTGACAACATTCCTGGCGATTTCGCATCTACGTCTCCGTGGAACCTTCGTATACATCAATAACGAAGTATAACCTAACCTAAACCAACCTATCGTCTCGGCGGTAATATTTGACATCATTCCTGGCGAGATGGCCTCTACGTCTCCGTGGAACCTTTGTATACATCAATAACGTAATATAAACTAACCTAACCCAACCTAAGATCTCGGCGGTAATATTTGACAACATTCCTGGCGAGTTGGCCTCTACGTCTCCGTGGAACCTTCGTATACATCAATAACGAAATATAACCTAACCTAAACCAACCTATCATCTCGGCGGTAATATTTGACCACATTTCTGGCTTGTTGACCTCTGCGTCTCCGTGGGTCCTTCATATACGTCAATAACGTAATATAACCTAACCTAACACTACGTAACATCTCGGCCGTAATATGTAACCACATTCCTGGCGAGTTGGACTCTACGTCTCCGTGTAACCCTCCTATACATCAATAACGTAATATAACGTAACCTAACCCAACATAACATCTCGGCGGTAATATTTGACAACATTCCTGGCGAGTTGGCCTCTACGTCTTAGCGTAACCCTCCTATACATCAATAATGTAATATAACGTAACCTAACCCAACCTATCATCTCGGCGGTAATATTTGACAACATTCCTGGCGAGTTGGCTTCTACGTCTCCGTGGGACCTTTATATACATCAATAACGTAATATAAACTAACCTAACCCAACCTAACATCTCGGCGGTAATATTTGACAACATTCCTGGCGAGTTGGCGTCTATGTCTCCGTGGAACCTTCGTATACATCAATAACGAAATATAACCTAACCTAAACCAACCTATCATCTCGGCGGTAATATTTGACAACATTCCTGGCGTGTTGGCCTCTACGTCTCCGTGGGACCTTTATATACATCAATGACATAATATAAGCTAGCCTATCCCAATCTAACATCTCGGCGGTAATATTTAACCACATTCCTGGGTGTTGGCATCTGCGTGTCTGTGGGACCTTTATATATGTCAATAACGTAATATAACCTAACCTAACCCAATCTAACATCTCGGCGGTAATATTTGCCCACATTCCTGGCGAGTTGGCCTCTACGTCTCCGTGTAACCCTCCTATACATCAATAACGTAATATAACGTACCCTAACCCAACCTATCATCTCGGCGGTAATATTTGATAACATTCCTGGCGATTTGGCCTCTACGTCTCCGTGGGACCTTTATATACATCAATAACGTAATATAAGCTAGCCTAACCCAATCTAACATCTCGGCGGTAATATTTGACCACATTCCTGGCTTGTTGACCTCTGCGTCTCCGTGGGACCTTCATATACGTCAATAACGTAATATAACCTAACCTAACCCTACGTAACATCTCGGCGGTAATATTTGACCACATTCCTGGCGAGTTGGTCTCTACGTCTCCGTGTAACCCTCCTATACATCAATAACGTAATTTAACGTAACCTAACCCAACCTATCATCTCGGCGGTAATATTTGACAACATTCCTGGCGAGTTGGCTTCTACGTCTCCGTGGGACCTTTATACACATCAATAACGTAATATAAACTGACCTAACCCAACCTAACATCTCGGCGGTAATATTTGACAACATTCCTGGCGAGTTGGCCTCTACGTCTCCGTGGAACCTTCCTATACATCAATAACGAAATATAAGCTAGCCTAACCCAATCTAACATCTCGGCGGTAATATTTGACCACATTCCTGGCTTGTTGACCTCTGCGTCTCCGTGGGACCTTCATATACGTCAATAACGTAATATAACCTAACCTCACCCTACGTAACATCTCGGCGGTAATATTTGACAACATTCCTGGCGAGTTGGCTTCTACGTCTCCGTGGGACCTTTATATACATCAATAACGTAATATAACCTAACCTAACCCAACGTAACATCTCGGCGTTAATATTTGACCACATTCCTGGCGAGTTGGCCTCTACGTCTCCGTGTAACCCTCCTATACATCAATAATGTAATATAACGTAACCTAACCCAACCTATCATCTCGGCGGTAATATTTGACAACATTCCTGGCGTGTTGGCCTCTACGTCTCCGTGGGACCTTTATATACATCAATAACGAAATATAACCTAACCTAACCTAACCTATCATCTCGGCGGTAATATTTGACAACATTCCTGGCGTATTGGCCTCTACGTCTCCGTGGGACCTTTATATACATCAATAACGTAATATAAGCTAGCCTAACCCAATCTAACATCTCGGCGGTAATATTTGACCACATTCCTGGCTTGTTGGCATCTGCGTGTCTGTGGGACCTTTATATATGTCAATAACGTAATATAACCTAACCTAACCCAATCTAACATCTCGGCGGTAATATTTGACCACATTCCTGGCGAGTTGGCCTCTACGTCTCCGTGGAACCTTCGTATACATCAATAACGAAGTATAACCTAACCTAACCCAACCTATCATCTCGGCGGTAATATTTGACAAAATTCCTGGCGAGTTGGCTTCTACGTCTCCGTGGGACCTTTATATACATCAATAACGTAATATAACCTAACCTAACCCAACGTAACATCTCGGCGTTAATATTTGACCACATTCCTGGCGAGTTGGCCTCTACGTCTCCGTGTAACCCTCATATACATCAATAACGTAATATAACGTAACCTAACCCAACGTATCATCTCAGCGGTAATATTTGACAACATTCCTGGCGTGTTGGCCTCTACGTCTCCGTGGGACCTTTATATACATCAATAACATAATATAAGCTATCCTAACCCAATCTAACATCTCGGCGGTAATATTTGACCACATTCCTGGCTTGTTGGCATCTGCGTGTCTGTGGGACGTTTATATATGTCAATAACGTAATATAACCTAACCTAACCCAATCTAACATCTCGGCGGTAATATTTGACCACATTCCTGGCGAGTTGGCTTCTACGTCTCCGTGTAACCCGCCTATACATCAATAACGTAATATAACGTAACCTAAACCAACCTATCATCTCGGCGATAATATTTGATAACATTCCTGGCGATTTGGCCTCTACGTCTCCGTGGGACCTTTATATACATCAATAACATAATAGAAGCTAGCCTAACCCAATCTAACATCTCGGCGGTAATATTTGACCACATTCCTGGCTTGTTGGCATCTGCGTGTCTGTGGGACCTTTATATATGTCAATAACGTAATATAACCTTACCTAACCCAATCTAACATCTCGGCGTTAATATTTGACCACATTCCTGGCGAGTTGGCCTCTACGTCTCCGTGTAACCCTCCTATACATCAATAATGTAATATAACGTAACCTAACCCAACCTATCATCTCGGCGGTAATATTTGACAACATTCCTGGCGAGTTGGCTTCTACGTCTCCGTGGGACCTTTATATACTTCAATAACGAAATATAACCTATCCTAACCCAACCTATCATCTCGGCGGTAATATTTGACAACATTCCTGGCGATTTCGCATCTACGTCTCCGTGGAACCTTCGTATACATCAATAACGAAGTATAACCTAACCTAAACCAACCTATCGTCTCGGCGGTAATATTTGACATCATTCCTGGCGAGATGGCCTCTACGTCTCCGTGGAACCTTTGTATACATCAATAACGTAATATAAACTAACCTAACCCAACCTAAGATCTCGGCGGTAATATTTGACAACATTCCTGGCGAGTTGGCCTCTACGTCTCCGTGGAACCTTCGTATACATCAATAACGAAATATAACCTAACCTAACCCAACCTATCATCTCGGCGGTAATATTTGACAACATTCCTGGCGTGTTGGCCTCTACGTCTCCGTGGGACCTTTATATACATCAATAACGTAATATAAGCTAGCCTAACCCAATCTAACATCTCGGCGGTAATATTTGACCACATTCCTGGCTTGTTGGCATCTGCGTGTCTGTGGGACCTTTATATATGTCAATAACGTAATATAACCTAACCTAACCCAATCTAACATCTCGGCGGTAATATTTGACCACATTCCTGGCGAGTTGGCTTCTACGTCTCCGTGTAACCCGCCTATACATCAATAACGTAATATAACGTAACCTAAACCAACCTATCGTCTCGGCGGTAATATTTGACATCATTCCTGGCGAGATGGCCTCTACGTCTCCGTGGAACCTTCGTATACATCAATAACGAAGTATAACCTAACCTAACCCAACCTATCATCTCGGCGGTAATATTTGACAACATTCCTGGCGAGTTGGCTTCTACGTCTCCGTGGGACCTTTATATACATCAATAACATAATATACGCTAGCCTAACCCAATCTAACATCTCGGCGGTAATATTTGACAACATTCCTGGCGTGTTGGCCTCTACGTCTCCGTGGGACCTTTATATACATCAATAACATAATATAAGCTAGCCTAACCCAATCTAACATCTCGGCGGTAATATTTGACCACATTCCTGGCTTGTTGGCATCTGCGTGTCTGTGGGACCTTTATATATGTCAATAACGCAATACAACCTAACCTAACCCAATCTAACATCTCGGCGGTAATATTTGACCACATTCCTGGCGAGTTGGCCTCTACGTCTCCGTGTAACCCTCCTATGCATCAATAACGTAATATAACGTAACCTAACCCAACCTATCATCTCGGCGGTAATATTTGATAACATTCCTGGCGATTTGGCCTCTACGACTCCGTGGGACCTTTATATACATCAATAACATAATATAAGCTAGCCTAACCCAATCTAACATCTCGGCGGTAATATTTGACCACATTCCTGGCTTGTTGGCATCTGCGTGTCTGTGGGACCTTTATATATGTCAATAACGTAATATAACCTAACCTAACCCAATCTAACATCTCGGCGGTAATATTTTACCACATTCCTGGCGAGTTGGCCTCTACGTCTCCGTGTAACCCTCCTATACATCAATAACGTAATACAAATTAACCTAACCCAACCTATCATCTCGGCGGTAATATTTGATAACATTCCTGGCGATTTGGCCTCTACGTCTCCGTGGGACCTTTATATACATCAATAACGTAATATAAGCTAGCCTAACCCAATCTAACATCTCGGCGGTAATATTTGACCACGTTCCTGGCTTGTTGACCTCTGCGTCTCCGTGGGACCTTCATATACGTCAATAACGTAATATAACCTAACCTAACCCTACGTAACATCTCAGCGGTAATATTTGACCACATTCCTGGCGAGTTGGCCTCTACGTCTCCGTGTAACCCTCTTATACATCAATCATGTAATATAACGTAACCTAACCCAACCTATCATCTCGGCGGTAATATTTGACAACATTCCTGGCGAGTTGGCTTCTACGTCTCCGTGGGACCTTTATATACATCAATAACGAAATATAAGCTAGCCTAACCCAATCTAACATCTCGGCGGTAATATTTGACCACATTCCTGGCTTGTTGGCATCTGCGTGTCTGTGGGACCTTTATATATGTCAATAACGTAATATAACCTAACCTAACCCTACGTAACATCTCGGCGGTAATATTTGACCACATTCCTGGCGAGTTGGTCTCTACGTCTCCGTGTAACCCTCCTATACATCAATAACGTAATTTAACGTAACCTAACCCAACCTATCATCTCGGCGGTAATATTTGACAACATTCCTGGCGAGTTGGCTTCTACGTCTCCGTGGGACCTTTATACACATCAATAACGTAATATAAACTGACCTAACCCAACCTAACATCTCGGCGGTAATATTTGACAACATTCCTGGCGAGTTGGCCTCTACGTCTCCGTGGAACCTTCCTATACATCAATAACGAAATATAAGCTAGCCTAACCCAATCTAACATCTCGGCGGTAATATTTGACCACATTCCTGGCTTGTTGACCTCTGCGTCTCCGTGGGACCTTCATATACGTCAATAACGTAATATAACCTAACCTCACCCTACGTAACATCTCGGCGGTAATATTTGACAACATTCCTGGCGAGTTGGCTTCTACGTCTCCGTGGGACCTTTATATACATCAATAACGTAATATAACCTAACCTAACCCAACGTAACATCTCGGCGTTAATATTTGACCACATTCCTGGCGAGTTGGCCTCTACGTCTCCGTGTAACCCTCCTATACATCAATAATGTAATATAACGTAACCTAACCCAACCTATCATCTCGGCGGTAATATTTGACAACATTCCTGGCGAGTTGGCTTCTACGTCTCCGTGGGACCTTTATATACATCAATAACGTAATATAACCTAACCCAACCCAACGTAACATCTCGGCGGTAATATTTGACCACATTCCTGGTTTGTTGACCTCTGCGTCTCCGTGGGACCTTCATATACGTCAATAACGTAATATAACCTAACCTAACCCTACGTAACATCTCGGCGGTAATATTTGACCACATTCCTGGCGAGTTGGTCTCTACGTCTCCGTGTAACCCTCCTATACATCAATAACGTAATTTAACGTAACCTAACCCAACCTATCATCTCGGCGGTAATATTTGACAACATTCCTGGCTTGTTGACCTCTGCGTCTCCGTGGGACCTTCATATACGTCAATAACGTAATATAACCTAATCTAACCCTCCGTAACATCTCGGCGGTAATATTTGACCACATTCCTGGCGAGTTGGCCTCTACGTCTCCGTGTAACCCTCCTATACATCAATAACGTAATATAACGTAACCTAACCCAACCTATCATCTCGGCGGTAATATTTGACAACATTCCTGGCGAGTTGGCTTCTACGTCTCCGTAGGACCTTTATATACACCAATAACGTAATATAAACTAACCTAACCCAACCTAACATCTCGGCGGTAATATTTGACCACATTCCTGGCGAGTTGGTCTCTACGTCTCCGTGGAACCTTCGTATACATCAATAACGAAGTATAACCTAACCTAACCCAACCTATCATCTCGGCGGTAATATTTGACAACATTCCTGGCGAGTTGGCTTCTACGTCTCCGTGTAACCCTCCTATACATCAATAACGTAATATAACGTAACCTAACCCAACCTATCATCTCGGCGGTAATATTTGATAACATTCCTGGCGATTTGGCCTCTACGTCTCCGTGTGACATTTGTATACATCAATAACGTAATATAAGCTAGCCTAACCCAATCTAACATCTCGGCGGTAATATTGGACCACATTCCTGGCGAGTTGGCCTCTACGTCTCCGTGGAACCTTCGTATACATCAATAACGAAATATAAGCTAGCCTAACCCAATCTAACATCTCGGCGGTAATATTTGACCACATTCCTGGCTTGTTGACCTCTGCGTCTCCGTGGGACCTTCATATACGTCAATAACGTAATATAACCTAACCTAACCCTACGTAACATCTCGGCGGTAATATTTGACCACATTCCTGGCGAGTTGGTCTCTACGTCTCCGTGTAACCCTCCTATACATCAATAACGTAATTTAACGTAACCTAACCCAACCTATCATCTCGGCGGTAATATTTGACAACATTCCTGGCGAGTTGGCTTCTACGTCTCCGTGGGACCTTTATACACATCAATAACGTAATATAAACTGACCTAACCCAACCTAACATCTCGGCGGTAATATTTGACAACATTCCTGGCGAGTTGGCCTCTACGTCTCCGTGGAACCTTCCTATACATCAATAACGTAATATAACCTAACCTAACCCAACGTGACATCTCGGCGTTAATATTTGACCACATTCCTGGCGAGTTGGCATCTACGTCTCCGTGTAAGACTCATATACATCAATAACGTAATATAACGTAACATAACCCAACGTATCATCTCAGCAGTAATATTTGACAACATTCCTGGCGTGTTGGCCTCTACGTCTACGTGGGACCTTTATATACATCAATAACGTAATATAAGCTAGCCTAAACCAATCTAACATCTCGGCGGTAATATTTGACCACATTCCTGGCTTGTTGACCTCTGCGTCTCCGTGGGTCCTTCATATACGTCAATAACGTAATATAACCTAACCTAACACTACGTAACATCTCGGCCGTAATATTTGACCACATTCCTGGCGAGTTGGACTCTACGTCTCCGTGTAACCCTCCTATACATCAATAACGTAATATAACGTAACCTAACCCAACCTAACATCTCGGCGGTAATATTTGACAACATTCCTGGCGAGTTGGCCTCTACGTCTTAGCGTAACCCTCCTATACATCAATAATGTAATATAACGTAACCTAACCCAACCTATCATCTCGGCGGTAATATTTGACAACATTCCTGGCGAGTTGGCTTCTACGTCTCCGTGGGACCTTTATATACATCAATAACGTAATATAAACTAACCTAACCCAACCTAACATCTCGGCGGTAATATTTGACAACATTCCTGGCGAGTTGGCCTCTACGTCTCCGTGGAACCTTCGTATACATCAATAACGAAATATAACCTAACCTAACCTAACCTATCATCTCGGCGGTAATATTTGACAACATTCCTGGCGTGTTGGCCTCTACGTCTCCGTGGGACCTTTGTATACATCAATAACGTAATATAAGCTAGCCTAACCCAATCTAACATCTCGGCGGTAATATTTGACCACATTCCTGGCTTGTTGGCATCTGCGTGTCTGTGGGACCTTTATATATGTCAATAACGTAATATAACCTAACCTAACCCAATCTAACATCTCGGCGGTAATATTTGACCACATTCCTGGCGAGTTGGCCTCTACGTCTCCGTGGAACCTTCGTATACATCAATAACGAAGTATAACCTAACCTAACCCAACCTATCATCTCGGCGGTAATATTTGACAACATTCCTGGCGAGTTGGCTTCTACGTCTCCGTGGGACCTTTATATACATCAATAACGTAATATAACCTAACCTAACCCAACGTAACATCTCGGCGTTAATATTTGACCACATTCCTGGCGAGTTGGCCTCTACGTCTCCGTGTAACTCTCATATACATCAATAACGTAATATAACGTAACCTAACCCAACGTATCATCTCAGCGGTAATATTTGACAACATTCCTGGCGAGATGGCCTCTACGTCTCCGTGGAACCTTTGTATACATCAATAACGTAATATAACCTAACCTAACCCAACGTGACATCTCGGCGTTAATATTTGACCACATTCCTGGCGAGTTGGCATCTACGTCTCCGTGTAACACTCATATACATCAATAACGTAATATAACGTAACATAACCCAACGTATCATCTCAGCAGTAATATTTGACAACATTCCTGGCGTGTTGGCCTCTACGTCTACGTGGGACCTTTATATACATCAATAACGTAATATAAGCTAGCCTAAACCAATCTAACATCTCGGCGGTAATATTTGACCACATTCCTGGCTTGTTGACCTCTGCGTCTCCGTGGGTCCTTCATATACCTCAATAACGTAATATAACCTAACCTAACACTACGTAACATCTCGGCCGTAATATTTGACCACATTCCTGGCGAGTTGGACTCTACGTCTCCGTGTAACCCTCCTATACATCAATAACGTAATATAACGTAACCTAACCCAACCTAACATCTCGGCGGTAATATTTGACAACATTCCTGGCGAGTTGGCCTCTACGTCTTAGCGTAACCCTCCTATACATCAATAATGTAATATAACGTAACCTAACCCAACCTATCATCTCGGCGGTAATATTTGACAACATTCCTGGCGAGTTGGCTTCTACGTCTCCGTGGGACCTTTATATACATCAATAACGTAATATAAACTAACCTAACCCAACCTAACATCTCGGCGGTAATATTTGACAATATTCCTGGCGAGTTGGCCTCTACGTCTCCGTGGAACCTTCGTATACATCAATAACGAAATATAACCTAACCTAACCTAACCTATCATCTCGGCGGTAATATTTGACAACATTCCTGGCGTGTTGGCCTCTACGTCTCCGTGGGACCTTTGTATACATCAATAACGTAATATAAGCTAGCCTAACCCAATCTAACATCTCGGCGGTAATATTTGACCACATTCCTGGCTTGTTGGCATCTGCGTGTCTGTGGGACCTTTATATATGTCAATAACGTAATATAACCTAACCTAACCCAATCTAACATCTCGGCGGTAATATTTGACCACATTCCTGGCGAGTTGGCCTCTACGTCTCCGTGGAACCTTCGTATACATCAATAACGAAGTATAACCTAACCTAACCCAACCTATCATCTCGGCGGTAATATTTGACAACATTCCTGGCGAGTTGGCTTCTACGTCTCCGTGGGACCTTTATATACATCAATAACGTAATATAACCTAACCTAACCCAACGTAACATCTCGGCGTTAATATTTGACCACATTCCTGGCGAGTTGGCCTCTACGTCTCCGTGTAACTCTCATATACATCAATAACGTAATATAACGTAACCTAACCCAACGTATCATCTCAGCGGTAATATTTGACAACATTCCTGGCGAGATGGCCTCTACGTCTCCGTGGAACCTTTGTATACATCAATAACGTAATATAACCTAACATAACCCAACGTAACATCTCGGCGTTAATATTTGACCACATTCCTGGCGAGTTGGCCTCTACGTCTCCGTGTAACCCTCCTATACATCAATAATGTAATATAACGTAACCTAACCCAACCTATCATCTCGGCGGTAATATTTGACAACATTCCTGGCGAGTTGGCTTCTACGTCTCCGTGGGACCTTTATATACTTCAATAACGAAATATAACCTATCCTAACCCAACCTATCATCTCGGCGGTAATATTTGACAACATTCCTGGCGATTTCGCATCTACGTCTCCGTGGAACCTTCGTATACATCAATAACGAAGTATAACCTAACCTAAACCAACCTATCGTCTCGGCGGTAATATTTGACATCATTCCTGGCGAGATGGCCTCTACGTCTCCGTGGAACCTTTGTATACATCAATAACGTAATATAAACTAACCTAACCCAACCTAAGATCTCGGCGGTAATATTTGACAACATTCCTGGCGAGTTGGCCTCTACGTCTCCGTGGAACCTTCGTATACATCAATAACGAAATATAACCTAACCTAAACCAACCTATCATCTCGGCGGTAATATTTGACCACATTTCTGGCTTGTTGACCTCTGCGTCTCCGTGGGTCCTTCATATACGTCAATAACGTAATATAACCTAACCTAACACTACGTAACATCTCGGCCGTAATATGTAACCACATTCCTGGCGAGTTGGACTCTACGTCTCCGTGTAACCCTCCTATACATCAATAACGTAATATAACGTAACCTAACCCAACATAACATCTCGGCGGTAATATTTGACAACATTCCTGGCGAGTTGGCCTCTACGTCTTAGCGTAACCCTCCTATACATCAATAATGTAATATAACGTAACCTAACCCAACCTATCATCTCGGCGGTAATATTTGACAACATTCCTGGCGAGTTGGCTTCTACGTCTCCGTGGGACCTTTATATACATCAATAACGTAATATAAACTAACCTAACCCAACCTAACATCTCGGCGGTAATATTTGACAACATTCCTGGCGAGTTGGCGTCTATGTCTCCGTGGAACCTTCGTATACATCAATAACGAAATATAACCTAACCTAAACCAACCTATCATCTCGGCGGTAATATTTGACAACATTCCTGGCGTGTTGGCCTCTACGTCTCCGTGGGACCTTTATATACATCAATGACATAATATAAGCTAGCCTATCCCAATCTAACATCTCGGCGGTAATATTTAACCACATTCCTGGGTGTTGGCATCTGCGTGTCTGTGGGACCTTTATATATGTCAATAACGTAATATAACCTAACCTAACCCAATCTAACATCTCGGCGGTAATATTTGCCCACATTCCTGGCGAGTTGGCCTCTACGTCTCCGTGTAACCCTCCTATACATCAATAACGTAATATAACGTACCCTAACCCAACCTATCATCTCGGCGGTAATATTTGATAACATTCCTGGCGATTTGGCCTCTACGTCTCCGTGGGACCTTTATATACATCAATAACGTAATATAAGCTAGCCTAACCCAATCTAACATCTCGGCGGTAATATTTGACCACATTCCTGGCTTGTTGACCTCTGCGTCTCCGTGGGACCTTCATATACGTCAATAACGTAATATAACCTAACCTAACCCTACGTAACATCTCGGCGGTAATATTTGACCACATTCCTGGCGAGTTGGTCTCTACGTCTCCGTGTAACCCTCCTATACATCAATAACGTAATTTAACGTAACCTAACCCAACCTATCATCTCGGCGGTAATATTTGACAACATTCCTGGCGAGTTGGCTTCTACGTCTCCGTGGGACCTTTATACACATCAATAACGTAATATAAACTGACCTAACCCAACCTAACATCTCGGCGGTAATATTTGACAACATTCCTGGCGAGTTGGCCTCTACGTCTCCGTGGAACCTTCCTATACATCAATAACGAAATATAAGCTAGCCTAACCCAATCTAACATCTCGGCGGTAATATTTGACCACATTCCTGGCTTGTTGACCTCTGCGTCTCCGTGGGACCTTCATATACGTCAATAACGTAATATAACCTAACCTCACCCTACGTAACATCTCGGCGGTAATATTTGACAACATTCCTGGCGAGTTGGCTTCTACGTCTCCGTGGGACCTTTATATACATCAATAACGTAATATAACCTAACCTAACCCAACGTAACATCTCGGCGTTAATATTTGACCACATTCCTGGCGAGTTGGCCTCTACGTCTCCGTGTAACCCTCCTATACATCAATAATGTAATATAACGTAACCTAACCCAACCTATCATCTCGGCGGTAATATTTGACAACATTCCTGGCGTGTTGGCCTCTACGTCTCCGTGGGACCTTTATATACATCAATAACGAAATATAACCTAACCTAACCTAACCTATCATCTCGGCGGTAATATTTGACAACATTCCTGGCGTATTGGCCTCTACGTCTCCGTGGGACCTTTATATACATCAATAACGTAATATAAGCTAGCCTAACCCAATCTAACATCTCGGCGGTAATATTTGACCACATTCCTGGCTTGTTGGCATCTGCGTGTCTGTGGGACCTTTATATATGTCAATAACGTAATATAACCTAACCTAACCCAATCTAACATCTCGGCGGTAATATTTGACCACATTCCTGGCGAGTTGGCCTCTACGTCTCCGTGGAACCTTCGTATACATCAATAACGAAGTATAACCTAACCTAACCCAACCTATCATCTCGGCGGTAATATTTGACAAAATTCCTGGCGAGTTGGCTTCTACGTCTCCGTGGGACCTTTATATACATCAATAACGTAATATAACCTAACCTAACCCAACGTAACATCTCGGCGTTAATATTTGACCACATTCCTGGCGAGTTGGCCTCTACGTCTCCGTGTAACCCTCATATACATCAATAACGTAATATAACGTAACCTAACCCAACGTATCATCTCAGCGGTAATATTTGACAACATTCCTGGCGTGTTGGCCTCTACGTCTCCGTGGGACCTTTATATACATCAATAACATAATATAAGCTATCCTAACCCAATCTAACATCTCGGCGGTAATATTTGACCACATTCCTGGCTTGTTGGCATCTGCGTGTCTGTGGGACGTTTATATATGTCAATAACGTAATATAACCTAACCTAACCCAATCTAACATCTCGGCGGTAATATTTGACCACATTCCTGGCGAGTTGGCTTCTACGTCTCCGTGTAACCCGCCTATACATCAATAACGTAATATAACGTAACCTAAACCAACCTATCATCTCGGCGATAATATTTGATAACATTCCTGGCGATTTGGCCTCTACGTCTCCGTGGGACCTTTATATACATCAATAACATAATAGAAGCTAGCCTAACCCAATCTAACATCTCGGCGGTAATATTTGACCACATTCCTGGCTTGTTGGCATCTGCGTGTCTGTGGGACCTTTATATATGTCAATAACGTAATATAACCTTACCTAACCCAATCTAACATCTCGGCGTTAATATTTGACCACATTCCTGGCGAGTTGGCCTCTACGTCTCCGTGTAACCCTCCTATACATCAATAATGTAATATAACGTAACCTAACCCAACCTATCATCTCGGCGGTAATATTTGACAACATTCCTGGCGAGTTGGCTTCTACGTCTCCGTGGGACCTTTATATACTTCAATAACGAAATATAACCTATCCTAACCCAACCTATCATCTCGGCGGTAATATTTGACAACATTCCTGGCGATTTCGCATCTACGTCTCCGTGGAACCTTCGTATACATCAATAACGAAGTATAACCTAACCTAAACCAACCTATCGTCTCGGCGGTAATATTTGACATCATTCCTGGCGAGATGGCCTCTACGTCTCCGTGGAACCTTTGTATACATCAATAACGTAATATAAACTAACCTAACCCAACCTAAGATCTCGGCGGTAATATTTGACAACATTCCTGGCGAGTTGGCCTCTACGTCTCCGTGGAACCTTCGTATACATCAATAACGAAATATAACCTAACCTAACCCAACCTATCATCTCGGCGGTAATATTTGACAACATTCCTGGCGTGTTGGCCTCTACGTCTCCGTGGGACCTTTATATACATCAATAACGTAATATAAGCTAGCCTAACCCAATCTAACATCTCGGCGGTAATATTTGACCACATTCCTGGCTTGTTGGCATCTGCGTGTCTGTGGGACCTTTATATATGTCAATAACGTAATATAACCTAACCTAACCCAATCTAACATCTCGGCGGTAATATTTGACCACATTCCTGGCGAGTTGGCTTCTACGTCTCCGTGTAACCCGCCTATACATCAATAACGTAATATAACGTAACCTAAACCAACCTATCGTCTCGGCGGTAATATTTGACATCATTCCTGGCGAGATGGCCTCTACGTCTCCGTGGAACCTTCGTATACATCAATAACGAAGTATAACCTAACCTAACCCAACCTATCATCTCGGCGGTAATATTTGACAACATTCCTGGCGAGTTGGCTTCTACGTCTCCGTGGGACCTTTATATACATCAATAACATAATATACGCTAGCCTAACCCAATCTAACATCTCGGCGGTAATATTTGACAACATTCCTGGCGTGTTGGCCTCTACGTCTCCGTGGGACCTTTATATACATCAATAACATAATATAAGCTAGCCTAACCCAATCTAACATCTCGGCGGTAATATTTGACCACATTCCTGGCTTGTTGGCATCTGCGTGTCTGTGGGACCTTTATATATGTCAATAACGCAATACAACCTAACCTAACCCAATCTAACATCTCGGCGGTAATATTTGACCACATTCCTGGCGAGTTGGCCTCTACGTCTCCGTGTAACCCTCCTATGCATCAATAACGTAATATAACGTAACCTAACCCAACCTATCATCTCGGCGGTAATATTTGATAACATTCCTGGCGATTTGGCCTCTACGACTCCGTGGGACCTTTATATACATCAATAACATAATATAAGCTAGCCTAACCCAATCTAACATCTCGGCGGTAATATTTGACCACATTCCTGGCTTGTTGGCATCTGCGTGTCTGTGGGACCTTTATATATGTCAATAACGTAATATAACCTAACCTAACCCAATCTAACATCTCGGCGGTAATATTTTACCACATTCCTGGCGAGTTGGCCTCTACGTCTCCGTGTAACCCTCCTATACATCAATAACGTAATACAAATTAACCTAACCCAACCTATCATCTCGGCGGTAATATTTGATAACATTCCTGGCGATTTGGCCTCTACGTCTCCGTGGGACCTTTATATACATCAATAACGTAATATAAGCTAGCCTAACCCAATCTAACATCTCGGCGGTAATATTTGACCACGTTCCTGGCTTGTTGACCTCTGCGTCTCCGTGGGACCTTCATATACGTCAATAACGTAATATAACCTAACCTAACCCTACGTAACATCTCAGCGGTAATATTTGACCACATTCCTGGCGAGTTGGCCTCTACGTCTCCGTGTAACCCTCTTATACATCAATCATGTAATATAACGTAACCTAACCCAACCTATCATCTCGGCGGTAATATTTGACAACATTCCTGGCGAGTTGGCTTCTACGTCTCCGTGGGACCTTTATATACATCAATAACGAAATATAAGCTAGCCTAACCCAATCTAACATCTCGGCGGTAATATTTGACCACATTCCTGGCTTGTTGGCATCTGCGTGTCTGTGGGACCTTTATATATGTCAATAACGTAATATAACCTAACCTAACCCTACGTAACATCTCGGCGGTAATATTTGACCACATTCCTGGCGAGTTGGTCTCTACGTCTCCGTGTAACCCTCCTATACATCAATAACGTAATTTAACGTAACCTAACCCAACCTATCATCTCGGCGGTAATATTTGACAACATTCCTGGCGAGTTGGCTTCTACGTCTCCGTGGGACCTTTATACACATCAATAACGTAATATAAACTGACCTAACCCAACCTAACATCTCGGCGGTAATATTTGACAACATTCCTGGCGAGTTGGCCTCTACGTCTCCGTGGAACCTTCCTATACATCAATAACGAAATATAAGCTAGCCTAACCCAATCTAACATCTCGGCGGTAATATTTGACCACATTCCTGGCTTGTTGACCTCTGCGTCTCCGTGGGACCTTCATATACGTCAATAACGTAATATAACCTAACCTCACCCTACGTAACATCTCGGCGGTAATATTTGACAACATTCCTGGCGAGTTGGCTTCTACGTCTCCGTGGGACCTTTATATACATCAATAACGTAATATAACCTAACCTAACCCAACGTAACATCTCGGCGTTAATATTTGACCACATTCCTGGCGAGTTGGCCTCTACGTCTCCGTGTAACCCTCCTATACATCAATAATGTAATATAACGTAACCTAACCCAACCTATCATCTCGGCGGTAATATTTGACAACATTCCTGGCGAGTTGGCTTCTACGTCTCCGTGGGACCTTTATATACATCAATAACGTAATATAACCTAACCCAACCCAACGTAACATCTCGGCGGTAATATTTGACCACATTCCTGGTTTGTTGACCTCTGCGTCTCCGTGGGACCTTCATATACGTCAATAACGTAATATAACCTAACCTAACCCTACGTAACATCTCGGCGGTAATATTTGACCACATTCCTGGCGAGTTGGTCTCTACGTCTCCGTGTAACCCTCCTATACATCAATAACGTAATTTAACGTAACCTAACCCAACCTATCATCTCGGCGGTAATATTTGACAACATTCCTGGCTTGTTGACCTCTGCGTCTCCGTGGGACCTTCATATACGTCAATAACGTAATATAACCTAATCTAACCCTCCGTAACATCTCGGCGGTAATATTTGACCACATTCCTGGCGAGTTGGCCTCTACGTCTCCGTGTAACCCTCCTATACATCAATAACGTAATATAACGTAACCTAACCCAACCTATCATCTCGGCGGTAATATTTGACAACATTCCTGGCGAGTTGGCTTCTACGTCTCCGTAGGACCTTTATATACACCAATAACGTAATATAAACTAACCTAACCCAACCTAACATCTCGGCGGTAATATTTGACCACATTCCTGGCGAGTTGGTCTCTACGTCTCCGTGGAACCTTCGTATACATCAATAACGAAGTATAACCTAACCTAACCCAACCTATCATCTCGGCGGTAATATTTGACAACATTCCTGGCGAGTTGGCTTCTACGTCTCCGTGTAACCCTCCTATACATCAATAACGTAATATAACGTAACCTAACCCAACCTATCATCTCGGCGGTAATATTTGATAACATTCCTGGCGATTTGGCCTCTACGTCTCCGTGTGACATTTGTATACATCAATAACGTAATATAAGCTAGCCTAACCCAATCTAACATCTCGGCGGTAATATTGGACCACATTCCTGGCGAGTTGGCCTCTACGTCTCCGTGGAACCTTCGTATACATCAATAACGAAATATAAGCTAGCCTAACCCAATCTAACATCTCGGCGGTAATATTTGACCACATTCCTGGCTTGTTGACCTCTGCGTCTCCGTGGGACCTTCATATACGTCAATAACGTAATATAACCTAACCTAACCCTACGTAACATCTCGGCGGTAATATTTGACCACATTCCTGGCGAGTTGGTCTCTACGTCTCCGTGTAACCCTCCTATACATCAATAACGTAATTTAACGTAACCTAACCCAACCTATCATCTCGGCGGTAATATTTGACAACATTCCTGGCGAGTTGGCTTCTACGTCTCCGTGGGACCTTTATACACATCAATAACGTAATATAAACTGACCTAACCCAACCTAACATCTCGGCGGTAATATTTGACAACATTCCTGGCGAGTTGGCCTCTACGTCTCCGTGGAACCTTCCTATACATCAATAACGAAATATAAGCTAGCCTAACCCAATCTAACATCTCGGCGGTAATATTTGACCACATTCCTGGCTTGTTGACCTCTGCGTCTCCGTGGGACCTTCATATACGTCAATAACGTAATATAACCTAACCTCACCCTACGTAACATCTCGGCGGTAATATTTGACAACATTCCTGGCGAGTTGGCTTCTACGTCTCCGTGGGACCTTTATATACATCAATAACGTAATATAACCTAACCTAACCCAACGTAACATCTCGGCGTTAATATTTGACCACATTCCTGGCGAGTTGGCCTCTACGTCTCCGTGTAACCCTCCTATACATCAATAATGTAATATAACGTAACCTAACCCAACCTATCATCTCGGCGGTAATATTTGACAACATTCCTGGCGAGTTGGCTTCTACGTCTCCGTGGGACCTTTATATACATCAATAACGTAATATAACCTAACCCAACCCAACGTAACATCTCGGCGGTAATATTTGACCACATTCCTGGTTTGTTGACCTCTGCGTCTCCGTGGGACCTTCATATACGTCAATAACGTAATATAACCTAACCTAACCCTACGTAACATCTCGGCGGTAATATTTGACCACATTCCTGGCGAGTTGGTCTCTACGTCTCCGTGTAACCCTCCTATACATCAATAACGTAATTTAACGTAACCTAACCCAACCTATCATCTCGGCGGTAATATTTGACAACATTCCTGGCGAGTTGGGTTCTACGTCTCCGTGGGACCTTTATACACATCAATAACGTAATATAAACTAACCTAACCCAACCTAACATCTCGGCGGTAATATTTGACAACATTCCTGGCGAGTTGGCCTCTACGTCTCCGTGGAACCTTCCTATACATCAATAACGAAATATAAGCTAGCCTAACCCAATCTAACATCTCGGCGGTAATATTTGACCACATTCCTGGCTTGTTGACCTCTGCGTCTCCGTGGGACCTTCATATACGTCAATAACGTAATATAACCTAACCTCACCCTACGTAACATCTCGGCGGTAATATTTGACAACATTCCTGGCGAGTTGGCTTCTACGTCTCCGTGGGACCTTTATATACATCAATAACGTAATATAACCTAACCTAACCCAACGTAACATCTCGGCGTTAATATTTGACCACATTCCTGGCGAGTTGGCCTCTACGTCTCCGTGTAACCCTCCTATACATCAATAATGTAATATAACGTAACCTAACCCAACCTATCATCTCGGCGGTAATATTTGACAACATTCCTGGCGAGTTGGCTTCTACGTCTCCGTGGGACCTTTATACACATCAATAACGTAATATAAACTGACCTAACCCAACCTAACATCTCGGCGGTAATATTTGACAACATTCCTGGCGAGTTGGCCTCTACGTCTCCGTGGAACCTTCCTATACATCAATAACGAAATATAAGCTAGCCTAACCCAATCTAACATCTCGGCGGTAATATTTGACCACATTCCTGGCTTGTTGACCTCTGCGTCTCCGTGGGACCTTCATATACGTCAATAACGTAATATAACCTAACCTCACCCTACGTAACATCTCGGCGGTAATATTTGACAACATTCCTGGCGAGTTGGCTTCTACGTCTCCGTGGGACCTTTATATACATCAATAACGTAATATAACCTAACCTAACCCAACGTAACATCTCGGCGTTAATATTTGACCACATTCCTGGCGAGTTGGCCTCTACGTCTCCGTGTAACCCTCCTATACATCAATAATGTAATATAACGTAACCTAACCCAACCTATCATCTCGGCGGTAATATTTGACAACATTCCTGGCGAGTTGGCTTCTACGTCTCCGTGGGACCTTTATATACATCAATAACGTAATATAACCTAACCCAACCCAACGTAACATCTCGGCGGTAATATTTGACCACATTCCTGGTTTGTTGACCTCTGCGTCTCCGTGGGACCTTCATATACGTCAATAACGTAATATAACCTAACCTAACCCTACGTAACATCTCGGCGGTAATATTTGACCACATTCCTGGCGAGTTGGTCTCTACGTCTCCGTGTAACCCTCCTATACATCAATAACGTAATTTAACGTAACCTAACCCAACCTATCATCTCGGCGGTAATATTTGACAACATTCCTGGCTTGTTGACCTCTGCGTCTCCGTGGGAACTTCATATACGTCTATAACGTAATATAACCTAATCTAACCCTCCGTAACATCTCGGCGGTAATATTTGACCACATTCCTGGCGAGTTGGCCTCTACGTCTCCGTGTAACCCTCCTATACATCAATAACGTAATATAACGTAACCTAACCCAACCTATCATCTCGGCGGTAATATTTGACAACATTCCTGGCGAGTTGGCTTCTACGTCTCCGTAGGACCTTTATATACACCAATAACGTAATATAAACTAACCTAACCCAACCTAACATCTCGGCGGTAATATTTGACCACATTCCTGGCGAGTTGGTCTCTACGTCTCCGTGGAACCTTCGTATACATCAATAACGAAGTATAACCTAACCTAACCCAACCTATCATCTCGGCGGTAATATTTGACAACATTCCTGGCGAGTTGGCTTCTACGTCTCCGTGTAACCCTCCTATACATCAATAACGTAATATAACGTAACCTAACCCAACCTATCATCTCGGCGGTAATATTTGATAACATTCCTGGCGATTTGGCCTCTACGTCTCCGTGTGACATTTGTATACATCAATAACGTAATATAAGCTAGCCTAACCCAATCTAACATCTCGGCGGTAATATTGGACCACATTCCTGGCGAGTTGGCCTCTACGTCTCCGTGGAACCTTCGTATACATCAATAACGAAATATAAGCTAGCCTAACCCAATCTAACATCTCGGCGGTAATATTTGACCACATTCCTGGCTTGTTGACCTCTGCGTCTCCGTGGGACCTTCATATACGTCAATAACGTAATATAACCTAACCTAACCCTACGTAACATCTCGGCGGTAATATTTGACCACATTCCTGGCGAGTTGGTCTCTACGTCTCCGTGTAACCCTCCTATACATCAATAACGTAATTTAACGTAACCTAACCCAACCTATCATCTCGGCGGTAATATTTGACAACATTCCTGGCGAGTTGGCTTCTACGTCTCCGTGGGACCTTTATACACATCAATAACGTAATATAAACTGACCTAACCCAACCTAACATCTCGGCGGTAATATTTGACAACATTCCTGGCGAGTTGGCCTCTACGTCTCCGTGGAACCTTCCTATACATCAATAACGAAATATAAGCTAGCCTAACCCAATCTAACATCTCGGCGGTAATATTTGACCACATTCCTGGCTTGTTGACCTCTGCGTCTCCGTGGGACCTTCATATACGTCAATAACGTAATATAACCTAACCTCACCCTACGTAACATCTCGGCGGTAATATTTGACAACATTCCTGGCGAGTTGGCTTCTACGTCTCCGTGGGACCTTTATATACATCAATAACGTAATATAACCTAACCTAACCCAACGTAACATCTCGGCGTTAATATTTGACCACATTCCTGGCGAGTTGGCCTCTACGTCTCCGTGTAACCCTCCTATACATCAATAATGTAATATAACGTAACCTAACCCAACCTATCATCTCGGCGGTAATATTTGACCACATTCCTGGCTTGTTGACCTCTGCGTCTCCGTGGGACCTTCATATACGTCAATAACGTAATATAACCTAACCTAACCCTACGTAACATCTCGGCGGTAATATTTGACCACATTCCTGGCGAGTTGGTCTCTACGTCTCCGTGTAACCCTCCTATACATCAATAACGTAATTTAACGTAACCTAACCCAACCTATCATCTCGGCGGTAATATTTGACAACATTCCTGGCGAGTTGGCTTCTACGTCTCCGTGGGACCTTTATACACATCAATAACGTAATATAAACTGACCTAACCCAACCTAACATCTCGGCGGTAATATTTGACAACATTCCTGGCGAGTTGGCCTCTACGTCTCCGTGGAACCTTCCTATACATCAATAACGAAATATAAGCTAGCCTAACCCAATCTAACATCTCGGCGGTAATATTTGACCACATTCCTGGCTTGTTGACCTCTGCGTCTCCGTGGGACCTTCATATACGTCAATAACGTAATATAACCTAACCTCACCCTACGTAACATCTCGGCGGTAATATTTGACAACATTCCTGGCGAGTTGGCTTCTACGTCTCCGTGGGACCTTTATATACATCAATAACGTAATATAACCTAACCTAACCCAACGTAACATCTCGGCGTTAATATTTGACCACATTCCTGGCGAGTTGGCCTCTACGTCTCCGTGTAACCCTCCTATACATCAATAATGTAATATAACGTAACCTAACCCAACCTATCATCTCGGCGGTAATATTTGACAACATTCCTGGCGAGTTGGCTTCTACGTCTCCGTGGGACCTTTATATACATCAATAACGTAATATAACCTAACCCAACCCAACGTAACATCTCGGCGGTAATATTTGACCACATTCCTGGTTTGTTGACCTCTGCGTCTCCGTGGGACCTTCATATACGTCAATAACGTAATATAACCTAACCTAACCCTACGTAACATCTCGGCGGTAATATTTGACCACATTCCTGGCGAGTTGGTCTCTACGTCTCCGTGTAACCCTCCTATACATCAATAACGTAATTTAACGTAACCTAACCCAACCTATCATCTCGGCGGTAATATTTGACAACATTCCTGGCGAGTTGGGTTCTACGTCTCCGTGGGACCTTTATACACATCAATAACGTAATATAAACTAACCTAACCCAACCTAACATCTCGGCGGTAATATTTGACAACATTCCTGGCGAGTTGGCCTCTACGTCTCCGTGGAACCTTCCTATACATCAATAACGAAATATAAGCTAGCCTAACCCAATCTAACATCTCGGCGGTAATATTTGACCACATTCCTGGCTTGTTGACCTCTGCGTCTCCGTGGGACCTTCATATACGTCAATAACGTAATATAACCTAACCTCACCCTACGTAACATCTCGGCGGTAATATTTGACCACATTCCTGGCGAGTTGGCCTCTACGTCTCCGTGGGACCTTTATATACATCAATAACGTAATGTAACCTAACCTAACCCAACGTAACATCTCGGCGTTAATATTTGACCACATTCCTGGCGAGTTGGCCTCTACGTCTCCGTGTAACCCTCATATACATCAATAACGTAATATAACGTAACCTAACGCAACGTATCATCTCAGCGGTAATATTTGACAACATTCCTGGCGTGTTGGCCTCTACGTCTCCGTGGGACCTTTATATACATCAATAACATAATATAAGCTAGCCTAACCCAATCTAACATCTCGCCGGTAATATTTGACCACATTGCTGGCTTGTTGGCATCTGCGTCTCTGTGGGACCTTTATATATGTCAATAACGTAATATAACCTAACCTAACCCAAGCTAACATCTCGGCGGTAATATTTGACCACATTCCTGGCGAGTTGGCCTCTACGTCTCCGTGTAACCCTCCTATACATCAATAACGTAATATAACGTAACCTAACCCAACCTATCATCTCGGCGGTAATATTTGACAACATTCCTGGCGACTTGGCTCCTACGTCTCCGTGGGACCTTTATATACATCAATAACGTAATATAAACTAACCTAACCCAACCTAACATCTCGGCGGTAATATTTGACAACATTCCTGGCGAGTTGGCGTCTATGTCTCCGTGGAACCTTCGTATACATCAATAACGAAATATAACCTAACCTAAACCAACCTATCATCTCGGCGGTAATATTTGACAACATTCCTGGCGTGTTGGCCTCTACGTCTCCGTGGGACCTTTATATACATCAATGACATAATATAAGCTAGCCTATCCCAATCTAACATCTCGGCGGTAATATTTGACCACATTCCTGGCTTGTTGGCATCTGCGTGTCTGTGGGACCTTTATATATGTCAATAACGTAATATAACCTAACCTAACCCAATCTAACATCTCGGCGGTAATATTTGCCCACATTCCTGGCGAGTTGGCCTCTACGTCTCCGTGTAACCCTCCTATACATCAATAACGTAATATAACGTACCCTAACCCAACCTATCATCTCGGCGGTAATATTTGATAACATTCCTGGCGATTTGGCCTCTACGTCTCCGTGGGACCTTTATATACATCAATAACGTAATATAAGCTAGCCTAACCCAATCTAACATCTCGGCGGTAATATTTGACCACATTCCTGGCTTGTTGACCTCTGCGTCTCCGTGGGACCTTCATATACGTCAATAACGTAATATAACCTAACCTAACCCTACGTAACATCTCGGCGGTAATATTTGACCACATTCCTGGCGAGTTGGTCTCTACGTCTCCGTGTAACCCTCCTATACATCAATAACGTAATTTAACGTAACCTAACCCAACCTATCATCTCGGCGGTAATATTTGACAACATTCCTGGCGAGTTGGCTTCTACGTCTCCGTGGGACCTTTATACACATCAATAACGTAATATAAACTGACCTAACCCAACCTAACATCTCGGCGGTAATATTTGACAACATTCCTGGCGAGTTGGCCTCTACGTCTCCGTGGAACCTTCCTATACATCAATAACGAAATATAAGCTAGCCTAACCCAATCTAACATCTCGGCGGTAATATTTGACCACATTCCTGGCTTGTTGACCTCTGCGTCTCCGTGGGACCTTCATATACGTCAATAACGTAATATAACCTAACCTCACCCTACGTAACATCTCGGCGGTAATATTTGACAACATTCCTGGCGAGTTGGCTTCTACGTCTCCGTGGGACCTTTATATACATCAATAACGTAATATAACCTAACCTAACCCAACGTAACATCTCGGCGTTAATATTTGACCACATTCCTGGCGAGTTGGCCTCTACGTCTCCGTGTAACCCTCCTATACATCAATAATGTAATATAACGTAACCTAACCCAACCTATCATCTCGGCGGTAATATTTGACAACATTCCTGGCGAGTTGGCTTCTACGTCTCCGTGGGACCTTTATATACATCAATAACGTAATATAACCTAACCTAACCCAACGTAACATCTCGGCGGTAATATTTGACCACATTCCTGGTTTGTTGACCTCTGCGTCTCCGTGGGACCTTCATATACGTCAATAACGTAATATAACCTAACCTAACCCTACGTAACATCTCGGCGGTAATATTTGACCACATTCCTGGCGAGTTGGTCTCTACGTCTCCGTGTAACCCTCCTATACATCAATAACGTAATTTAACGTAACCTAACCCAACCTATCATCTCGGCCGTAATATTTGTCAACATTCCTGGCGACTTGGCTTCTACGTCTCCGTGGGACCTTTATACACATCAATAACGTAATATAAACTAACCTAACCCAACCTAACATCTCGGCGGTAATATTTGACAACATTCCTGGCGAGTTGGCCTCTACGTCTCCGTGGAACCTTCCTATACATCAATAACGAAATATAAGCTAGCCTAACCCAATCTAACATCTCGGCGGTAATATTTGACCACATTCCTGGCTTGTTGACCTCTGCGTCTCCGTGGGACCTTCATATACGTCAATAACGTAATATAACCTAACCTCACCCTACGTAACATCTCGGCGGTAATATTTGACCACATTCCTGGCGAGTTGGCCTCTACGTCTCCGTGGGACCTTTATATACATCAATAACGTAATGTAACCTAACCTAACCCAACGTAACATCTCGGCGTTAATATTTGACCACATTCCTGGCGAGTTGGCCTCTACGTCTCCGTGTAACCCTCATATACATCAATAACGTAATATAACGTAACCTAACGCAACGTATCATCTCAGCGGTAATATTTGACAACATTCCTGGCGTGTTGGCCTCTACGTCTCCGTGGGACCTTTATATACATCAATAACATAATATAAGCTAGCCTAACCCAATCTAACATCTCGCCGGTAATATTTGACCACATTGCTGGCTTGTTGGCATCTGCGTCTCTGTGGGACCTTTATATATGTCAATAACGTAATATAACCTAACCTAACCCAAGCTAACATCTCGGCGGTAATATTTGACCACATTCCTGGCGAGTTGGCCTCTACGTCTCCGTGTAACCCTCCTATACATCAATAACGTAATATAACGTAACCTAACCCAACCTATCATCTCGGCGGTAATATTTGACAACATTCCTGGCGACTTGGCTCCTACGTCTCCGTGGGACCTTTATATACATCAATAACGTAATATAAACTAACCTAACCCAACCTAACATCTCGGCGGTAATATTTGACAACATTCCTGGCGAGTTGGCGTCTATGTCTCCGTGGAACCTTCGTATACATCAATAACGAAATATAACCTAACCTAAACCAACCTATCATCTCGGCGGTAATATTTGACAACATTCCTGGCGTGTTGGCCTCTACGTCTCCGTGGGACCTTTATATACATCAATGACATAATATAAGCTAGCCTATCCCAATCTAACATCTCGGCGGTAATATTTGACCACATTCCTGGCTTGTTGGCATCTGCGTGTCTGTGGGACCTTTATATATGTCAATAACGTAATATAACCTAACCTAACCCAATCTAACATCTCGGCGGTAATATTTGCCCACATTCCTGGCGAGTTGGCCTCTACGTCTCCGTGTAACCCTCCTATACATCAATAACGTAATATAACGTACCCTAACCCAACCTATCATCTCGGCGGTAATATTTGATAACATTCCTGGCGATTTGGCCTCTACGTCTCCGTGGGACCTTTATATACATCAATAACGTAATATAAGCTAGCCTAACCCAATCTAACATCTCGGCGGTAATATTTGACCACATTCCTGGCTTGTTGACCTCTGCGTCTCCGTGGGACCTTCATATACGTCAATAACGTAATATAACCTAATCTAACCCTACGTAACATCTCGGCGGTAATATTTGACCACATTCCTGGCGAGTTGGCCTCTACGTCTCCGTGTAACCCTCCTATACATCAATAACGTAATATAACGTAATCTAACCCAACCTATCATCTCGGCGGTAATATTTGACAACATTCCTGGCGAGTTGGCTTCTACGTCTCCGTAGGACCTTTATATACACCAATAACGTAATATAAACTAACCTAACCCAACCTAACATCTCGGCGGTAATATTTGACAACATTCCTGGCGAGTTGGCCTCTACGTCTCCGTGGAACCTTCGTATACATCAATAACGAAATATAACCTAACCCAAACCAACTTATCATCTCGGCGGTAATATTTAACAACATACCTGGCGAGTTGGCCTCTACGTCCCCGTGGGACCTTTATATACTTCAATAACGAAATATAACCTATCCTAACCCGACCTATCATCTCGGCGGTAATATTTGACAACATTCCTGGCGAGTTGGCCTCTACGTCTCCGTGGGACCTTCATATACAACAATAACGTAATATAAGCTAGCCTAACCCAATCTAACATCTCGGCGGTAATATTTGACCACATTCCTGGCTTGTTGGCATCTGCGTGTCTGTGGGACCTTTATATATGTCAATAACGTAATATAACCTAACATAACACAATCTAACATCTCGGCGGTAATATTTGACCACATTCCTGGCTTGTTGACCTCTGCGTCTCCGTGGGACCTTCATATACGTCAATAACGTAATATAACCTAGCCTAACCCTACGTAACATCTCGGCGGTAATATTTGACCACATTCCTGGCGAGTTGGCCTCTACGTCTCCGTGTAACCCTCCTATACATCAATAATGTAATATAACGTAACCTAACCCAACCTATCATCTCGGCGGTAATATTTGACAACATTCCTGGCGAGTTGGCTTCTACGTCTCCGTGGGACCTTTATATACATCAATAACGTAATATAACCTAACCTAACCCAACGTAACATCTCGGCGTTAATATTTGACCACATTCCTGGCGAGTTGGCCTCTACGTCTCCGTGTAACCCTCATATACATCAATAACGTAATATAACGTAACCTAACCCAACGTATCATCTCAGCGGTAATATTTGACAACATTCCTGGCGTGTTGGCCTCTACGTCTCCGTGGGACCTTTATATACATCAATAACATAATATAAGCTAGCCTAACCCAATCTAACATCTCGGCGGTAATATTTGACCACATTCCTGGCTTGTTGGCATCTGCGTATCTGTGGGACCTTTATATATGTCAATAACGTAATATAACCTAACCTAACCCAATCTAACATCTCGGCGATAATATTTGACCACATTCCTGGCGAGTTGGCCTCTACGTCTCCGTGTAACCCTCCTATACATCAATAACGTAATATAACGTAACCTAACCCAACCTATCATCTCGGCGGTAATATTTGATAACATTCCTGGCGATTTGGCCTCTACGTCTCCGTGGGACCTTTATATACATCAATAACGTAATATAAGCTAGCCTAACCCAATCTAACATCTCGGCGGTAATATTTGACCACATTCCTGGCTTGTTGACCTCTGCGTCTCCGTGGGACCTTCATATACGTCAATAACGTAATATAACCTAACCTAACCCTACGTAACATCTCGGCGGTAATATTTGACCACATTCCTGGCGAGTTGGTCTCTACGTCTCCGTGGAACCTTCGTATACATCAATAACGAAGTATAACCTAACCTAACCCAACCTATCATCTCGGCGGTAATATTTGACAACATTCCTGGCGAGTTAGCTTCTACGTCTCCGTGGGACCTTTATATACATCAATAACGTAATATAACCTAACCTAACCCAACGTAACATCTCGGCGTTAATATTGGACCACATTCCTGGCTTGTTGACCTCTGCGTCTCCGTGGGACCTTCATATACGTCAATAACGTAATATAACCTAATCTAACCCTACGTAACATCTCGGCGGTAATATTTGACCACATTCCTGGCGAGTTGGCCTCTACGTCTCCGTGTAACCCTCCTATACATCAATAACGTAATATAACGTAACCTAACCCAACCTATCATCTCGGCGGTAATATTTGACAACATTCCTGGCGAGTTGGCTTCTACGTCTCCGTAGGACCTTTATATACACCAATAACGTAATATAAACTAACCTAACCCAACCTAACATCTCGGCGGTAATATTTGACAACATTCCTGGCGAGTTGGCCTCTACGTCTCCGTGGAACCTTCGTATACATCAATAACGAAATATAACCTAACCCAAACCAACTTATCATCTCGGCGGTAATATTTAACAACATACCTGGCGAGTTGGCCTCTACGTCCCCGTGGGACCTTTATATACTTCAATAACGAAATATAACCTATCCTAACCCGACCTATCATCTCGGCGGTAATATTTGACAACATTCCTGGCGAGTTGGCCTCTACGTCTCCGTGGGACCTTCATATACAACAATAACGTAATATAAGCTAGCCTAACCCAATCTAACATCTCGGCGGTAATATTTGACCACATTCCTGGCTTGTTGGCATTTGCGTGTCTGTGGGACCTTTATATATGTCAATAACGTAATATAACCTAACATAACACAATCTAACATCTCGGCGGTAATATTTGACCACATTCCTGGCTTGTTGACCTCTGCGTCTCCGTGGGACCTTCATATACGTCAATAACGTAATATAACCTAGCCTAACCCTACGTAACATCTCGGCGGTAATATTTGACCACATTCCTGGCGAGTTGGCCTCTACGTCTCCGTGTAACCCTCCTATACATCAATAATGTAATATAACGTAACCTAACCCAACCTATCATCTCGGCGGTAATATTTGACAACATTCCTGGCGAGTTGGCTTCTACGTCTCCGTGGGACCTTTATATACATCAATAACGTAATATAACCTAACCTAACCCAACGTAACATCTCGGCGTTAATATTTGACCACATTCCTGGCGAGTTGGCCTCTACGTCTCCGTGTAACCCTCATATACATCAATAACGTAATATAACGTAACCTAACCCAACGTATCATCTCAGCGGTAATATTTGACAACATTCCTGGCGTGTTGGCCTCTACGTCTCCGTGGGACCTTTATATACATCAATAACATAATATAAGCTAGCCTAATCCAATCTAACATCTCGGCGGTAATGTTTGACCACATTCCTGGCTTCTTGGCATCTGCGTATCTGTGGGACCTTTATATATGTCAATAACGTAATATAACCTAACCTAACCCAATCTAACATCTCGGCGGTAATATTTGACCACATTCCTGGCGAGTTGGACTCTACGTCTCCGTGTAACCCTCCTATACATCAATAACGTAATATAACGTAACCTAACCCAACCTATCATCTCGGCGGTAATATTTGATAACATTCCTGGCGATTTGGCCTCTACGTCTCCGTGGGACCTTTATATACATCAATAACGTAATATAAGCTAGCCTAACCCAATCTAACATCTCGGCGGTAATATTTGACCACATTCCTGGCTTGTTGACCTCTGCGTCTCCGTGGGACCTTCATATACGTCAATAACGTAATATAACCTAACCTAACCCTACGTAACATCTCGGCGGTAATATTTGACCACATTCCTGGCGAGTTGGTCTCTACGTCTCCGTGGAACCTTCGTATACATCAATAACGAAGTATAACCTAACCTAACCCAACCTATCATCTCGGCGGTAATATTTGACAACATTCCTGGCGAGTTGGCTTCTACGTCTCCGTGGGACCTTTATATACATCAATAACGTAATATAACCTAACCTAACCCAACGTAACATCTCGGCGTTAATATTGGACCACATTCCTGGCGAGTTGGCCGCTCCGTCTCCGTGGGACCTTCATATACAACAATAACGTAATATAAGCTAGCCTAACCCAATCTAACATCTCGGCGGTAATATTTGACCACATTCCTGGCTTGTTGGCATCTGCGTGTCTGTGGGACCTTTATATATGTCAATAACGTAATATAACCTAACATAACACAATCTAACATCTCGGCGGTAATATTTGACCACATTCCTGGCTTGTTGACCTCTGCGTCTCCGTGGGACCTTCATATACGTCAATAACGTAATATAACCTAGCCTAACCCTACGTAACATCTCGGCGGTAATATTTGACCACATTCCTGGCGAGTTGGCCTCTACGTCTCCGTGTAACCCTCCTATACATCAATAATGTAATATAACGTAACCTAACCCAACCTATCATCTCGGCGGTAATATTTGACAACATTCCTGGCGAGTTGGCTTCTACGTCTCCGTGGGACCTTTATATACATCAATAACGTAATATAACCTAACCTAACCCAACGTAACATCTCGGCGTTAATATTTGACCACATTCCTGGCGAGTTGGCCTCTACGTCTCCGTGTAACCCTCATATACATCAATAACGTAATATAACGTAACCTAACCCAACGTATCATCTCAGCGGTAATATTTGACAACATTCCTGGCGTGTTGGCCTCTACGTCTCCGTGGGACCTTTATATACATCAATAATGTAATATAACGTAACCTAACCCAACCTATCATCTCGGCGGTAATATTTGACAACATTCCTGGCGAGTTGGCTTCTACGTCTCCGTGGGACCTTTATATACATCAATAACGTAATATAACCTAACCTAACCCAACGTAACATCTCGGCGTTAATATTTGACCACATTCCTGGCGAGTTGGCCTCTACGTCTCCGTGTAACCCTCATATACATCAATAACGTAATATAACGTAACCTAACCCAACGTATCATCTCAGCGGTAATATTTGACAACATTCCTGGCGTGTTGGCCTCTACGTCTCCGTGGGACCTTTATATACATCAATAACATAATATAAGCTAGCCTAACCCAATCTAACATCTCGGCGGTAATATTTGACCACATTCCTGGCTTGTTGGCATCTGCGTATCTGTGGGACCTTTATATATGTCAATAACGTAATATAACCTAACCTAACCCAATCTAACATCTCGGCGGTAATATTTGACCACATTCCTGGCGAGTTGGCCTCTACGTCTCCGTGGAACCTTCGTATACATCAATAACGAAATATAACCTAACCCAAACCAACTTATCATCTCGGCGGTAATATTTAACAACATACCTGGCGAGTTGGCCTCTACGTCCCCGTGGGACCTTTATATACTTCAATAACGAAATATAACCTATCCTAACCCGACCTATCATCTCGGCGGTAATATTTGACAACATTCCTGGCGAGTTGGCCTCTACGTCTCCGTGGGACCTTCATATACAACAATAACGTAATATAAGCTAGCCTAACCCAATCTAACATCTCGGCGGTAATATTTGACCACATTCCTGGCTTGTTGGCATCTGCGTGTCTGTGGGACCTTTATATATGTCAATAACGTAATATAACCTAACATAACACAATCTAACATCTCGGCGGTAATATTTGACCACATTCCTGGCTTGTTGACCTCTGCGTCTCCGTGGGACCTTCATATACGTCAATAACGTAATATAACCTAGCCTAACCCTACGTAACATCTCGGCGGTAATATTTGACCACATTCCTGGCGAGTTGGCCTCTACGTCTCCGTGTAACCCTCCTATACATCAATAACGTAATATAACGTAATCTAACCCAACCTATCATCTCGGCGGTAATATTTGACAACATTCCTGGCGAGTTGGCCTCTACGTCTCCGTGGAACCTTCGTATACATCAATAACGAAATATAACCTAACCCAAACCAACTTATCATCTCGGCGGTAATATTTAACAACATACCTGGCGAGTTGGCCTCTACGTCCCCGTGGGACCTTTATATACTTCAATAACGAAATATAACCTATCCTAACCCGACCTATCATCTCGGCGGTAATATTTGACAACATTCCTGGCGAGTTGGCCTCTACGTCTCCGTGGGACCTTCATATACAACAATAACGTAATATAAGCTAGCCTAACCCAATCTAACATCTCGGCGGTAATATTTGACCACATTCCTGGCTTGTTGGCATCTGCGTGTCTGTGGGACCTTTATATATGTCAATAACGTAATATAACCTAACATAACACAATCTAACATCTCGGCGGTAATATTTGACCACATTCCTGGCTTGTTGACCTCTGCGTCTCCGTGGGACCTTCATATACGTCAATAACGTAATATAACCTAGCCTAACCCTACGTAACATCTCGGCGGTAATATTTGACCACATTCCTGGCGAGTTGGCCTCTACGTCTCCGTGTAACCCTCCTATACATCAATAATGTAATATAACGTAACCTAACCCAACCTATCATCTCGGCGGTAATATTTGACAACATTCCTGGCGAGTTGGCTTCTACGTCTCCGTGGGACCTTTATATACATCAATAACGTAATATAACCTAACCTAACCCAACGTAACATCTCGGCGTTAATATTTGACCACATTCCTGGCGAGTTGGCCTCTACGTCTCCGTGTAACCCTCATATACATCAATAACGTAATATAACGTAACCTAACCCAACGTATCATCTCAGCGGTAATATTTGACAACATTCCTGGCGTGTTGGCCTCTACGTCTCCGTGGGACCTTTATATACATCAATAACATAATATAAGCTAGCCTAACCCAATCTAACATCTCGGCGGTAATATTTGACCACATTCCTGGCTTGTTGGCATCTGCGTATCTGTGGGACCTTTATATATGTCAATAACGTAATATAACCTAACCTAACCCAATCTAACATCTCGGCGATAATATTTGACCACATTCCTGGCGAGTTGGCCTCTACGTCTCCGTGTAACCCTCCTATACATCAATAACGTAATATAACGTAACCTAACCCAACCTATCATCTCGGCGGTAATATTTGATAACATTCCTGGCGATTTGGCCTCTACGTCTCCGTGGGACCTTTATATACATCAATAACGTAATATAAGCTAGCCTAACCCAATCTAACATCTCGGCGGTAATATTTGACCACATTCCTGGCTTGTTGACCTCTGCGTCTCCGTGGGACCTTCATATACGTCAATAACGTAATATAACCTAACCTAACCCTACGTAACATCTCGGCGGTAATATTTGACCACATTCCTGGCGAGTTGGTCTCTACGTCTCCGTGGAACCTTCGTATACATCAATAACGAAGTATAACCTAACCTAACCCAACCTATCATCTCGGCGGTAATATTTGACAACATTCCTGGCGAGTTAGCTTCTACGTCTCCGTGGGACCTTTATATACATCAATAACGTAATATAACCTAACCTAACCCAACGTAACATCTCGGCGTTAATATTGGACCACATTCCTGGCTTGTTGACCTCTGCGTCTCCGTGGGACCTTCATATACGTCAATAACGTAATATAACCTAATCTAACCCTACGTAACATCTCGGCGGTAATATTTGACCACATTCCTGGCGAGTTGGCCTCTACGTCTCCGTGTAACCCTCCTATACATCAATAACGTAATATAACGTAACCTAACCCAACCTATCATCTCGGCGGTAATATTTGACAACATTCCTGGCGAGTTGGCTTCTACGTCTCCGTAGGACCTTTATATACACCAATAACGTAATATAAACTAACCTAACCCAACCTAACATCTCGGCGGTAATATTTGACAACATTCCTGGCGAGTTGGCCTCTACGTCTCCGTGGAACCTTCGTATACATCAATAACGAAATATAACCTAACCCAAACCAACTTATCATCTCGGCGGTAATATTTAACAACATACCTGGCGAGTTGGCCTCTACGTCCCCGTGGGACCTTTATATACTTCAATAACGAAATATAACCTATCCTAACCCGACCTATCATCTCGGCGGTAATATTTGACAACATTCCTGGCGAGTTGGCCTCTACGTCTCCGTGGGACCTTCATATACAACAATAACGTAATATAAGCTAGCCTAACCCAATCTAACATCTCGGCGGTAATATTTGACCACATTCCTGGCTTGTTGGCATTTGCGTGTCTGTGGGACCTTTATATATGTCAATAACGTAATATAACCTAACATAACACAATCTAACATCTCGGCGGTAATATTTGACCACATTCCTGGCTTGTTGACCTCTGCGTCTCCGTGGGACCTTCATATACGTCAATAACGTAATATAACCTAGCCTAACCCTACGTAACATCTCGGCGGTAATATTTGACCACATTCCTGGCGAGTTGGCCTCTACGTCTCCGTGTAACCCTCCTATACATCAATAATGTAATATAACGTAACCTAACCCAACCTATCATCTCGGCGGTAATATTTGACAACATTCCTGGCGAGTTGGCTTCTACGTCTCCGTGGGACCTTTATATACATCAATAACGTAATATAACCTAACCTAACCCAACGTAACATCTCGGCGTTAATATTTGACCACATTCCTGGCGAGTTGGCCTCTACGTCTCCGTGTAACCCTCATATACATCAATAACGTAATATAACGTAACCTAACCCAACGTATCATCTCAGCGGTAATATTTGACAACATTCCTGGCGTGTTGGCCTCTACGTCTCCGTGGGACCTTTATATACATCAATAACATAATATAAGCTAGCCTAATCCAATCTAACATCTCGGCGGTAATGTTTGACCACATTCCTGGCTTCTTGGCATCTGCGTATCTGTGGGACCTTTATATATGTCAATAACGTAATATAACCTAACCTAACCCAATCTAACATCTCGGCGGTAATATTTGACCACATTCCTGGCGAGTTGGACTCTACGTCTCCGTGTAACCCTCCTATACATCAATAACGTAATATAACGTAACCTAACCCAACCTATCATCTCGGCGGTAATATTTGATAACATTCCTGGCGATTTGGCCTCTACGTCTCCGTGGGACCTTTATATACATCAATAACGTAATATAAGCTAGCCTAACCCAATCTAACATCTCGGCGGTAATATTTGACCACATTCCTGGCTTGTTGACCTCTGCGTCTCCGTGGGACCTTCATATACGTCAATAACGTAATATAACCTAACCTAACCCTACGTAACATCTCGGCGGTAATATTTGACCACATTCCTGGCGAGTTGGTCTCTACGTCTCCGTGGAACCTTCGTATACATCAATAACGAAGTATAACCTAACCTAACCCAACCTATCATCTCGGCGGTAATATTTGACAACATTCCTGGCGAGTTGGCTTCTACGTCTCCGTGGGACCTTTATATACATCAATAACGTAATATAACCTAACCTAACCCAACGTAACATCTCGGCGTTAATATTGGACCACATTCCTGGCGAGTTGGCCGCTCCGTCTCCGTGGGACCTTCATATACAACAATAACGTAATATAAGCTAGCCTAACCCAATCTAACATCTCGGCGGTAATATTTGACCACATTCCTGGCTTGTTGGCATCTGCGTGTCTGTGGGACCTTTATATATGTCAATAACGTAATATAACCTAACATAACACAATCTAACATCTCGGCGGTAATATTTGACCACATTCCTGGCTTGTTGACCTCTGCGTCTCCGTGGGACCTTCATATACGTCAATAACGTAATATAACCTAGCCTAACCCTACGTAACATCTCGGCGGTAATATTTGACCACATTCCTGGCGAGTTGGCCTCTACGTCTCCGTGTAACCCTCCTATACATCAATAACGTAATATAACGTAATCTAACCCAACCTATCATCTCGGCGGTAATATTTGACAACATTCCTGGCGAGTTGGCCTCTACGTCTCCGTGGAACCTTCGTATACATCAATAACGAAATATAACCTAACCCAAACCAACTTATCATCTCGGCGGTAATATTTAACAACATACCTGGCGAGTTGGCCTCTACGTCCCCGTGGGACCTTTATATACTTCAATAACGAAATATAACCTATCCTAACCCGACCTATCATCTCGGCGGTAATATTTGACAACATTCCTGGCGAGTTGGCCTCTACGTCTCCGTGGGACCTTCATATACAACAATAACGTAATATAAGCTAGCCTAACCCAATCTAACATCTCGGCGGTAATATTTGACCACATTCCTGGCTTGTTGGCATCTGCGTGTCTGTGGGACCTTTATATATGTCAATAACGTAATATAACCTAACATAACACAATCTAACATCTCGGCGGTAATATTTGACCACATTCCTGGCTTGTTGACCTCTGCGTCTCCGTGGGACCTTCATATACGTCAATAACGTAATATAACCTAGCCTAACCCTACGTAACATCTCGGCGGTAATATTTGACCACATTCCTGGCGAGTTGGCCTCTACGTCTCCGTGTAACCCTCCTATACATCAATAATGTAATATAACGTAACCTAACCCAACCTATCATCTCGGCGGTAATATTTGACAACATTCCTGGCGAGTTGGCTTCTACGTCTCCGTGGGACCTTTATATACATCAATAACGTAATATAACCTAACCTAACCCAACGTAACATCTCGGCGTTAATATTTGACCACATTCCTGGCGAGTTGGCCTCTACGTCTCCGTGTAACCCTCATATACATCAATAACGTAATATAACGTAACCTAACCCAACGTATCATCTCAGCGGTAATATTTGACAACATTCCTGGCGTGTTGGCCTCTACGTCTCCGTGGGACCTTTATATACATCAATAACATAATATAAGCTAGCCTAACCCAATCTAACATCTCGGCGGTAATATTTGACCACATTCCTGGCTTGTTGGCATCTGCGTATCTGTGGGACCTTTATATATGTCAATAACGTAATATAACCTAACCTAACCCAATCTAACATCTCGGCGATAATATTTGACCACATTCCTGGCGAGTTGGCCTCTACGTCTCCGTGTAACCCTCCTATACATCAATAACGTAATATAACGTAACCTAACCCAACCTATCATCTCGGCGGTAATATTTGATAACATTCCTGGCGATTTGGCCTCTACGTCTCCGTGGGACCTTTATATACATCAATAACGTAATATAAGCTAGCCTAACCCAATCTAACATCTCGGCGGTAATATTTGACCACATTCCTGGCTTGTTGACCTCTGCGTCTCCGTGGGACCTTCATATACGTCAATAACGTAATATAACCTAACCTAACCCTACGTAACATCTCGGCGGTAATATTTGACCACATTCCTGGCGAGTTGGTCTCTACGTCTCCGTGGAACCTTCGTATACATCAATAACGAAGTATAACCTAACCTAACCCAACCTATCATCTCGGCGGTAATATTTGACAACATTCCTGGCGAGTTAGCTTCTACGTCTCCGTGGGACCTTTATATACATCAATAACGTAATATAACCTAACCTAACCCAACGTAACATCTCGGCGTTAATATTGGACCACATTCCTGGCTTGTTGACCTCTGCGTCTCCGTGGGACCTTCATATACGTCAATAACGTAATATAACCTAATCTAACCCTACGTAACATCTCGGCGGTAATATTTGACCACATTCCTGGCGAGTTGGCCTCTACGTCTCCGTGTAACCCTCCTATACATCAATAACGTAATATAACGTAACCTAACCCAACCTATCATCTCGGCGGTAATATTTGACAACATTCCTGGCGAGTTGGCTTCTACGTCTCCGTAGGACCTTTATATACACCAATAACGTAATATAAACTAACCTAACCCAACCTAACATCTCGGCGGTAATATTTGACAACATTCCTGGCGAGTTGGCCTCTACGTCTCCGTGGAACCTTCGTATACATCAATAACGAAATATAACCTAACCCAAACCAACTTATCATCTCGGCGGTAATATTTAACAACATACCTGGCGAGTTGGCCTCTACGTCCCCGTGGGACCTTTATATACTTCAATAACGAAATATAACCTATCCTAACCCGACCTATCATCTCGGCGGTAATATTTGACAACATTCCTGGCGAGTTGGCCTCTACGTCTCCGTGGGACCTTCATATACAACAATAACGTAATATAAGCTAGCCTAACCCAATCTAACATCTCGGCGGTAATATTTGACCACATTCCTGGCTTGTTGGCATTTGCGTGTCTGTGGGACCTTTATATATGTCAATAACGTAATATAACCTAACATAACACAATCTAACATCTCGGCGGTAATATTTGACCACATTCCTGGCTTGTTGACCTCTGCGTCTCCGTGGGACCTTCATATACGTCAATAACGTAATATAACCTAGCCTAACCCTACGTAACATCTCGGCGGTAATATTTGACCACATTCCTGGCGAGTTGGCCTCTACGTCTCCGTGTAACCCTCCTATACATCAATAATGTAATATAACGTAACCTAACCCAACCTATCATCTCGGCGGTAATATTTGACAACATTCCTGGCGAGTTGGCTTCTACGTCTCCGTGGGACCTTTATATACATCAATAACGTAATATAACCTAACCTAACCCAACGTAACATCTCGGCGTTAATATTTGACCACATTCCTGGCGAGTTGGCCTCTACGTCTCCGTGTAACCCTCATATACATCAATAACTTAATATAACGTAACCTAACCCAACGTATCATCTCAGCGGTAATATTTGACAACATTCCTGGCGTGTTGGCCTCTACGTCTCCGTGGGACCTTTATATACATCAATAACATAATATAAGCTAGCCTAATCCAATCTAACATCTCGGCGGTAATGTTTGACCACATTCCTGGCTTCTTGGCATCTGCGTATCTGTGGGACCTTTATATATGTCAATAACGTAATATAACCTAACCTAACCCAATCTAACATCTCGGCGGTAATATTTGACCACATTCCTGGCGAGTTGGACTCTACGTCTCCGTGTAACCCTCCTATACATCAATAACGTAATATAACGTAACCTAACCCAACCTATCATCTCGGCGGTAATATTTGATAACATTCCTGGCGATTTGGCCTCTACGTCTCCGTGGGACCTTTATATACATCAATAACGTAATATAAGCTAGCCTAACCCAATCTAACATCTCGGCGGTAATATTTGACCACATTCCTGGCTTGTTGACCTCTGCGTCTCCGTGGGACCTTCATATACGTCAATAACGTAATATAACCTAACCTAACCCTACGTAACATCTCGGCGGTAATATTTGACCACATTCCTGGCGAGTTGGTCTCTACGTCTCCGTGGAACCTTCGTATACATCAATAACGAAGTATAACCTAACCTAACCCAACCTATCATCTCGGCGGTAATATTTGACAACATTCCTGGCGAGTTGGCTTCTACGTCTCCGTGGGACCTTTATATACATCAATAACGTAATATAACCTAACCTAACCCAACGTAACATCTCGGCGTTAATATTGGACCACATTCCTGGCGAGTTGGCCGCTCCGTCTCCGTGGGACCTTCATATACAACAATAACGTAATATAAGCTAGCCTAACCCAATCTAACATCTCGGCGGTAATATTTGACCACATTCCTGGCTTGTTGGCATCTGCGTGTCTGTGGGACCTTTATATATGTCAATAACGTAATATAACCTAACATAACACAATCTAACATCTCGGCGGTAATATTTGACCACATTCCTGGCTTGTTGACCTCTGCGTCTCCGTGGGACCTTCATATACGTCAATAACGTAATATAACCTAGCCTAACCCTACGTAACATCTCGGCGGTAATATTTGACCACATTCCTGGCGAGTTGGCCTCTACGTCTCCGTGTAACCCTCCTATACATCAATAATGTAATATAACGTAACCTAACCCAACCTATCATCTCGGCGGTAATATTTGACAACATTCCTGGCGAGTTGGCTTCTACGTCTCCGTGGGACCTTTATATACATCAATAACGTAATATAACCTAACCTAACCCAACGTAACATCTCGGCGTTAATATTTGACCACATTCCTGGCGAGGTGGCCTCTACGTCTCCGTGTAACCCTCATATACATCAATAACGTAATATAACGTAACCTAACCCAACGTATCATCTCAGCGGTAATATTTGACAACATTCCTGGCGTGTTGGCCTCTACGTCTCCGTGGGACCTTTATATACATCAATAACATAATATAAGCTAGCCTAACCCAATCTAACATCTCGGCGGTAATATTTGACCACATTCCTGGCTTGTTGGCATCTGCGTATCTGTGGGACCTTTATATATGTCAATAACGTAATATAACCTAACCTAACCCAATCTAACATCTCGGCGGTAATATTTGACCACATTCCTGGCGAGTTGGCCTCTACGTCTCCGTGTAACCCTCCTATACATCAATAACGTAATATAACGTAACCTAACCCAACCTATCATCTCGGCGGTAATATTTGATAACATTCCTGGCGATTTGGCCTCTACGTCTCCGTGGGACCTTTATATACATCAATAACGTAATATAAGCTAGCCTAACCCAATCTAACATCTCGGCGGTAATATTTGACCACATTCCTGGCTTGTTGACCTCTGCGTCTCCGTGGGACCTTCATATACGTCAATAACGTAATATAACCTAACCTAACCCTACGTAACATCTCGGCGGTAATATTTGACCACATTCCTGGCGAGTTGGTCTCTACGTCTCCGTGGAACCTTCGTATACATCAATAACGAAGTATAACCTAACCTAACCCAACCTATCATCTCGGCGGTAATATTTGACAACATTCCTGGCGAGTTGGCTTCTACGTCTCCGTGGGACCTTTATATACATCAATAACGTAATATAACCTAACCTAACCCAACGTAACATCTCGGCGTTAATATTGGACCACATTCCTGGCGAGTTGGCCGCTACGTCTCCGTGGAACCTTCGTATACATCAATAACGAAATATAACCTAACCTAAACCAACCTATCATCTCGGCGGTAATATTTGACAACATTCCTGGCGAGTTGGCCTCTACGTCTCCGTGGAACCTTCGTATACATCAATAACGAAATATAACCTAACCCAAACCAACTTATCATCTCGGCGGTAATATTTAACAACATACCTGGCGAGTTGGCCTCTACGTCCCCGTGGGACCTTTATATACTTCAATAACGAAATATAACCTATCCTAACCCGACCTATCATCTCGGCGGTAATATTTGACAACATTCCTGGCGAGTTGGCCTCTACGTCTCCGTGGGACCTTCATATACAACAATAACGTAATATAAGCTAGCCTAACCCAATCTAACATCTCGGCGGTAATATTTGACCACATTCCTGGCTTGTTGGCATCTGCGTGTCTGTGGGACCTTTATATATGTCAATAACGTAATATAACCTAACATAACACAATCTAACATCTCGGCGGTAATATTTGACCACATTCCTGGCTTGTTGACCTCTGCGTCTCCGTGGGACCTTCATATACGTCAATAACGTAATATAACCTAGCCTAACCCTACGTAACATCTCGGCGGTAATATTTGACCACATTCCTGGCGAGTTGGCCTCTACGTCTCCGTGTAACCCTCCTATACATCAATAATGTAATATAACGTAACCTAACCCAACCTATCATCTCGGCGGTAATATTTGACAACATTCCTGGCGAGTTGGCTTCTACGTCTCCGTGGGACCTTTATATACATCAATAACGTAATATAACCTAACCTAACCCAACGTAACATCTCGGCGTTAATATTTGACCACATTCCTGGCGAGTTGGCCTCTACGTCTCCGTGTAACCCTCATATACATCAATAACGTAATATAACGTAACCTAACCCAACGTATCATCTCAGCGGTAATATTTGACAACATTCCTGGCGTGTTGGCCTCTACGTCTCCGTGGGACCTTTATATACATCAATAACATAATATAAGCTAGCCTAACCCAATCTAACATCTCGGCGGTAATATTTGACCACATTCCTGGCTTGTTGGCATCTGCGTATCTGTGGGACCTTTATATATGTCAATAACGTAATATAACCTAACCTAACCCAATCTAACATCTCGGCGGTAATATTTGACCACATTCCTGGCGAGTTGGCCTCTACGTCTCCGTGTAACCCTCCTATACATCAATAACGTAATATAACGTAACCTAACCCAACCTATCATCTCGGCGGTAATATTTGATAACATTCCTGGCGATTTGGCCTCTACGTCTCCGTGCGACCTTTATATACATCAATAACGTAATATAAGCTAGCCTAACCCAATCTAACATCTCGGCGGTAATATTTGACCACATTCCTGGCTTGTTGACCTCTGCGTCTCCGTGGGACCTTCATATACGTCAATAACGTAATATAACCTAACCTAACCCTACGTAACATCTCGGCGGTAATATTTGACCACATTCCTGGCGAGTTGGTCTCTACGTCTCCGTGGAACCTTCGTATACATCAATAACGAAGTATAACCTAACCTAACCCAACCTATCATCTCGGCGGTAATATTTGACAACATTCCTGGCGAGTTGGCTTCTACGTCTCCGTGGGACCTTTATATACATCAATAACGTAATATAACCTAACCTAACCCAACGTAACATCTCGGCGTTAATATTGGACCACATTCCTGGCGAGTTGGCCGCTCCGTCTCCGTGGGACCTTCATATACAACAATAACGTAATATAAGCTAGCCTAACCCAATCTAACATCTCGGCGGTAATATTTGACCACATTCCTGGCTTGTTGGCATCTGCGTGTCTGTGGGACCTTTATATATGTCAATAACGTAATATAACCTAACATAACACAATCTAACATCTCGGCGGTAATATTTGACCACATTCCTGGCTTGTTGACCTCTGCGTCTCCGTGGGACCTTCATATACGTCAATAACGTAATATAACCTAGCCTAACCCTACGTAACATCTCGGCGGTAATATTTGACCACATTCCTGGCGAGTTGGCCTCTACGTCTCCGTGTAACCCTCCTATACATCAATAATGTAATATAACGTAACCTAACCCAACCTATCATCTCGGCGGTAATATTTGACAACATTCCTGGCGAGTTGGCTTCTACGTCTCCGTGGGACCTTTATATACATCAATAACGTAATATAACCTAACCTAACCCAACGTAACATCTCGGCGTTAATATTTGACCACATTCCTGGCGAGTTGGCCTCTACGTCTCCGTGTAACCCTCATATACATCAATAACGTAATATAACGTAACCTAACCCAACGTATCATCTCAGCGGTAATATTTGACAACATTCCTGGCGTGTTGGCCTCTACGTCTCCGTGGGACCTTTATATACATCAATAACATAATATAAGCTAGCCTAACCCAATCTAACATCTCGGCGGTAATATTTGACCACATTCCTGGCTTGTTGGCATCTGCGTATCTGTGGGACCTTTATATATGTCAATAACGTAATATAACCTAACCTAACCCAATCTAACATCTCGGCGGTAATATTTGACCACATTCCTGGCGAGTTGGCCTCTACGTCTCCGTGTAACCCTCCTATACATCAATAACGTAATATAACGTAACCTAACCCAACCTATCATCTCGGCGGTAATATTTGATAACATTCCTGGCGATTTGGCCTCTACGTCTCCGTGGGACCTTTATATACATCAATAACGTAATATAAGCTAGCCTAACCCAATCTAACATCTCGGCGGTAATATTTGACCACATTCCTGGCTTGTTGACCTCTGCGTCTCCGTGGGACCTTCATATACGTCAATAACGTAATATAACCTAACCTAACCCTACGTAACATCTCGGCGGTAATATTTGACCACATTCCTGGCGAGTTGGTCTCTACGTCTCCGTGGAACCTTCGTATACATCAATAACGAAGTATAACCTAACCTAACCCAACCTATCATCTCGGCGGTAATATTTGACAACATTCCTGGCGAGTTGGCTTCTACGTCTCCGTGGGACCTTTATATACATCAATAACGTAATATAACCTAACCTAACCCAACGTAACATCTCGGCGTTAATATTGGACCACATTCCTGGCGAGTTGGCCGCTACGTCTCCGTGGAACCTTCGTATACATCAATAACGAAATATAACCTAACCTAAACCAACCTATCATCTCGGCGGTAATATTTGACAACATTCCTGGCGAATTGGCCTCTACGTCTCCGTGGAACCTTCGTATACATCAATAACGAAATATAACCTAACCCAAACCAACTTATCATCTCGGCGGTAATATTTAACAACATACCTGGCGAGTTGGCCTCTACGTCCCCGTGGGACCTTTATATACTTCAATAACGAAATATAACCTATCCTAACCCGACCTATCATCTCGGCGGTAATATTTGACAACATTCCTGGCGAGTTGGCCTCTACGTCTCCGTGGGACCTTCATATACAACAATAACGTAATATAAGCTAGCCTAACCCAATCTAACATCTCGGCGGTAATATTTGACCACATTCCTGGCTTGTTGGCATCTGCGTGTCTGTGGGACCTTTATATATGTCAATAACGTAATATAACCTAACATAACACAATCTAACATCTCGGCGGTAATATTTGACCACATTCCTGGCTTGTTGACCTCTGCGTCTCCGTGGGACCTTCATATACGTCAATAACGTAATATAACCTAGCCTAACCCTACGTAACATCTCGGCGGTAATATTTGACCACATTCCTGGCGAGTTGGCCTCTACGTCTCCGTGTAACCCTCCTATACATCAATAATGTAATATAACGTAACCTAACCCAACCTATCATCTCGGCGGTAATATTTGACAACATTCCTGGCGAGTTGGCTTCTACGTCTCCGTGGGACCTTTATATACATCAATAACGTAATATAACCTAACCTAACCCAACGTAACATCTCGGCGTTAATATTTGACCACATTCCTGGCGAGTTGGCCTCTACGTCTCCGTGTAACCCTCATATACATCAATAACGTAATATAACGTAACCTAACCCAACGTATCATCTCAGCGGTAATATTTGACAACATTCCTGGCGTGTTGGCCTCTACGTCTCCGTGGGACCTTTATATACATCAATAACATAATATAAGCTAGCCTAACCCAATCTAACATCTCGGCGGTAATATTTGACCACATTCCTGGCTTGTTGGCATCTGCGTATCTGTGGGACCTTTATATATGTCAATAACGTAATATAACCTAACCTAACCCAATCTAACATCTCGGCGGTAATATTTGACCACATTCCTGGCGAGTTGGCCTCTACGTCTCCGTGTAACCCTCCTATACATCAATAACGTAATATAACGTAACCTAACCCAACCTATCATCTCGGCGGTAATATTTGATAACATTCCTGGCGATTTGGCCTCTACGTCTCCGTGCGACCTTTATATACATCAATAACGTAATATAAGCTAGCCTAACCCAATCTAACATCTCGGCGGTAATATTTGACCACATTCCTGGCTTGTTGACCTCTGCGTCTCCGTGGGACCTTCATATACGTCAATAACGTAATATAACCTAACCTAACCCTACGTAACATCTCGGCGGTAATATTTGACCACATTCCTGGCGAGTTGGTCTCTACGTCTCCGTGGAACCTTCGTATACATCAATAACGAAGTATAACCTAACCTAACCCAACCTATCATCTCGGCGGTAATATTTGACAACATTCCTGGCGAGTTGGCTTCTACGTCTCCGTGGGACCTTTATATACATCAATAACGTAATATAACCTAACCTAACCCAACGTAACATCTCGGCGTTAATATTGGACCACATTCCTGGCGAGTTGGCCTCTACGTCTCCGTGGAACCTTCGTATACATCAATAACGAAATATAACCTAACCTAAACCAACCTATCATCTCGGCGGTAATATTTGACAACATTCCTGGCGTGTTGGCCTCTACGTCTCCGTGGGACCTTTATATACATCAATAACATGATATAAGCTAGCCTAACCCAACCTAACATCTCGGCGGTAATATTTGACCACATTCCTGGCTTGTTGGCATCTGCGTGTCTGTGGGACCTTTATATATGTCAATAACGTAATATAACCTAACCTAACCCAATCTAACATCTCGGCGGTAATATTTGACCACATTCCTGGCGAGTTGGCCTCTACGTCTCCGTGTAACCCTCATATACATCAATAACGTAATATAACGTAACCTAACCCAACGTATCATCTCAGCGGTAATATTTGGCAACATTCCTGGCGTGTTGGCCTCTTCGTCTCCGTGGGACCTTTATATACATCAATAACATAATATAAGCTAGCCTAACCCAATCTAACATCTCGGCGGTAATATTTGACCACATTCCTGGCTTGTTGGCATCTGCGTATCTGTGGGACCTTTATATATGTCAATAACGTAATATAACCTAACCTAACCCAATCTAACATCTCGGCGGTAATATTTGACCACATTCCTGGCGAGTTGGCCTCTACGTCTCCGTGTAACCCTCCTATACATCAATAACGTAATATAACGTAACCTAACCCAACCTATCATCTCGGCGGTAATATTTGATAACATTCCTGGCGATTTGGCCTCTACGTCTCCGTGGGACCTTTATATACATCAATAACGTAATATAAGCTAGCCTAACCCAATCTAACATCTCGGCGGTAATATTTGACCACATTCCTGGCTTGTTGACCTCTGCGTCTCCGTGGGACCTTCATATACGTCAATAACGTAATATAACCTAACCTAACCCTACGTAACATCTCGGCGGTAATATTTGACCACATTCCTGGCGAGTTGGCCTCTACGTCTCCGTGGAACCTTCGTATACATCAATAACGAAGTATAACCTAACCTAACCCAACCTATTATCTCGGCGGTAATATTTGACAACATTCCTGGCGAGTTGGCTTCTACGTCTCCGTGGGACCTTTATATACATCAATAACGTAATATAACCTAACCTAACCCAACGTAACATCTCGGCGTTAATATTGGACCACATTCCTGGCGAGTTGGCCTCTACGTCTCCGTGGAACCTTCGTATACATCAATAACGAAATATAACCTAACCTAAACCAACCTATCATCTCGGCGGTAATATTTGACAACATTCCTGGCGTGTTGGCCTCTACGTCTCCGTGGGACCTTTATATACATCAATAACATGATATAAGCTAGCCTAACCCAACCTAACATCTCGGCGGTAATATTTGATCACATTCCTGGCTTGTTGGCATCTGCGTGTCTGTGGGACCTTTATATATGTCAATAACGTAATATAACCTAACCTAACCCAATCTAACATCTCGGCGGTAATATTTGACCACATTCCTGGCGAGTTGGCCTCTACGTCTCCGTGTAACCCTCCTATACATCAATAACGTAATATAACGTAACCTAACCCAACCTATCATCTCGGCGGTAATATTTGACAACATTCCTGGCGAGTTGGCTTCTACGTCTCCGTGGGACCTTTATATACATCAATAACGTAATATAAACTAACCTAACCCAACCTAACATCTCGGCGGTAATATTTGACCACATTCCTGGCTTGTTGGCATCTGCGTGTCTGTGGGACCTTTATATATGTCAATAACGTAATATAACCTAACCTAACCCAATCTAACATCTCGGCGGTAATATTTGCCCACATTCCTGGCGAGTCGGCCTCTACGTCTCCGTGTAACCCTCCTATACATCAATAACGTAATATAACGTACCCTAACCCAACCTATCATCTCGGCGGTAATATTTGATAACATTCCTGGCGATTTGGCCTCTACGTCTCCGTGGGACCTTTATATACATCAATAACGTAATATAAGCTAGCCTAACCCAATCTAACATCTCGGCGGTAATATTTGACCACATTCCTGGCTTGTTGACCTCTGCGTCTCCGTGGGACCTTCATATACGTCAATAACGTAATATAACCTAATCTAACCCTACGTAACATCTCGGCGGTAATATTTGACCACATTCCTGGCGAGTTGGCCTCTACGTCTCCGTGTAACCCTCCTATACATCAATAACGTAATATAACGTAACCTAACCCAACCTATCATCTCGGCGGTAATATTTGACAACATTCCTGGCGAGTTGGCTTCTACGTCTCCGTAGGACCTTTATATACACCAATAACGTAATATAAACTAACCTGACCCAACCTAACATCTCGGCGGTAATATTTGACAACATTCCTGGCGAGTTGGCCTCTACGTCTCCGTGGAACCTTCGTATACATCAATAACGAAATATAACCTAACCCAAACCAACTTATCATCTCGGCGGTAATATTTAACAACATACCTGGCGAGTTGGCCTCTACGTCCCCGTGGGACCTTTATATACTTCAATAACGAAATATAACCTATCCTAACCCGACCTATCATCTCGGCGGTAATATTTGACAACATTCCTGGCGAGTTGGCCTCTACGTCACCGTGGGACCTTCATATACAACAATAACGTAATATAAGCTAGCCTAACCCAATCTAACATCTCGGCGGTAATATTTGACCACATTCCTGGCTTGTTGGCATCTGCGTGTCTGTGGGACCTTTATATATGTCAATAACGTAATATAACCTAACATAACCCAATCTAACATCTCGGCGGTAATATTTGACCACATTCCTGGCGAGTTGGCCTCTACGTCTCCGTGTAACCCTCCTATACATCAATAATGTAATATAACGTAACCTAACCCAACCTATCATCTCGGCGGTAATATTTGACAACATTCCTGGCGAGTTGGCTTCTACGTCTCCGTGGGACCTTTATATACATCAATAACGTAATATAACCTAACCTAACCCAACGTAACATCTCGGCGTTAATATTTGACCACATTCCTGGCGAGTTGGCCTCTACGTCTCCGTGTAACCCTCATATACATCAATAACGTAATATAACGTAACCTAACCCAACGTATCATCTCAGCGGTAATATTTGACAACATTCCTGGCGTGTTGGCCTCTACGTCTCCGTGGGACCTTTATATACATCAATAACATAATATAAGCTAGCCTAACCCAATCTAACATCTCGGCGGTAATATTTGACCACATTCCTGGCTTGTTGGCATCTGCGTATCTGTGGGACCTTTATATATGTCAATAACGTAATATAATCTAACCTAACCCAATCTAACATCTCGGCGGTAATATTTGACCACATTCCTGGCGAGTTGGCCTCTACGTCTCCGTGTAACCCTCCTATACATCAATAACGTAATATAACGTAACCTAACCCAACCTATCATCTCGGCGGTAATATTTGATAACATTCCTGGCGATTTGGCCTCTACGTCTCCGTGGGACCTTTATATACATCAATAACGTAATATAAGCTAGCCTAACCCAATCTAACATCTCGGCGGTAATATTTGACCACATTCCTGGCTTGTTGACCTCTGCGTCTCCGTGGGACCTTCATATACGTCAATAACGTAATATAACCTAACCTAACCCTACGTAACATCTCGGCGGTAATATTTGACCACATTCCTGGCGAGTTGGTCTCTACGTCTCCGTGGAACCTTCGTATACATCAATAACGAAGTATAACCTAACCTAACCCAACCCATCATCTCGGCGGTAATATTTGACAACATTCCTGGCGAGTTGGCTTCTACGTCTCCGTGGGACCTTTATATACATCAATAACGTAATATAACCTAACCTAACCCAACGTAACATCTCGGCGTTAATATTGGACCACATTCCTGGCGAGTTGGCCTCTACGTCTCCGTGGAACCTTCGTATACATCAATAACGAAATATAACCTAACCTAAACCAACCTATCATCTCGGCGGTAATATTTGACAACATTCCTGGCGTGTTGGCCTCTACGTCTCCGTGGGACCTTTATATACATCAATAACATGATATAAGCTAGCCTAACCCAACCTAACATCTCGGCGGTAATATTTGACCACATTCCTGGCTTGTTGGCATCTGCGTGTCTGTGGGACCTTTATATATGTCAATAACGTAATATAACCTAACCTAACCCAATCTAACATCTCGGCGGTAATATTTGACCACATTCCTGGCGAGTTGGCCTCTACGTCTCCGTGTAACCCTCATATACATCAATAACGTAATATAACGTAACCTAACCCAACGTATCATCTCAGCGGTAATATTTGACAACATTCCTGGCGTGTTGGCCTCTTCGTCTCCGTGGGACCTTTATATACATCAATAACATAATATAAGCTAGCCTAACCCAATCTAACATCTCGGCGGTAATATTTGACCACATTCCTGGCGAGTTGGCCTCTACGTCTCCGTGTAACCCTCCTATACATCAATAGCGTAATATAACGTAACCTAACACAACCTATCATCTCGGCGGTAATATTTGATAACATTCCTGGCGATTTGGCCTCTACGTCTCCGTGGGACCTTTATATACATCAATAACGTAATATAAGCTAGCCTAACCCAATCTAACATCTCGGCGGTAATATTTGACCACATTCCTGGCTTGTTGACCTCTGCGTCTCCGTGGGACCTTCATATACGTCAATAACGTAATATAACCTAACCTAACCCTACGTAACATCTCGGCGGTTATATTTGACCACATTCCTGGCGAGTTGGCCTCTACGTCTCCGTGGAACCTTCGTATACATCAATAACGAAGTATAACCTAACCTAACCCAACCTATTATCTCGGCGGTAATATTTGACAACATTCCTGGCGAGTTGGCTTCTACGTCTCCGTGGGACCTTTATATACATCAATAACGTAATATAACCTAACCTAACCCAACGTAACATCTCGGCGTTAATATTGGACCACATTCCTGGCGAGTTGGCCTCTACGTCTCCGTGGAACCTTCGTATACATCAATAACGAAATATAACCTAACCTAAACCAACCTATCATCTCGGCGGTAATATTTGACAACATTCCTGGCGTGTTGGCCTCTACGTCTCCGTGGGACCTTTATATACATCAATAACATGATATAAGCTAGCCTAACCCAACCTAACATCTCGGCGGTAATATTTGACCACATTCCTGGCTTGTTGGCATCTGCGTGTCTGTGGGACGTTTATATATGTCAATAACGTAATATAACCTAACCTAACCCAATCTAACATCTCGGCGGTAATATTTGACCACATTCCTAGCGAGTTGGCCTCTACGTCTCCGTGTAACCCTCCTATACATCAATAACGTAATATAACGTAACCTAACCCAACCTATCATCTCGGCGGTAATATTTGACAACATTCCTGGCGAGTTGGCTTCTACGTCTCCGTGGGTCCTTTACATACATCAATAACGTAATATAAACTAACCTAACCCAACCTAACATCTCGGCGGTAATATTTGCCCACATTCCTGGCGAGTTGGCCTCTACGTCTCCGTGTAACCCTCCTATACATCAATAACGTAATATAACGTACCCTAACCCAACCTATCATCTCGGCGGTAATATTTGATAACATTCCTGGCGATTTGGCCTCTACGTCTCCGTGGGACCTTTATATACATCAATAACGTAATATAAGCTAGCCTAACCCAATCTAACATCTCGGCGGTAATATTTGACCACATTCCTGGCTTGTTGACCTCTGCGTCTCCGTGGGACCTTCATATACGTCAATAACGTAATATAACCTAATCTAACCCTACGTAACATCTCGGCGGTAATATTTGACCACATTCCTGGCGAGTTGGCCTCTACGTCTCCGTGTAACCCTCCTATACATCAATAACGTAATATAACGTAACCTAACCCAACCTATCATCTCGGCGGTAATATTTGACAACATTCCTGGCGAGTTGGCTTCTACGTCTCCGTAGGACCTTTATATACACCAATAACGTAATATAAACTAACCTAACCCAACCTAACATCTCGGCGGTAATATTTGACAACATTCCTGGCGAGTTGGCCTCTACGTCTCCGTGGAACCTTCGTATACATCAATAACGAAATATAACCTAACCCAAACCAACTTATCATCTCGGCGGTAATATTTAACAACATACCTGGCGAGTTGGCCTCTACGTCCCCGTGGGACCTTTATATACTTCAATAACGAAATATAACCTATCCTAACCCGACCTATCATCTCGGCGGTAATATTTGACAACATTCCTGGCGAGTTGGCCTCTACGTCACCGTGGGACCTTCATATACAACAATAACGTAATATAAGCTAGCCTAACCCAATCTAACATCTCGGCGGTAATATTTGACCACATTCCTGGCTTGTTGGCATCTGCGTGTCTGTGGGACCTTTATATATGTCAATAACGTAATATAACCTAACATAACCCAATCTAACATCTCGGCGGTAATATTTGACCACATTCCTGGCGAGTTGGCCTCTACGTCTCCGTGTAACCCTCCTATACATCAATAACGTAATATAACGTAGCCTAACCCAACCTATCATCTCGGCGATAATATTTGATAACATTCCTGGCGATTTGGCCTCTACGTCTCCGTGGGACCTTTATATACATCAATAACGTAATATAAGCTAGCCTAACCCAATCTAACATCTCGGCGGTAATATTTGACCACATTCCTGGCTTGTTGACCTCTGCGTCTCCGTGGGACCTTCATATACGTCAATAACGTAATATAACCTAGCCTAACCCTACGTAACATCTCGGCGGTAATATTTGACCACATTCCTGGCGAGTTGGCCTCTACGTCTCCGTGTAACCCTCCTATACATCAATAATGTAATATAACGTAACCTAACCCAACCTATCATCTCGGCGGTAATATTTGACAACATTCCTGGCGAGTTGGCTTCTACGTCTCCGTGGGACCTTTATATACATCAATAACGTAATATAACCTAACCTAACCCAACGTAACATCTCGGCGTTAATATTGGACCACATTCCTGGCGAGTTGGCCTCTACGTCTCCGTGGAACCTTCGTATACATCAATAACGAAATATAACCTAACCTAAACCAACCTATCATCTCGGCGGTAATATTTGACAACATTCCTGGCGTGTTGGCCTCTACGTCTCCGTGGGACCTTTATATACATCAATAACATGATATAAGCTAGCCTAACCCAACCTAACATCTCGGCGGTAATATTTGACCACATTCCTGGCTTGTTGGCATCTGCGTGTCTGTGGGACCTTTATATATGTCAATAACGTAATATAACCTAACCTAACCCAATCTAACATCTCGGCGGTAATATTTGACCACATTCCTGGCGAGTTGGCCTCTACGTCTCCGTGTAACCCTCCTATACATCAATAACGTAATATAACGTAACCTAACCCAACCTATGATCTCGGCGGTAATATTTGACAACATTCCTGGCGAGTTGGCTTCTACGTCTCCGTGGGACCTTTATATACATCAATAACGTAATATAAACTAACCTAACCCAACCTAACATCTCGGCGGTAATATTTGACCACATTCCTGGCTTGTTGGCATCTGCGTGTCTGTGGGACCTTTATATATGTCAATAACGTAATATAACCTAACCTAACCCAATCTAACATCTCGGCGGTAATATTTGACCACATTCCTGGCGAGTTGGCCTCTACGTCTCCGTGTAACCCTCATATACATCAATAACGTAATATAACGTAACCTAACCCAACGTATCATCTCAGCGGTAATATTTGACAACATTCCTGGCGTGTTAGCCTCTTCGTCTCCGTGGGACCTTTATATACATCAATAACATAATATAAGCTAGCCTAACCCAATCTAACATCTCGGCGGTAATATTTGACCACATTCCTGGCTTGTTGGCATCTGCGTATCTGTGGGACCTTTATATATGTCAATAACGTAATATAACCTAACCTAACCCAATCTAACATCTCGGCGGTAATATTTGACCACATTCCTGGCGAGTTGGCCTCTACGTCTCCGTGTAACCCTCCTATACATCAATAACGTAATATAACGTAACCTAACCCAACCTATCATCTCGGCGGTAATATTTGATAACATTCCTGGCGATTTGGCCTCTACGTCTCCGTGGGACCTTTATATACATCAATAACGTAATATAAGCTTGCCTAACCCAATCTAACATCTCGGCGGTAATATTTGACCACATTCCTGGCTTGTTGACCTCTGCGTCTCCGTGGGACCTTCATATACGTCAATAACGTAATATAACCTAACCTAACCCTACGTAACATCTCGGCGGTAATATTTGACCACATTCCTGGCGAGTTGGCCTCTACGTCTCCGTGGAACCTTCGTATACATCAATAACGAAGTATAACGTAACCTAACCCAACCTATTATCTCGGCGGTAATATTTGACAACATTCCTGGCGAGTTGGCTTCTACGTCTCCGTAGGACCTTTATATACACCAATAACGTAATATAAACTAACCTAACCCAACCTAACATCTCGGCGGTAATATTTGACAACATTCCTGGCGAGTTGGCCTCTACGTCTCCGTGGAACCTTCGTATACATCAATAACGAAATATAACCTAACCCAAACCAACTTATCATCTCGGCGGTAATATTTAACAACATACCTGGCGAGTTGGCCTCTACGTCCCCGTGGGACCTTTATATACTTCAATAACGAAATATAACCTATCCTAACCCGACCTATCATCTCGGCGGTAATATTTGACAACATTCCTGGCGAGTTGGCCTCTACGTCACCGTGGGACCTTCATATACAACAATAACGTAATATAAGCTAGCCTAACCCAATCTAACATCTCGGCGGTAATATTTGACCACATTCCTGGCTTGTTGGCATCTGCGTGTCTGTGGGACCTTTATATATGTCAATAACGTAATATAACCTAACATAACCCAATCTAACATCTCGGCGGTAATATTTGACCACATTCCTGGCGAGTTGGCCTCTACGTCTCCGTGTAACCCTCCTATACATCAATAACGTAATATAACGTAGCCTAACCCAACCTATCATCTCGGCGATAATATTTGATAACATTCCTGGCGATTTGGCCTCTACGTCTCCGTGGGACCTTTATATACATCAATAACGTAATATAAGCTAGCCTAACCCAATCTAACATCTCGGCGGTAATATTTGACCACATTCCTGGCTTGTTGACCTCTGCGTCTCCGTGGGACCTTCATATACGTCAATAACGTAATATAACCTAGCCTAACCCTACGTAACATCTCGGCGGTAATATTTGACCACATTCCTGGCGAGTTGGCCTCTACGTCTCCGTGTAACCCTCCTATACATCAATAATGTAATATAACGTAACCTAACCCAACCTATCATCTCGGCGGTAATATTTGACAACATTCCTGGCGAGTTGGCTTCTACGTCTCCGTGGGACCTTTATATACATCAATAACGTAATATAACCTAACCTAACCCAACGTAACATCTCGGCGTTAATATTGGACCACATTCCTGGCGAGTTGGCCTCTACGTCTCCGTGGAACCTTCGTATACATCAATAACGAAATATAACCTAACCTAAACCAACCTATCATCTCGGCGGTAATATTTGACAACATTCCTGGCGTGTTGGCCTCTACGTCTCCGTGGGACCTTTATATACATCAATAACATGATATAAGCTAGCCTAACCCAACCTAACATCTCGGCGGTAATATTTGACCACATTCCTGGCTTGTTGGCATCTGCGTGTCTGTGGGACCTTTATATATGTCAATAACGTAATATAACCTAACCTAACCCAATCTAACATCTCGGCGGTAATATTTGACCACATTCCTGGCGAGTTGGCCTCTACGTCTCCGTGTAACCCTCCTATACATCAATAACGTAATATAACGTAACCTAACCCAACCTATGATCTCGGCGGTAATATTTGACAACATTCCTGGCGAGTTGGCTTCTACGTCTCCGTGGGACCTTTATATACATCAATAACGTAATATAAACTAACCTAACCCAACCTAACATCTCGGCGGTAATATTTGACCACATTCCTGGCTTGTTGGCATCTGCGTGTCTGTGGGACCTTTATATATGTCAATAACGTAATATAACCTAACCTAACCCAATCTAACATCTCGGCGGTAATATTTGACCACATTCCTGGCGAGTTGGCCTCTACGTCTCCGTGTAACCCTCATATACATCAATAACGTAATATAACGTAACCTAACCCAACGTATCATCTCAGCGGTAATATTTGACAACATTCCTGGCGTGTTAGCCTCTTCGTCTCCGTGGGACCTTTATATACATCAATAACATAATATAAGCTAGCCTAACCCAATCTAACATCTCGGCGGTAATATTTGACCACATTCCTGGCTTGTTGGCATCTGCGTATCTGTGGGACCTTTATATATGTCAATAACGTAATATAACCTAACCTAACCCAATCTAACATCTCGGCGGTAATATTTGACCACATTCCTGGCGAGTTGGCCTCTACGTCTCCGTGTAACCCTCCTATACATCAATAACGTAATATAACGTAACCTAACCCAACCTATCATCTCGGCGGTAATATTTGATAACATTCCTGGCGATTTGGCCTCTACGTCTCCGTGGGACCTTTATATACATCAATAACGTAATATAAGCTTGCCTAACCCAATCTAACATCTCGGCGGTAATATTTGACCACATTCCTGGCTTGTTGACCTCTGCGTCTCCGTGGGACCTTCATATACGTCAATAACGTAATATAACCTAACCTAACCCTACGTAACATCTCGGCGGTAATATTTGACCACATTCCTGGCGAGTTGGCCTCTACGTCTCCGTGGAACCTTCGTATACATCAATAACGAAGTATAACGTAACCTAACCCAACCTATTATCTCGGCGGTAATATTTGACAACATTCCTGGCGAGTTGGCTTCTACGTCTCCGTGGGACCTTTATATACATCAATAACGTAATATAACCTAACCTAACCCAACGTAACATCTCGGCGTTAATATTGGACCACATTCCTGGCGAGTTGGCCTCTACGTCTCCGTGGAACCTTCGTATACATCAATAACGAAATATAACCTAACCTAAACCAACCTATCATTTCGGCGGTAATATTTGACAACATTCCTGGCGTGTTGGCCTCTACGTCTCCGTGGGACCTTTATATACATCAATAACATGATATAAGCTAGCCTAACCCAACCTAACATCTCGACGGTAATATTTGACCACATTCCTGGCTTGTTGGCATCTGCGTGTCTGTGGGACCTTTATATATGTCAATAACGTAATATAACCTAACCTAACCCAATCTAACATCTCGGCGGTAATATTTGACCACATTCCTGGCGAGTTGGCCTCTACGTCTCCGTGTAACCCTCCTATACATCAATAACGTAATATAACGTAACCTAACCCAACCTATCATCTCGGCGGTAATATTTGACAACATTCCTGGCGAGTTGGCTTCTACGTCTCCGTGGGACCTTTATATACATCAATAACGTAATATAAACTAACCTAACCCAATCTAACATCTCGGCGGTAATATTTGACCACATTCCTGGCGAGTTGGCCTCTACGTCTCCGTGTAACCCTCCTATGCATCAATAACGTAATATAACGTAACCTAACCCAACCTATCATCTCGGCGGTAATATTTGATAACATTCCTGGCGATTTGGCCTCTACGTCTCCGTGTGACATTTGTATACATCAATAACGTAATATAAGCTAGCCTAACACAATCTAACATCTCGGCGGTAATATTGGACCACATTCCTGGCGAGTTGGCCTCTACGTCTCCGTGGAACCTTCGTATACATCAATAACGAAATATAAGCTAGCCTAACCCAATCTAACATCTCGGCGGTAATATTTGACCACATTCCTGGCTTGTTGACCTCTGCGTCTCCGTGGGACCTTCATATACGTCAATAACGTAATATAACCTAACCTAACCCTACGTAACATCTCGGCGGTAATATTTGACCACATTCCTGGCGAGTTGGCCTCTACGTCTCCGTGTAACCCTCCTATACATCAATAATGTAATATAACGTAACCTAACCGAACCTATCATCTCGGCGGTAATATTTGACAACATTCCTGGCGAGTTGGCTTCTACGTCTCCGTGGGACCTTTATATACATCAATAACGTAATATAACCTAACCTAACCCAACGTAACATCTCGGCGTTAATATTTGACCACATTCCTGGCGAGTTGGCCTCTACGTCTCCGTGTAACCCTCATATACATCAATAACGTAATATAACGTAACCTAACCCAACGTATCATCTCAGCGGTAATATTTGACAACATTCCTGGCGTGTTGGCCTCTTCGTCTCCGTGGGACCTTTATATACATCAATAACATAATATAAGCTAGCCTAACCCAATCTAACATCTCGGCGGTAATATTTGACCACATTCCTGGCTTGTAGGCATCTGCGTATCTGTGGGACCTTTATATATGTCAATAACGTAATATAACCTAACCTAACCCAATCTAACATCTCGGCGGTAATATTTGACCACATTCCTGGCGAGTTGGCCTCTACGTCTCCGTGTAACCCTCCTATACATCAATAACGTAATATAACGTAACCTAACCCAACCTATCATCTCGGCGGTAATATTTGATAACATTCCTGGCGATTTGGCCTCTACGTCTCCGTGGGACCTTTATATACATCAATAACGTAATATAAGCTAGCCTAACCCAATCTAACATCTCGGCGGTAATATTTGACCACATTCCTGGCTTGTTGGCCTCTGCGTCTCCGTGGGACCTTCATATACGTCAATAACGTAATATAACCTAACCTAACCCTACGTAACATCTCGGCGGTAATATTTGACCACATTCCTGGCGAGTTGGCCTCTACGTCTCCGTGGAACCTTCGTATACATCAATAACGAAGTATAACCTAACCTAACCCAACCTATTATCTCGGCGGTAATATTTGACAACATTCCTGGCGAGTTGGCTTCTACGTCTCCGTGGGACCTTTATATACATCAATAACGTAATATAACCTAACCTAACCCAACGTAACATCTCGGCGTTAATATTGGACCACATTCCTGGCGAGTTGGCCTCTACGTCTCCGTGTAACCCTCCTATACATCAATAACGTAATATAACGTAACCTAACCAAACGTATCATCTCAGCGGTAATATTTGACAACATTCCTGGCGTGTTGGCCTCTACGTCTCCGTGGGACCTTTATATACATCAATAACATAATATAAGCTAGCCTAACCCAATCTAACATCTCGGCGGTAATATTTGACCACATTCCTGGCTTGTTGGCATCTGCGTATCTGTGGGACCTTTATATATGTCAATAACGTAATATAACCTAACCTAACCCAATCTAACATCTCGGCGGTAATATTTGACCACATTCCTGGCGAGTTGGCATCTACGTCTCCGTGTAACCCTCATATACATCAATAACGTAATATACCGTAACCTAACCCAACGTATCATCTCAGCGGTAATATTTGACAACATTCCTGGCGTGTTGGCCTCTACGTCTCCGTGGGACCTTTATATACATCAATAACATAATATAAGCTAGCCTAACCCAATCTAACATCTCGGCGGTAATATTTGACGACATTGCTGGCTTGTTGGCATCTGCGTCTCTGTGGGACCTTTATATATGTCAATAACGTAATATAACCTAACCTAACCCAAGCTAACATCTCGGCGGTAATATTTGACCACATTCCTGGCGAGTTGGCCTCTACGTCTCCGTGTAACCCTCCTATACATCAATAACGTAATATAACGTAACCTAACCCAACCTATCATCTCGGCGGTAATATTTGTCAACATTCCTGGCGACTTGGCTTCTACGTCTCCGTGGGACCTTTATATACATCAATAACGTAATATAAACTAACCTAACCCAACCTAACATCTCGGCGGTAATATTTGACAACATTCCTGGCGATTTGGCCTCTACGTCTCCGTGGGACCTTTATATACATCAATAACGTAATATAAGCTAGCCTAACCCAATCTAACATCTCGGCGGTAATATTTGACCACATTCCTGGCTTGTTGACCTCTGCGTCTCCGTGGGACCTTCATATACGTCAATAACGTAATATAACCTAACCTAACCCTACGTAACATCTCGGCGGTAATATTTGACCACATTCCTGGCGAGTTGGCCTCTACGTCTCCGTGGAACCTTCGTATACATCAATAACGAAGTATAACGTAACCTAACCCAACCTATTATCTCGGCGGTAATATTTGACAACATTCCTGGCGAGTTGGCTTCTACGTCTCCGTGGGACCTTTATATACATCAATAACGTAATATAACCTAACCTAACCCAACGTAACATCTCGGCGTTAATATTGGACCACATTCCTGGCGAGTTGGCCTCTACGTCTCCGTGTAACCCTCCTATACATCAATAACGTAATATAACGTAACCTAACCAAACGTATCATCTCAGCGGTAATATTTGACAACATTCCTGGCGTGTTGGCCTCTACGTCTCCGTGGGACATTTATATACATCAATAACATAATATAAGCTAGCCTAACCCAATCTAACATCTCGGCGGTAATATTTGACCACATTCCTGGCTTGTTGGCATCTGCGTATCTGTGGGACCTTTATATATGTCAATAACGTAATATAACCTAACCTAACCCTACGTAACATCTCGGCGGTAATATTTGACCACATTCCTGGCGAGTTGGCCTCTACGTCTCCGTGTAACCCTCCTATACATCAATAATGTAATATAACGTAACCTAACCGAACCTATCATCTCGGCGGTAATATTTGACAACATTCCTGGCGAGTTGGCTTCTACGTCTCCGTGGGACCTTTATATACATCAATAACGTAATATAACCTAACCTAACCCAACGTAACATCTCGGCGTTAATATTTGACCACATTCCTGGCTTGTTGAACTCTGCGTCTCCGTGGGACCTTCATATACGTCAATAACGTAATATAACCTAACCTAACCCTACGTAACATCTCGGCGGTAATATTTGACCACATTCCTGGCGAGTTGGCCTCTACGTCGCCGTGTAACCCTCCTATACATCAATAATGTAATATAACCTAACCTAACCCAACCTAACATCTCGGCGGTAATATTTGAAAACATACCTGGCGAGTTGTCCTCTACGTCTCCGTGGGACCTTTATATACAAAATAACGTAATATAACCTAACCTATCCCAACCTATCATCACGGCGGTAATATTTGACAACATTCCTGGCGTGTTGGCCTCTACGTCGCCGTGGGACCTTTATATACATCAATAACATGATATAAGCTAGCCTAACCCAACCTAACATCTCGGCGGTAATATTTGATCACATTCCTGGCTTGTTGGCATCTGCGTGTCTGTGGGACCTTTATATATGTCAATAACGTAATATAACCTAACCTAACCCAATCTAACATCTCGGCGGTAATATTTGACCACATTCCTGGCGAGTTGGCATCTACGTCTCCGTGTAACCCTCCTATACATCAATAACGTAATATAACGTAACCTAACCCAACCTATCATCTCGGCGGTAATATTTGACAACATTCCTGGCGAGTTGGCTTCTACGTCTCCGTGGGACCTTTATATACATCAATAACGTAATATAAGCTAACCTAACCCAACCTAACATCTCGGCGGTAATATTTGACCACATTCCTGGCTTGTTGGCATCTGCGTGTCTGTGGGACCTTTATATATGTCAATAACGTAATATAACCTAACCTAACCCAATCTAACATCTCGGCGGTAATATTTGACCACATTCCTGGCGAGTTGGCCTCTACGTCTCCGTGTAACCCTCCTATACATCAATAACGTAATATAACGTAACCTAACCCAACCTATCATCTCGGCGGTAATATTTGATAACATTCCTGGCGATTTGGCCTCTACGTCTCCGTGTGACATTTGTATACATCAATAACGTAATATAAGCTAGCCTAACCCAATCTAACATCTCGGCGGTAATATTGGACCACATTCCTGGCGAGTTGGCCTCTACGTCTCCGTGGAACCTTCGTATACACCAATAACGAAATATAAGCTAGCCTAACCCAATCTAACATCTCGGCGGTAATATTTGACCACATTCCTGGCGAGTTGGCATCTACGTCTCCGTGTAACCCTCATATACATCAATAACGTAATATAACGTAACCTAACCCAACGTATCATCTCAGCGGTAATATTTGACAACATTCCTGGCGTGTTGGCCTCTACGTCTCCGTGGGATCTTTATATACATCAATAACATAATATAAGCTAGCCTAACCCAATCTAACATCTCGGCGGTAATATTTGACGACATTGCTGGCTTGTTGGCATCTGCGTCTCTGTGGGACCTTTATATATGTCAATAACGTAATATAACCTAACCTAACCCAAGCTAACATCTCGGCGGTAATATTTGACCACATTCCTGGCGAGTTGGCCTCTACGTCTCCGTGTAACCCTCCTATACATCAATAACGTAATATAACGTAACCTAACCCAACCTATCATCTCGGCGGTAATATTTGTCAACATTCCTGGCGACTTGGCTTCTACGTCTCCGTGGGACCTTTATATACATCAATAACGTAATATAAACTAACCTAACCCAACCTAACATCTCGGCGGTAATATTTGACAACATTCCTGGCGATTTGGCCTCTACGTCTCCGTGGGACCTTTATATACATCAATAACGTAATATAAGCTAGCCTAACCCAATCTAACATCTCGGCGGTAATATTTGACCACATTCCTGGCTTGTTGACCTCTGCGTCTCCGTGGGACCTTCATATACGTCAATAACGTAATATAACCTAACCTAACCCTACGTAACATCTCGGCGGTAATATTTGACCACATTCCTGGCGAGTTGGCCTCTACGTCTCCGTGGAACCTTCGTATACATCAATAACGAAGTATAACGTAACCTAACCCAACCTATTATCTCGGCGGTAATATTTGACAACATTCCTGGCGAGTTGGCTTCTACGTCTCCGTGGGACCTTTATATACATCAATAACGTAATATAACCTAACCTAACCCAACGTAACATCTCGGCGTTAATATTGGACCACATTCCTGGCGAGTTGGCCTCTACGTCTCCGTGTAACCCTCCTATACATCAATAACGTAATATAACGTAACCTAACCCAACCTATCATCTCGGCGGTAATATTTGATAACATTCCTGGCGATTTGGCCTCTACGTCTCCGTGGGACCTTTATATACATCAATAACGTAATATAAGCTAGCCTAACCCAATCTAACATCTCGGCGGTAATATTTGACCACATTCCTGGCTTGTTGAACTCTGCGTCTCCGTGGGACCTTCATATACGTCAATAACGTAATATAACCTAACCTAACCCTACGTAACATCTCGGCGGTAATATTTGACCACATTCCTGGCGAGTTGGCCTCTACGTCGCCGTGTAACCCTCCTATACATCAATAATGTAATATAACCTAACCTAACCCAACCTAACATCTCGGCGGTAATATTTGAAAACATACCTGGCGAGTTGTCCTCTACGTCTCCGTGGGACCTTTATATACAAAATAACGTAATATAACCTAACCTATCCCAACCTATCATCACGGCGGTAATATTTGACAACATTCCTGGCGTGTTGGCCTCTACGTCGCCGTGGGACCTTTATATACATCAATAACATGATATAAGCTAGCCTAACCCAACCTAACATCTCGGCGGTAATATTTGATCACATTCCTGGCTTGTTGGCATCTGCGTGTCTGTGGGACCTTTATATATGTCAATAACGTAATATAACCTAACCTAACCCAATCTAACATCTCGGCGGTAATATTTGACCACATTCCTGGCGAGTTGGCATCTACGTCTCCGTGTAACCCTCCTATACATCAATAACGTAATATAACGTAACCTAACCCAACCTATCATCTCGGCGGTAATATTTGACAACATTCCTGGCGAGTTGGCTTCTACGTCTCCGTGGGACCTTTATATACATCAATAACGTAATATAAGCTAACCTAACCCAACCTAACATCTCGGCGGTAATATTTGACCACATTCCTGGCTTGTTGGCATCTGCGTGTCTGTGGGACCTTTATATATGTCAATAACGTAATATAACCTAACCTAACCCAATCTAACATCTCGGCGGTAATATTTGACCACATTCCTGGCGAGTTGGCCTCTACGTCTCCGTGTAACCCTCCTATACATCAATAACGTAATATAACGTAACCTAACCCAACCTATCATCTCGGCGGTAATATTTGATAACATTCCTGACGATTTGGCCTCTACGTCTCCGTGTGACATTTGTATACATCAATAACGTAATATAAGCTAGCCTAACCCAATCTAACATCTCGGCGGTAATATTGGACCACATTCCTGGCGAGTTGCCCTCTACGTCTCCGTGGAACCTTCGTATACACCAATAACGAAATATAAGCTAGCCTAACCCAATCTAACATCTCGGCGGTAATATTTGACCACATTCCTGGCGAGTTGGCATCTACGTCTCCGTGTAACCCTCATATACATCAATAACGTAATATAACGTAACCTAACCCAACGTATCATCTCAGCGGTAATATTTGACAACATTCCTGGCGTGTTGGCCTCTACGTCTCCGTGGGACCTTTATATACATCAATAACATAATATAAGCTAGCCTAACCCAATCTAACATCTCGGCGGTAATATTTGACGACATTGCTGGCTTGTTGGCATCTGCGTCTCTGTGGGACCTTTATATATGTCAATAACGTAATATAACCTAACCTAACCCAAGCTAACATCTCGGCGGTAATATTTGACCACATTCCTGGCGAGTTGGCCTCTACGTCTCCGTGTAACCCTCCTATACATCAATAACGTAATATAACGTAACCTAACCCAACCTATCATCTCGGCGGTAATATTTGACAACATTCCTGGCGAGTTGGCTTCTACGTCTCCGTGGGTCCTTTACATACATCAATAACGTAATATAAACTAACCTAACCCAACCTAACATCTCGGCGGTAATATTTGCCCACATTCCTGGCGAGTTGGCCTCTACGTCTCCGTGTAACCCTCCTATACATCAATAACGTAATATAACGTACCCTAACCCAACCTATCATCTCGGCGGTAATATTTGATAACATTCCTGGCGATTTGGCCTCTACGTCTCCGTGGGACCTTTATATACATCAATAACGTAATATAAGCTAGCCTAACCCAATCTAACATCTCGGCGGTAATATTTGACCACATTCCTGGCTTGTTGACCTCTGCGTCTCCGTGGGACCTTCATATACGTCAATAACGTAATATAACCTAATCTAACCCTACGTAACATCTCGGCGGTAATATTTGACCACATTCCTGGCGAGTTGGCCTCTACGTCTCCGTGTAACCCTCCTATACATCAATAACGTAATATAACGTAACCTAACCCAACCTATCATCTCGGCGGTAATATTTGACAACATTCCTGGCGAGTTGGCTTCTACGTCTCCGTAGGACCTTTATATACACCAATAACGTAATATAAACTAACCTAACCCAACCTAACATCTCGGCGGTAATATTTGACAACATTCCTGGCGAGTTGGCCTCTACGTCTCCGTGGAACCTTCGTATACATCAATAACGAAATATAACCTAACCCAAACCAACTTATCATCTCGGCGGTAATATTTAACAACATACCTGGCGAGTTGGCCTCTACGTCCCCGTGGGACCTTTATATACTTCAATAACGAAATATAACCTATCCTAACCCGACCTATCATCTCGGCGGTAATATTTGACAACATTCCTGGCGAGTTGGCCTCTACGTCACCGTGGGACCTTCATATACAACAATAACGTAATATAAGCTAGCCTAACCCAATCTAACATCTCGGCGGTAATATTTGACCACATTCCTGGCTTGTTGGCATCTGCGTGTCTGTGGGACCTTTATATATGTCAATAACGTAATATAACCTAACATAACCCAATCTAACATCTCGGCGGTAATATTTGACCACATTCCTGGCGAGTTGGCCTCTACGTCTCCGTGTAACCCTCCTATACATCAATAACGTAATATAACGTAGCCTAACCCAACCTATCATCTCGGCGATAATATTTGATAACATTCCTGGCGATTTGGCCTCTACGTCTCCGTGGGACCTTTATATACATCAATAACGTAATATAAGCTAGCCTAACCCAATCTAACATCTCGGCGGTAATATTTGACCACATTCCTGGCTTGTTGACCTCTGCGTCTCCGTGGGACCTTCATATACGTCAATAACGTAATATAACCTAGCCTAACCCTACGTAACATCTCGGCGGTAATATTTGACCACATTCCTGGCGAGTTGGCCTCTACGTCTCCGTGTAACCCTCCTATACATCAATAATGTAATATAACGTAACCTAACCCAACCTATCATCTCGGCGGTAATATTTGACAACATTCCTGGCGAGTTGGCTTCTACGTCTCCGTGGGACCTTTATATACATCAATAACGTAATATAACCTAACCTAACCCAACGTAACATCTCGGCGTTAATATTGGACCACATTCCTGGCGAGTTGGCCTCTACGTCTCCGTGGAACCTTCGTATACATCAATAACGAAATATAACCTAACCTAAACCAACCTATCATCTCGGCGGTAATATTTGACAACATTCCTGGCGTGTTGGCCTCTACGTCTCCGTGGGACCTTTATATACATCAATAACATGATATAAGCTAGCCTAACCCAACCTAACATCTCGGCGGTAATATTTGACCACATTCCTGGCTTGTTGGCATCTGCGTGTCTGTGGGACCTTTATATATGTCAATAACGTAATATAACCTAACCTAACCCAATCTAACATCTCGGCGGTAATATTTGACCACATTCCTGGCGAGTTGGCCTCTACGTCTCCGTGTAACCCTCCTATACATCAATAACGTAATATAACGTAACCTAACCCAACCTATGATCTCGGCGGTAATATTTGACAACATTCCTGGCGAGTTGGCTTCTACGTCTCCGTGGGACCTTTATATACATCAATAACGTAATATAAACTAACCTAACCCAACCTAACATCTCGGCGGTAATATTTGACCACATTCCTGGCTTGTTGGCATCTGCGTGTCTGTGGGACCTTTATATATGTCAATAACGTAATATAACCTAACCTAACCCAATCTAACATCTCGGCGGTAATATTTGACCACATTCCTGGCGAGTTGGCCTCTACGTCTCCGTGTAACCCTCATATACATCAATAACGTAATATAACGTAACCTAACCCAACGTATCATCTCAGCGGTAATATTTGACAACATTCCTGGCGTGTTAGCCTCTTCGTCTCCGTGGGACCTTTATATACATCAATAACATAATATAAGCTAGCCTAACCCAATCTAACATCTCGGCGGTAATATTTGACCACATTCCTGGCTTGTTGGCATCTGCGTATCTGTGGGACCTTTATATATGTCAATAACGTAATATAACCTAACCTAACCCAATCTAACATCTCGGCGGTAATATTTGACCACATTCCTGGCGAGTTGGCCTCTACGTCTCCGTGTAACCCTCCTATACATCAATAACGTAATATAACGTAACCTAACCCAACCTATCATCTCGGCGGTAATATTTGATAACATTCCTGGCGATTTGGCCTCTACGTCTCCGTGGGACCTTTATATACATCAATAACGTAATATAAGCTTGCCTAACCCAATCTAACATCTCGGCGGTAATATTTGACCACATTCCTGGCTTGTTGACCTCTGCGTCTCCGTGGGACCTTCATATACGTCAATAACGTAATATAACCTAACCTAACCCTACGTAACATCTCGGCGGTAATATTTGACCACATTCCTGGCGAGTTGGCCTCTACGTCTCCGTGGAACCTTCGTATACATCAATAACGAAGTATAACGTAACCTAACCCAACCTATTATCTCGGCGGTAATATTTGACAACATTCCTGGCGAGTTGGCTTCTACGTCTCCGTGGGACCTTTATATACATCAATAACGTAATATAACCTAACCTAACCCAACGTAACATCTCGGCGTTAATATTGGACCACATTCCTGGCGAGTTGGCCTCTACGTCTCCGTGGAACCTTCGTATACATCAATAACGAAATATAACCTAACCTAAACCAACCTATCATTTCGGCGGTAATATTTGACAACATTCCTGGCGTGTTGGCCTCTACGTCTCCGTGGGACCTTTATATACATCAATAACATGATATAAGCTAGCCTAACCCAACCTAACATCTCGACGGTAATATTTGACCACATTCCTGGCTTGTTGGCATCTGCGTGTCTGTGGGACCTTTATATATGTCAATAACGTAATATAACCTAACCTAACCCAATCTAACATCTCGGCGGTAATATTTGACCACATTCCTGGCGAGTTGGCCTCTACGTCTCCGTGTAACCCTCCTATACATCAATAACGTAATATAACGTAACCTAACCCAACCTATCATCTCGGCGGTAATATTTGACAACATTCCTGGCGAGTTGGCTTCTACGTCTCCGTGGGACCTTTATATACATCAATAACGTAATATAAACTAACCTAACCCAATCTAACATCTCGGCGGTAATATTTGACCACATTCCTGGCGAGTTGGCCTCTACGTCTCCGTGTAACCCTCCTATGCATCAATAACGTAATATAACGTAACCTAACCCAACCTATCATCTCGGCGGTAATATTTGATAACATTCCTGGCGATTTGGCCTCTACGTCTCCGTGTGACATTTGTATACATCAATAACGTAATATAAGCTAGCCTAACACAATCTAACATCTCGGCGGTAATATTGGACCACATTCCTGGCGAGTTGGCCTCTACGTCTCCGTGGAACCTTCGTATACATCAATAACGAAATATAAGCTAGCCTAACCCAATCTAACATCTCGGCGGTAATATTTGACCACATTCCTGGCTTGTTGACCTCTGCGTCTCCGTGGGACCTTCATATACGTCAATAACGTAATATAACCTAACCTAACCCTACGTAACATCTCGGCGGTAATATTTGACCACATTCCTGGCGAGTTGGCCTCTACGTCTCCGTGTAACCCTCCTATACATCAATAATGTAATATAACGTAACCTAACCGAACCTATCATCTCGGCGGTAATATTTGACAACATTCCTGGCGAGTTGGCTTCTACGTCTCCGTGGGACCTTTATATACATCAATAACGTAATATAACCTAACCTAACCCAACGTAACATCTCGGCGTTAATATTTGACCACATTCCTGGCGAGTTGGCCTCTACGTCTCCGTGTAACCCTCATATACATCAATAACGTAATATAACGTAACCTAACCCAACGTATCATCTCAGCGGTAATATTTGACAACATTCCTGGCGTGTTGGCCTCTTCGTCTCCGTGGGACCTTTATATACATCAATAACATAATATAAGCTAGCCTAACCCAATCTAACATCTCGGCGGTAATATTTGACCACATTCCTGGCTTGTAGGCATCTGCGTATCTGTGGGACCTTTATATATGTCAATAACGTAATATAACCTAACCTAACCCAATCTAACATCTCGGCGGTAATATTTGACCACATTCCTGGCGAGTTGGCCTCTACGTCTCCGTGTAACCCTCCTATACATCAATAACGTAATATAACGTAACCTAACCCAACCTATCATCTCGGCGGTAATATTTGATAACATTCCTGGCGATTTGGCCTCTACGTCTCCGTGGGACCTTTATATACATCAATAACGTAATATAAGCTAGCCTAACCCAATCTAACATCTCGGCGGTAATATTTGACCACATTCCTGGCTTGTTGGCCTCTGCGTCTCCGTGGGACCTTCATATACGTCAATAACGTAATATAACCTAACCTAACCCTACGTAACATCTCGGCGGTAATATTTGACCACATTCCTGGCGAGTTGGCCTCTACGTCTCCGTGGAACCTTCGTATACATCAATAACGAAGTATAACCTAACCTAACCCAACCTATTATCTCGGCGGTAATATTTGACAACATTCCTGGCGAGTTGGCTTCTACGTCTCCGTGGGACCTTTATATACATCAATAACGTAATATAACCTAACCTAACCCAACGTAACATCTCGGCGTTAATATTGGACCACATTCCTGGCGAGTTGGCCTCTACGTCTCCGTGTAACCCTCCTATACATCAATAACGTAATATAACGTAACCTAACCAAACGTATCATCTCAGCGGTAATATTTGACAACATTCCTGGCGTGTTGGCCTCTACGTCTCCGTGGGACCTTTATATACATCAATAACATAATATAAGCTAGCCTAACCCAATCTAACATCTCGGCGGTAATATTTGACCACATTCCTGGCTTGTTGGCATCTGCGTATCTGTGGGACCTTTATATATGTCAATAACGTAATATAACCTAACCTAACCCAATCTAACATCTCGGCGGTAATATTTGACCACATTCCTGGCGAGTTGGCATCTACGTCTCCGTGTAACCCTCATATACATCAATAACGTAATATACCGTAACCTAACCCAACGTATCATCTCAGCGGTAATATTTGACAACATTCCTGGCGTGTTGGCCTCTACGTCTCCGTGGGACCTTTATATACATCAATAACATAATATAAGCTAGCCTAACCCAATCTAACATCTCGGCGGTAATATTTGACGACATTGCTGGCTTGTTGGCATCTGCGTCTCTGTGGGACCTTTATATATGTCAATAACGTAATATAACCTAACCTAACCCAAGCTAACATCTCGGCGGTAATATTTGACCACATTCCTGGCGAGTTGGCCTCTACGTCTCCGTGTAACCCTCCTATACATCAATAACGTAATATAACGTAACCTAACCCAACCTATCATCTCGGCGGTAATATTTGTCAACATTCCTGGCGACTTGGCTTCTACGTCTCCGTGGGACCTTTATATACATCAATAACGTAATATAAACTAACCTAACCCAACCTAACATCTCGGCGGTAATATTTGACAACATTCCTGGCGATTTGGCCTCTACGTCTCCGTGGGACCTTTATATACATCAATAACGTAATATAAGCTAGCCTAACCCAATCTAACATCTCGGCGGTAATATTTGACCACATTCCTGGCTTGTTGACCTCTGCGTCTCCGTGGGACCTTCATATACGTCAATAACGTAATATAACCTAACCTAACCCTACGTAACATCTCGGCGGTAATATTTGACCACATTCCTGGCGAGTTGGCCTCTACGTCTCCGTGGAACCTTCGTATACATCAATAACGAAGTATAACGTAACCTAACCCAACCTATTATCTCGGCGGTAATATTTGACAACATTCCTGGCGAGTTGGCTTCTACGTCTCCGTGGGACCTTTATATACATCAATAACGTAATATAACCTAACCTAACCCAACGTAACATCTCGGCGTTAATATTGGACCACATTCCTGGCGAGTTGGCCTCTACGTCTCCGTGTAACCCTCCTATACATCAATAACGTAATATAACGTAACCTAACCAAACGTATCATCTCAGCGGTAATATTTGACAACATTCCTGGCGTGTTGGCCTCTACGTCTCCGTGGGACATTTATATACATCAATAACATAATATAAGCTAGCCTAACCCAATCTAACATCTCGGCGGTAATATTTGACCACATTCCTGGCTTGTTGGCATCTGCGTATCTGTGGGACCTTTATATATGTCAATAACGTAATATAACCTAACCTAACCCTACGTAACATCTCGGCGGTAATATTTGACCACATTCCTGGCGAGTTGGCCTCTACGTCTCCGTGTAACCCTCCTATACATCAATAATGTAATATAACGTAACCTAACCGAACCAATCATCTCGGCGGTAATATTTGACAACATTCCTGGCGAGTTGGCTTCTACGTCTCCGTGGGACCTTTATATACATCAATAACGTAATATAACCTAACCTAACCCAACGTAACATCTCGGCGTTAATATTTGACCACATTCCTGGCTTGTTGAACTCTGCGTCTCCGTGGGACCTTCATATACGTCAATAACGTAATATAACCTAACCTAACCCTACGTAACATCTCGGCGGTAATATTTGACCACATTCCTGGCGAGTTGGCCTCTACGTCGCCGTGTAACCCTCCTATACATCAATAATGTAATATAACCTAACCTAACCCAACCTAACATCTCGGCGGTAATATTTGAAAACATACCTGGCGAGTTGTCCTCTACGTCTCCGTGGGACCTTTATATACAAAATAACGTAATATAACCTAACCTATCCCAACCTATCATCACGGCGGTAATATTTGACAACATTCCTGGCGTGTTGGCCTCTACGTCGCCGTGGGACCTTTATATACATCAATAACATGATATAAGCTAGCCTAACCCAACCTAACATCTCGGCGGTAATATTTGATCACATTCCTGGCTTGTTGGCATCTGCGTGTCTGTGGGACCTTTATATATGTCAATAACGTAATATAACCTAACCTAACCCAATCTAACATCTCGGCGGTAATATTTGACCACATTCCTGGCGAGTTGGCATCTACGTCTCCGTGTAACCCTCCTATACATCAATAACGTAATATAACGTAACCTAACCCAACCTATCATCTCGGCGGTAATATTTGACAACATTCCTGGCGAGTTGGCTTCTACGTCTCCGTGGGACCTTTATATACATCAATAACGTAATATAAGCTAACCTAACCCAACCTAACATCTCGGCGGTAATATTTGACCACATTCCTGGCTTGTTGGCATCTGCGTGTCTGTGGGACCTTTATATATGTCAATAACGTAATATAACCTAACCTAACCCAATCTAACATCTCGGCGGTAATATTTGACCACATTCCTGGCGAGTTGGCCTCTACGTCTCCGTGTAACCCTCCTATACATCAATAACGTAATATAACGTAACCTAACCCAACCTATCATCTCGGCGGTAATATTTGATAACATTCCTGGCGATTTGGCCTCTACGTCTCCGTGTGACATTTGTATACATCAATAACGTAATATAAGCTAGCCTAACCCAATCTAACATCTCGGCGGTAATATTGGAACACATTCCTGGCGAGTTGGCCTCTACGTCTCCGTGGAACCTTCGTATACACCAATAACGAAATATAAGCTAGCCTAACCCAATCTAACATCTCGGCGGTAATATTTGACCACATTCCTGGCGAGTTGGCATCTACGTCTCCGTGTAACCCTCATATACATCAATAACGTAATATAACGTAACCTAACCCAACGTATCATCTCAGCGGTAATATTTGACAACATTCCTGGCGTGTTGGCCTCTACGTCTCCGTGGGATCTTTATATACATCAATAACATAATATAAGCTAGCCTAACCCAATCTAACATCTCGGCGGTAATATTTGACGACATTGCTGGCTTGTTGGCATCTGCGTCTCTGTGGGACCTTTATATATGTCAATAACGTAATATAACCTAACCTAACCCAAGCTAACATCTCGGCGGTAATATTTGACCACATTCCTGGCGAGTTGGCCTCTACGTCTCCGTGTAACCCTCCTATACATCAATAACGTAATATAACGTAACCTAACCCAACCTATCATCTCGGCGGTAATATTTGTCAACATTCCTGGCGACTTGGCTTCTACGTCTCCGTGGGACCTTTATATACATCAATAACGTAATATAAACTAACCTAACCCAACCTAACATCTCGGCGGTAATATTTGACAACATTCCTGGCGATTTGGCCTCTACGTCTCCGTGGGACCTTTATATACATCAATAACGTAATATAAGCTAGCCTAACCCAATCTAACATCTCGGCGGTAATATTTGACCACATTCCTGGCTTGTTGACCTCTGCGTCTCCGTGGGACCTTCATATACGTCAATAACGTAATATAACCTAACCTAACCCTACGTAACATCTCGGCGGTAATATTTGACCACATTCCTGGCGAGTTGGCCTCTACGTCTCCGTGGAACCTTCGTATACATCAATAACGAAGTATAACGTAACCTAACCCAACCTATTATCTCGGCGGTAATATTTGACAACATTCCTGGCGAGTTGGCTTCTACGTCTCCGTGGGACCTTTATATACATCAATAACGTAATATAACCTAACCTAACCCAACGTAACATCTCGGCGTTAATATTGGACCACATTCCTGGCGAGTTGGCCTCTACGTCTCCGTGTAACCCTCCTATACATCAATAACGTAATATAACGTAACCTAACCCAACCTATCATCTCGGCGGTAATATTTGATAACATTCCTGGCGATTTGGCCTCTACGTCTCCGTGGGACCTTTATATACATCAATAACGTAATATAAGCTAGCCTAACCCAATCTAACATCTCGGCGGTAATATTTGACCACATTCCTGGCTTGTTGAACTCTGCGTCTCCGTGGGACCTTCATATACGTCAATAACGTAATATAACCTAACCTAACCCTACGTAACATCTCGGCGGTAATATTTGACAACATTCCTGGCGAGTTGGCCTCTACGTCGCCGTGTAACCCTCCTATACATCAATAATGTAATATAACCTAACCTAACCCAACCTAACATCTCGGCGGTAATATTTGAAAACATACCTGGCGAGTTGTCCTCTACGTCTCCGTGGGACCTTTATATACAAAATAACGTAATATAACCTAACCTATCCCAACCTATCATCACGGCGGTAATATTTGACAACATTCCTGGCGTGTTGGCCTCTACGTCGCCGTGGGACCTTTATATACATCAATAACATGATATAAGCTAGCCTAACCCAACCTAACATCTCGGCGGTAATATTTGATCACATTCCTGGCTTGTTGGCATCTGCGTGTCTGTGGGACCTTTATATATGTCAATAACGTAATATAACCTAACCTAACCCAATCTAACATCTCGGCGGTAATATTTGACCACATTCCTGGCGAGTTGGCATCTACGTCTCCGTGTAACCCTCCTATACATCAATAACGTAATATAACGTAACCTAACCCAACCTATCATCTCGGCGGTAATATTTGACAACATTCCTGGCGAGTTGGCTTCTACGTCTCCGTGGGACCTTTATATACATCAATAACGTAATATAAGCTAACCTAACCCAACCTAACATCTCGGCGGTAATATTTGACCACATTCCTGGCTTGTTGGCATCTGCGTGTCTGTGGGACCTTTATATATGTCAATAACGTAATATAACCTAACCTAACCCAATCTAACATCTCGGCGGTAATATTTGACCACATTCCTGGCGAGTTGGCCTCTACGTCTCCGTGTAACCCTCCTATACATCAATAACGTAATATAACGTAACCTAACCCAACCTATCATCTCGGCGGTAATATTTGATAACATTCCTGGCGATTTGGCCTCTACGTCTCCGTGTGACATTTGTATACATCAATAACGTAATATAAGCTAGCCTAACCCAATCTAACATCTCGGCGGTAATATTGGAACACATTCCTGGCGAGTTGGCCTCTACGTCTCCGTGGAACCTTCGTATACACCAATAACGAAATATAAGCTAGCCTAACCCAATCTAACATCTCGGCGGTAATATTTGACCACATTCCTGGCGAGTTGGCATCTACGTCTCCGTGTAACCCTCATATACATCAATAACGTAATATAACGTAACCTAACCCAACGTATCATCTCAGCGGTAATATTTGACAACATTCCTGGCGTGTTGGCCTCTACGTCTCCGTGGGATCTTTATATACATCAATAACATAATATAAGCTAGCCTAACCCAATCTAACATCTCGGCGGTAATATTTGACGACATTGCTGGCTTGTTGGCATCTGCGTCTCTGTGGGACCTTTATATATGTCAATAACGTAATATAACCTAACCTAACCCAAGCTAACATCTCGGCGGTAATATTTGACCACATTCCTGGCGAGTTGGCCTCTACGTCTCCGTGTAACCCTCCTATACATCAATAACGTAATATAACGTAACCTAACCCAACCTATCATCTCGGCGGTAATATTTGTCAACATTCCTGGCGACTTGGCTTCTACGTCTCCGTGGGACCTTTATATACATCAATAACGTAATATAAACTAACCTAACCCAACCTAACATCTCGGCGGTAATATTTGACAACATTCCTGGCGATTTGGCCTCTACGTCTCCGTGGGACCTTTATATACATCAATAACGTAATATAAGCTAGCCTAACCCAATCTAACATCTCGGCGGTAATATTTGACCACATTCCTGGCTTGTTGACCTCTGCGTCTCCGTGGGACCTTCATATACGTCAATAACGTAATATAACCTAACCTAACCCTACGTAACATCTCGGCGGTAATATTTGACCACATTCCTGGCGAGTTGGCCTCTACGTCTCCGTGGAACCTTCGTATACATCAATAACGAAGTATAACGTAACCTAACCCAACCTATTATCTCGGCGGTAATATTTGACAACATTCCTGGCGAGTTGGCTTCTACGTCTCCGTGGGACCTTTATATACATCAATAACGTAATATAACCTAACCTAACCCAACGTAACATCTCGGCGTTAATATTGGACCACATTCCTGGCGAGTTGGCCTCTACGTCTCCGTGTAACCCTCCTATACATCAATAACGTAATATAACGTAACCTAACCCAACCTATCATCTCGGCGGTAATATTTGATAACATTCCTGGCGATTTGGCCTCTACGTCTCCGTGGGACCTTTATATACATCAATAACGTAATATAAGCTAGCCTAACCCAATCTAACATCTCGGCGGTAATATTTGACCACATTCCTGGCTTGTTGAACTCTGCGTCTCCGTGGGACCTTCATATACGTCAATAACGTAATATAACCTAACCTAACCCTACGTAACATCTCGGCGGTAATATTTGACCACATTCCTGGCGAGTTGGCCTCTACGTCGCCGTGTAACCCTCCTATACATCAATAATGTAATATAACCTAACCTAACCCAACCTAACATCTCGGCGGTAATATTTGAAAACATACCTGGCGAGTTGTCCTCTACGTCTCCGTGGGACCTTTATATACAAAATAACGTAATATAACCTAACCTATCCCAACCTATCATCACGGCGGTAATATTTGACAACATTCCTGGCGTGTTGGCCTCTACGTCGCCGTGGGACCTTTATATACATCAATAACATGATATAAGCTAGCCTAACCCAACCTAACATCTCGGCGGTAATATTTGATCACATTCCTGGCTTGTTGGCATCTGCGTGTCTGTGGGACCTTTATATATGTCAATAACGTAATATAACCTAACCTAACCCAATCTAACATCTCGGCGGTAATATTTGACCACATTCCTGGCGAGTTGGCATCTACGTCTCCGTGTAACCCTCCTATACATCAATAACGTAATATAACGTAACCTAACCCAACCTATCATCTCGGCGGTAATATTTGACAACATTCCTGGCGAGTTGGCTTCTACGTCTCCGTGGGACCTTTATATACATCAATAACGTAATATAAGCTAACCTAACCCAACCTAACATCTCGGCGGTAATATTTGACCACATTCCTGGCTTGTTGGCATCTGCGTGTCTGTGGGACCTTTATATATGTCAATAACGTAATATAACCTAACCTAACCCAATCTAACATCTCGGCGGTAATATTTGACCACATTCCTGGCGAGTTGGCCTCTACGTCTCCGTGTAACCCTCCTATACATCAATAACGTAATATAACGTAACCTAACCCAACCTATCATCTCGGCGGTAATATTTGATAACATTCCTGACGATTTGGCCTCTACGTCTCCGTGTGACATTTGTATACATCAATAACGTAATATAAGCTAGCCTAACCCAATCTAACATCTCGGCGGTAATATTGGACCACATTCCTGGCGAGTTGCCCTCTACGTCTCCGTGGAACCTTCGTATACACCAATAACGAAATATAAGCTAGCCTAACCCAATCTAACATCTCGGCGGTAATATTTGACCACATTCCTGGCGAGTTGGCATCTACGTCTCCGTGTAACCCTCATATACATCAATAACGTAATATAACGTAACCTAACCCAACGTATCATCTCAGCGGTAATATTTGACAACATTCCTGGCGTGTTGGCCTCTACGTCTCCGTGGGACCTTTATATACATCAATAACATAATATAAGCTAGCCTAACCCAATCTAACATCTCGGCGGTAATATTTGACGACATTGCTGGCTTGTTGGCATCTGCGTCTCTGTGGGACCTTTATATATGTCAATAACGTAATATAACCTAACCTAACCCAAGCTAACATCTCGGCGGTAATATTTGACCACATTCCTGGCGAGTTGGCCTCTACGTCTCCGTGTAACCCTCCTATACATCAATAACGTAATATAACGTAACCTAACCCAACCTATCATCTCGGCGGTAATATTTGTCAACATTCCTGGCGACTTGGCTTCTACGTCTCCGTGGGACCTTTATATACATCAATAACGTAATATAAACTAACCTAACCCAACCTAACATCTCGGCGGTAATATTTGACAACATTCCTGGCGATTTGGCCTCTACGTCTCCGTGGGACCTTTATATACATCAATAACGTAATATAAGCTAGCCTAACCCAATCTAACATCTCGGCGGTAATATTTGACCACATTCCTGGCTTGTTGACCTCTGCGTCTCCGTGGGACCTTCATATACGTCAATAACGTAATATAACCTAACCTAACCCTACGTAACATCTCGGCGGTAATATTTGACCACATTCCTGGCGAGTTGGCCTCTACGTCTCCGTGGAACCTTCGTATACATCAATAACGAAGTATAACGTAACCTAACCCAACCTATTATCTCGGCGGTAATATTTGACAACATTCCTGGCGAGTTGGCTTCTACGTCTCCGTGGGACCTTTATATACATCAATAACGTAATATAACCTAACCTAACCCAACGTAACATCTCGGCGTTAATATTGGACCACATTCCTGGCGAGTTGGCCTCTACGTCTCCGTGTAACCCTCCTATACATCAATAACGTAATATAACGTAACCTAACCAAACGTATCATCTCAGCGGTAATATTTGACAACATTCCTGGCGTGTTGGCCTCTACGTCTCCGTGGGACCTTTATATACATCAATAACATAATATAAGCTAGCCTAACCCAATCTAACATCTCGGCGGTAATATTTGACCACATTCCTGGCTTGTTGGCATCTGCGTATCTGTGGGACCTTTATATATGTCAATAACGTAATATAACCTAACCTAACCCAATCTAACATCTCGGCGGTAATATTTGACCACATTCCTGGCGAGTTGGCCTCTACGTCTCCGTGTAACCCTCCTATACATCAATAACGTAATATAACGTAACCTAACCCAACCTATCATCTCGGCGGTAATATTTGATAACATTCCTGGCGATTTGGCCTCTACGTCTCCGTGGGACCTTTATATACATCAATAACGTAATATAAGCTAGCCTAACCCAATCTAACATCTCGGCGGTAATATTTGACCACATTCCTGGCTTGTTGAACTCTGCGTCTCCGTGGGACCTTCATATACGTCAATAACGTAATATAACCTAACCTAACCCTACGTAACATCTCGGCGGTAATATTTGACCACATTCCTGGCGAGTTGGCCTCTACGTCGCCGTGTAACCCTCCTATACATCAATAATGTAATATAACCTAACCTAACCCAACCTAACATCTCGGCGGTAATATTTGAAAACATACCTGGCGAGTTGTCCTCTACGTCTCCGTGGGACCTTTATATACAAAATAACGTAATATAACCTAACCTATCCCAACCTATCATCACGGCGGTAATATTTGACAACATTCCTGGCGTGTTGGCCTCTACGTCGCCGTGGGACCTTTATATACATCAATAACATGATATAAGCTAGCCTAACCCAACCTAACATCTCGGCGGTAATATTTGATCACATTCCTGGCTTGTTGGCATCTGCGTGTCTGTGGGACCTTTATATATGTCAATAACGTAATATAACCTAACCTAACCCAATCTAACATCTCGGCGGTAATATTTGACCACATTCCTGGCGAGTTGGCATCTACGTCTCCGTGTAACCCTCCTATACATCAATAACGTAATATAACGTAACCTAACCCAACCTATCATCTCGGCGGTAATATTTGACAACATTCCTGGCGAGTTGGCTTCTACGTCTCCGTGGGACCTTTATATACATCAATAACGTAATATAAGCTAACCTAACCCAACCTAACATCTCGGCGGTAATATTTGACCACATTCCTGGCTTGTTGGCATCTGCGTGTCTGTGGGACCTTTATATATGTCAATAACGTAATATAACCTAACCTAACCCAATCTAACATCTCGGCGGTAATATTTGACCACATTCCTGGCGAGTTGGCCTCTACGTCTCCGTGTAACCCTCCTATACATCAATAACGTAATATAACGTAACCTAACCCAACCTATCATCTCGGCGGTAATATTTGATAACATTCCTGGCGATTTGGCCTCTACGTCTCCGTGTGACATTTGTATACATCAATAACGTAATATAAGCTAGCCTAACCCAATCTAACATCTCGGCGGTAATATTGGACCACATTCCTGGCGAGTTGGCCTCTACGTCTCCGTGGAACCTTCGTATACACCAATAACGAAATATAAGCTAGCCTAACCCAATCTAACATCTCGGCGGTAATATTTGACCACATTCCTGGCGAGTTGGCATCTACGTCTCCGTGTAACCCTCATATACATCAATAACGTAATATAACGTAACCTAACCCAACGTATCATCTCAGCGGTAATATTTGACAACATTCCTGGCGTGTTGGCCTCTACGTCTCCGTGGGACCTTTATATACATCAATAACATAATATAAGCTAGCCTAACCCAATCTAACATCTCGGCGGTAATATTTGACGACATTGCTGGCTTGTTGGCATCTGCGTCTCTGTGGGACCTTTATATATGTCAATAACGTAATATAACCTAACCTAACCCAAGCTAACATCTCGGCGGTAATATTTGACCACATTCCTGGCGAGTTGGCCTCTACGTCTCCGTGTAACCCTCCTATACATCAATAACGTAATATAACGTAACCTAACCCAACCTATCATCTCGGCGGTAATATTTGTCAACATTCCTGGCGACTTGGCTTCTACGTCTCCGTGGGACCTTTATATACATCAATAACGTAATATAAACTAACCTAACCCAACTTAACATCTCGGCGGTAATATTTGACAACATTCCTGGCGATTTGGCCTCTACGTCTCCGTGGGACCTTTATATACATCAATAACGTAATATAAGCTAGCCTAACCCAATCTAACATCTCGGCGGTAATATTTGACCACATTCCTGGCTTGTTGACCTCTGCGTCTCCGTGGGACCTTCATATACGTCAATAACGTAATATAACCTAACCTAACCCTACGTAACATCTCGGCGGTAATATTTGACCACATTCCTGGCGAGTTGGCCTCTACGTCTCCGTGGAACCTTCGTATACATCAATAACGAAGTATAACGTAACCTAACCCAACCTATTATCTCGGCGGTAATATTTGACAACATTCCTGGCGAGTTGGCTTCTACGTCTCCGTGGGACCTTTATATACATCAATAACGTAATATAACCTAACCTAACCCAACGTAACATCTCGGCGTTAATATTGGACCACATTCCTGGCGAGTTGGCCTCTACGTCTCCGTGGAACCTTCGTATACATCAATAACGAAATATAACCTAACCTAAACCAACCTATCATTTCGGCGGTAATATTTGACAACATTCCTGGCGTGTTGGCCTCTACGTCTCCGTGGGACCTTTATATACATCAATAACATGATATAAGCTAGCCTAACCCAACCTAACATCTCGACGGTAATATTTGACCACATTCCTGGCTTGTTGGCATCTGCGTGTCTGTGGGACCTTTATATATGTCAATAACGTAATATAACCTAACCTAACCCAATCTAACATCTCGGCGGTAATATTTGACCACATTCCTGGCGAGTTGGCCTCTACGTCTCCGTGTAACCCTCCTATACATCAATAACGTAATATAACGTAACCTAACCCAACCTATCATCTCGGCGGTAATATTTGACAACATTCCTGGCGAGTTGGCTTCTACGTCTCCGTGGGACCTTTATATACATCAATAACGTAATATAAACTAACCTAACCGAACCTAACATCTCGGCGGTGATATTTGACCACATTCCTGGCTTGTTGGCATCTGCGTGTCTGTGGGACCTTTATATATGTCAATAACGTAATATAACCTAACCTAACCCAATCTAACATCTCGGCGGTAATATTTGACCACATTCCTGGCGAGTTGGCCTCTACGTCTCCGTGTAACCCTCCTATGCATCAATAACGTAATATAACGTAACCTAACCCAACCTATCATCTCGGCGGTAATATTTGATAACATTCCTGGCGATTTGGCCTCTACGTCTCCGTGTGACATTTGTATACATCAATAACGTAATATAAGCTAGCCTAACACAATCTAACATCTCGGCGGTAATATTGGACCACATTCCTGGCGAGTTGGCCTCTACGTCTCCGTGGAACCTTCGTATACATCAATAACGAAATATAAGCTAGCCTAACCCAATCTAACATCTCGGCGGTAATATTTGACCACATTCTTGGCTTGTTGACCTCTGCGTCTCCGTGGGACCTTCATATACGTCAATAACGTAATATAACCTAACCTAACCCTACGTAACATCTCGGCGGTAATATTTGACCACATTCCTGGCGAGTTGGCCTCTACGTCTCCGTGTAACCCTCCTATACATCAATAATGTAATATAACGTAACCTAACCGAACCTATCATCTCGGCGGTAATATTTGACAACATTCCTGGCGAGTTGGCTTCTACGTCTCCGTGGGACCTTTATATACATCAATAACGTAATATAACCTAACCTAACCCAACGTAACATCTCGGCGTTAATATTTGACCACATTCCTGGCGAGTTGGCCTCTACGTCTCCGTGTAACCCTCATATACATCAATAACGTAATATAACGTAACCTAACCCAACGTATCATCTCAGCGGTAATATTTGACAACATTCCTGGCGTGTTGGCCTCTTCGTCTCCGTGGGACCTTTATATACATCAATAACATAATATAAGCTAGCCTAACCCAATCTAACATCTCGGCGGTAATATTTGACCACATTCCTGGCTTGTAGGCATCTGCGTATCTGTGGGACCTTTATATATGTCAATAACGTAATATAACCTAACCTAACCCAATCTAACATCTCGGCGGTAATATTTGACCACATTCCTGGCGAGTTGGCCTCTACGTCTCCGTGTAACCCTCCTATACATCAATAACGTAATATAACGTAACCTAACCCAACCTATCATCTCGGCGGTAATATTATATAACATTCCTGGCGATTTGGCCTCTACGTCTCCGTGTGACATTTGTATACATCAATAACGTAATATAAGCTAGCCTAACCCAATCTAACATCTCGGCGGTAATATTGGACCACATTCCTGGCGAGTTGGCCTCTACGTCTCCGTGGAACCTTCGTATACACCAATAACGAAATATAAGCTAGCCTAACCCAATCTAACATCTCGGCGGTAATATTTGACCACATTCCTGGCGAGTTGGCATCTACGTCTCCGTGTAACCCTCATATACATCAATAACGTAATATAACGTAACCTAACCCAACGTATCATCTCAGCGGTAATATTTGACAACATTCCTGGCGTGTTGGCCTCTACGTCTCCGTGGGACCTTTATATACATCAATAACATAATATAAGCTAGCCTAACCCAATCTAACATCTCGGCGGTAATATTTGACGACATTGCTGGCTTGTTGGCATCTGCGTCTCTGTGGGACCTTTATATATGTCAATAACGTAATATAACCTAACCTAACCCAAGCTAACATCTCGGCGGTAATATTTGACCACATTCCTGGCGAGTTGGCCTCTACGTCTCCGTGTAACCCTCCTATACATCAATAACGTAATATAACGTATCCTAACCCAACCTATCATCTCGGCGGTAATATTTGTCAACATTCCTGGCGACTTGGCTTCTACGTCTCCGTGGGACCTTTATATACATCAATAACGTAATATAAACTAACCTAACCCAACCTAACATCTCGGCGGTAATATTTGACAACATTCCTGGCGATTTGGACTCTACGTCTCCGTGGGACCTTTATATACATCAATAACGTAATATAAGCTAGCCTAACCCAATCTAACATCTCGGCGGTAATATTTGACCACATTCCTGGCTTGTTGACCTCTGCGTCTCCGTGGGACCTTCATATACGTCAATAACGTAATATAACCTAACCTAACCCTACGTAACATCTCGGCGGTAATATTTGACCACATTCCTGGCGAGTTGGCCTCTACGTCTCCGTGGAACCTTCGTATACATCAATAACGAAGTATAACGTAACCTAACCCAACCTATTATCTCGGCGGTAATATTTGACAACATTCCTGGCGAGTTGGCTTCTACGTCTCCGTGGGACCTTTATATACATCAATAACGTAATATAACCTAACCTAACCCAACGTAACATCTCGGCGTTAATATTGGACCACATTCCTGGCGAGTTGGCCTCTACGTCTCCGTGTAACCCTCCTATACATCAATAACGTAATATAACGTAACCTAACCAAACGTATCATCTCAGCGGTAATATTTGACAACATTCCTGGCGTGTTGGCCTCTACGTCTCCGTGGGACCTTTATATACATCAATAACATAATATAAGCTAGCCTAACCCAATCTAACATCTCGGCGGTAATATTTGACCACATTCCTGGCTTGTTGGCATCTGCGTATCTGTGGGACCTTTATATATGTCAATAACGTAATATAACCTAACCTAACCCAATCTAACATCTCGGCGGTAATATTTGACCACATTCCTGGCGAGTTGGCCTCTACGTCTCCGTGTAACCCTCCTATACATCAATAACGTAATATAACGTAACCTAACCCAACCTATCATCTCGGCGGTAATATTTGATAACATTCCTGGCGATTTGGCCTCTACGTCTCCGTGGGACCTTTATATACATCAATAACGTAATATAAGCTAGCCTAACCCAATCTAACATCTCGGCGGTAATATTTGACCACATTCCTGGCTTGTTGAACTCTGCGTCTCCGTGGGACCTTCATATACGTCAATAACGTAATATAACCTAACCTAACCCTACGTAACATCTCGGCGGTAATATTTGACCACATTCCTGGCGAGTTGGCCTCTACGTCGCCGTGTAACCCTCCTATACATCAATAATGTAATATAACCTAACCTAACCCAACCTAACATCTCGGCGGTAATATTTGAAAACATACCTGGCGAGTTGTCCTCTACGTCTCCGTGGGACCTTTATATACAAAATAACGTAATATAACCTAACCTATCCCAACCTATCATCACGGCGGTAATATTTGACAACATTCCTGGCGTGTTGGCCTCTACGTCGCCGTGGGACCTTTATATACATCAATAACATGATATAAGCTAGCCTAACCCAACCTAACATCTCGGCGGTAATATTTGATCACATTCCTGGCTTGTTGGCATCTGCGTGTCTGTGGGACCTTTATATATGTCAATAACGTAATATAACCTAACCTAACCCAATCTAACATCTCGGCGGTAATATTTGACCACATTCCTGGCGAGTTGGCATCTACGTCTCCGTGTAACCCTCCTATACATCAATAACGTAATATAACGTAACCTAACCCAACCTATCATCTCGGCGGTAATATTTGACAACATTCCTGGCGAGTTGGCTTCTACGTCTCCGTGGGACCTTTATATACATCAATAACGTAATATAAGCTAACCTAACCCAACCTAACATCTCGGCGGTAATATTTGACCACATTCCTGGCTTGTTGGCATCTGCGTGTCTGTGGGACCTTTATATATGTCAATAACGTAATATAACCTAACCTAACCCAATCTAACATCTCGGCGGTAATATTTGACCACATTCCTGGCGAGTTGGCCTCTACGTCTCCGTGTAACCCTCCTATACATCAATAACGTAATATAACGTAACCTAACCCAACCTATCATCTCGGCGGTAATATTTGATAACATTCCTGGCGATTTGGCCTCTACGTCTCCGTGTGACATTTGTATACATCAATAACGTAATATAAGCTAGCCTAACCCAATCTAACATCTCGGCGGTAATATTGGACCACATTCCTGGCGAGTTGGCCTCTACGTCTCCGTGGAACCTTCGTATACACCAATAACGAAATATAAGCTAGCCTAACCCAATCTAACATCTCGGCGGTAATATTTGACCACATTCCTGGCGAGTTGGCATCTACGTCTCCGTGTAACCCTCATATACATCAATAACGTAATATAACGTAACCTAACCCAACGTATCATCTCAGCGGTAATATTTGACAACATTCCTGGCGTGTTGGCCTCTACGTCTCCGTGGGACCTTTATATACATCAATAACATAATATAAGCTAGCCTAACCCAATCTAACATCTCGGCGGTAATATTTGACGACATTGCTGGCTTGTTGGCATCTGCGTCTCTGTGGGACCTTTATATATGTCAATAACGTAATATAACCTAACCTAACCCAAGCTAACATCTCGGCGGTAATATTTGACCACATTCCTGGCGAGTTGGCCTCTACGTCTCCGTGTAACCCTCCTATACATCAATAACGTAATATAACGTAACCTAACCCAACCTATCATCTCGGCGGTAATATTTGTCAACATTCCTGGCGACTTGGCTTCTACGTCTCCGTGGGACCTTTATATACATCAATAACGTAATATAAGCTAGCCTAACCCAATCTAACATCTCGGCGGTAATATTTGACCACATTCCTGGCTTGTTGACCTCTGCGTCTCCGTGGGACCTTCATATACGTCAATAACGTAATATAACCTAACCTAACCCTACGTAACATCTCGGCGGTAATATTTGACCACATTCCTGGCGAGTTGGCCTCTACGTCTCCGTGGAACCTTCGTATACATCAATAACGAAGTATAACGTAACCTAACCCAACCTATTATCTCGGCGGTAATATTTGACAACATTCCTGGCGAGTTGGCTTCTACGTCTCCGTGGGACCTTTATATACATCAATAACGTAATATAACCTAACCTAACCCAACGTAACATCTCGGCGTTAATATTGGACCACATTCCTGGCGAGTTGGCCTCTACGTCTCCGTGGAACCTTCGTATACATCAATAACGAAATATAACCTAACCTAAACCAACCTATCATTTCGGCGGTAATATTTGACAACATTCCTGGCGTGTTGGCCTCTACGTCTCCGTGGGACCTTTATATACATCAATAACATGATATAAGCTAGCCTAACCCAACCTAACATCTCGACGGTAATATTTGACCACATTCCTGGCTTGTTGGCATCTGCGTGTCTGTGGGACCTTTATATATGTCAATAACGTAATATAACCTAACCTAACCCAATCTAACATCTCGGCGGTAATATTTGACCACATTCCTGGCGAGTTGGCCTCTACGTCTCCGTGTAACCCTCCCATACATCAATAACGTAATATAACGTAACCTAACCCAACCTATCATCTCGGCGGTAATATTTGACAACATTCCTGGCGAGTTGGCTTCTACGTCTCCGTGGGACCTTTATATACATCAATAACGTAATATAAACTAACCTAACCCAATCTAACATCTCGGCGGTAATATTTGACCACATTCCTGGCGAGTTGGCCTCTACGTCTCCGTGTAACCCTCCTATGCATCAATAACGTAATATAACGTAACCTAACCCAACCTATCATCTCGGCGGTAATATTTGATAACATTCCTGGCGATTTGGCCTCTACGTCTCCGTGTGACATTTGTATACATCAATAACGTAATATAAGCTAGCCTAACACAATCTAACATCTCGGCGGTAATATTGGACCACATTCCTGGCGAGTTGGCCTCTACGTCTCCGTGGAACCTTCGTATACATCAATAACGAAATATAAGCTAGCCTAACCCAATCTAACATCTCGGCGGTAATATTTGACCACATTCCTGGCTTGTTGACCTCTGCGTCTCCGTGGGACCTTCATATACGTCAATAACGTAATATAACCTAACCTAACCCTACGTAACATCTCGGCGGTAATATTTGACCACATTCCTGGCGAGTTGGCCTCTACGTCTCCGTGTAACCCTCCTATACATCAATAATGTAATATAACGTAACCTAACCGAACCTATCATCTCGGCGGTAATATTTGACAACATTCCTGGCGAGTTGGCTTCTACGTCTCCGTGGGACCTTTATATACATCAATAACGTAATATAACCTAACCTAACCCAACGTAACATCTCGGCGTTAATATTTGACCACATTCCTGGCGAGTTGGCCTCTACGTCTCCGTGTAACCCTCATATACATCAATAACGTAATATAACGTAACCTAACCCAACGTATCATCTCAGCGGTAATATTTGACAACATTCCTGGCGTGTTGGCCTCTTCGTCTCCGTGGGACCTTTATATACATCAATAACATAATATAAGCTAGCCTAACCCAATCTAACATCTCGGCGGTAATATTTGACCACATTCCTGGCTTGTAGGCATCTGCGTATCTGTGGGACCTTTATATATGTCAATAACGTAATATAACCTAACCTAACCCAATCTAACATCTCGGCGGTAATATTTGACCACATTCCTGGCGAGTTGGCCTCTACGTCTCCGTGTAACCCTCCTATACATCAATAACGTAATATAACGTAACCTAACCCAACCTATCATCTCGGCGGTAATATTTGATAACATTCCTGGCGATTTGGCCTCTACGTCTCCGTGGGACCTTTATATACATCAATAACGTAATATAAGCTAGCCTAACCCAATCTAACATCTCGGCGGTAATATTTGACCACATTCCTGGCTTGTTGGCCTCTGCGTCTCCGTGGGACCTTCATATACGTCAATAACGTAATATAACCTAACCTAACCCTACGTAACATCTCGGCGGTAATATTTGACCACATTCCTGGCGAGTTGGCCTCTACGTCTCCGTGGAACCTTCGTATACATCAATAACGAAGTATAACCTAACCTAACCCAACCTATTATCTCGGCGGTAATATTTGACAACATTCCTGGCGAGTTGGCTTCTACGTCTCCGTGGGACCTTTATATACATCAATAACGTAATATAACCTAACCTAACCCAACGTAACATCTCGGCGTTAATATTGGACCACATTCCTGGCGAGTTGGCCTCTACGTCTCCGTGTAACCCTCCTATACATCAATAACGTAATATAACGTAACCTAACCAAACGTATCATCTCAGCGGTAATATTTGACAACATTCCTGGCGTGTTGGCCTCTACGTCTCCGTGGGACCTTTATATACATCAATAACATAATATAAGCTAGCCTAACCCAATCTAACATGTCGGCGGTAATATTTGACCACATTCCTGGCTTGTTGGCATCTGCGTATCTGTGGGACCTTTATATATGTCAATAACGTAATATAACCTAACCTAACCCAATCTAACATCTCGGCGGTAATATTTGACCACATTCCTGGCGAGTTGGCCTCTACGTCTCCGTGTAACCCTCCTATACATCAATAACGTAATATAACGTAACCTAACCCAACCTATCATCTCGGCGGTAATATTTGATAACATTCCTGGCGATTTGGCCTCTACGTCTCCGTGGGACCTTTATATACATCAATAACGTAATATAAGCTAGCCTAACCCAATCTAACATCTCGGCGGTAATATTTGACCACATTCCTGGCTTGTTGAACTCTGCGTCTCCGTGGGACCTTCATATACGTCAATAACGTAATATAACCTAACCTAACCCTACGTAACATCTCGGCGGTAATATTTGACCACATTCCTGGCGAGTTGGCCTCTACGTCGCCGTGTAACCCTCCTATACATCAATAATGTAATATAACCTAACCTAACCCAACCTAACATCTCGGCGGTAATATTTGAAAACATACCTGGCGAGTTGTCCTCTACGTCTCCGTGGGAACTTTATATACAAAATAACGTAATATAACCTAACCTATCCCAACCTATCATCACGGCGGTAATATTTGACAACATTCCTGGCGTGTTGGCCTCTACGTCGCCGTGGGACCTTTATATACATCAATAACATGATATAAGCTAGCCTAACCCAACCTAACATCTCGGCGGTAATATTTGATCACATTCCTGGCTTGTTGGCATCTGCGTGTCTGTGGGACCTTTATATATGTCAATAACGTAATATAACCTAACCTAACCCAATCTAACATCTCGGCGGTAATATTTGACCACATTCCTGGCGAGTTGGCATCTACGTCTCCGTGTAACCCTCCTATACATCAATAACGTAATATAACGTAACCTAACCCAACCTATCATCTCGGCGGTAATATTTGACAACATTCCTGGCGAGTTGGCTTCTACGTCTCCGTGGGACCTTTATATACATCAATAACGTAATATAAGCTAACCTAACCCAACCTAACATCTCGGCGGTAATATTTGACCACATTCCTGGCTTGTTGGCATCTGCGTGTCTGTGGGACCTTTATATATGTCAATAACGTAATATAACCTAACCTAACCCAATCTAACATCTCGGCGGTAATATTTGACCACATTCCTGGCGAGTTGGCCTCTACGTCTCCGTGTAACCCTCCTATACATCAATAACGTAATATAACGTAACCTAACCCAACCTATCATCTCGGCGGTAATATTTGATAACATTCCTGGCGATTTGGCCTCTACGTCTCCGTGTGACATTTGTATACATCAATAACGTAATATAAGCTAGCCTAACCCAATCTAACATCTCGGCGGTAATATTGGACCACATTCCTGGCGAGTTGGCCTCTACGTCTCCGTGGAACCTTCGTATACACCAATAACGAAATATAAGCTAGCCTAACCCAATCTAACATCTCGGCGGTAATATTTGACCACATTCCTGGCGAGTTGGCATCTACGTCTCCGTGTAACCCTCATATACATCAATAACGTAATATAACGTAACCTAACCCAACGTATCATCTCAGCGGTAATATTTGACAACATTCCTGGCGTGTTCGCCTCTACGTCTCCGTGGGACCTTTATATACATCAATAACATAATATAAGCTAGCCTAACCCAATCTAACATCTCGGCGGTAATATTTGACGACATTGCTGGCTTGTTGGCATCTGCGTCTCTGTGGGACCTTTATATATGTCAATAACGTAATATAACCTAACCTAACCCAAGCTAACATCTCGGCGGTAATATTTGACCACATTCCTGGCGAGTTGGCCTCTACGTCTCCGTGTAACCCTCCTATACATCAATAACGTAATATAACGTAACCTAACCCAACCTATCATCTCGGCGGTAATATTTGTCAACATTCCTGGCGACTTGGCTTCTACGTCTCCGTGGGACCTTTATATACATCAATAACGTAATATAAACTAACCTAACCCAACCTAACATCTCGGCGGTAATATTTGACAACATTCCTGGCGAGTTGGACTCTATGTCTCCGTGGAACCTTCGTATACATCAATAACGAAATATAACCTAACCTAAACCAACCTATCATCTCGGCGGTAATATTTGACAACATTCCTGGCGAGTTGGCTTCTACGTCTCCGTGGGACCTTTATATACATCAATAACGTAATATAAACTAACCTAACCCAACCTAACATCTCGGCGGTAATATTTGACCACATTCCTGGCTTGTTGGCATCTGCGTGTCTGTGGGACCTTTATATATGTCAATAACGTAATATAACCTAACCTAACCCAATCTAACATCTCGGCGGTAATATTTGACCACATTCCTGGCGAGTTGGCCTCTACGTCTCCGTGTAACCCTCCTATACATCAATAACGTAATATAACGTAACCTAACCCAACCTATCATCTCGGCTGTAATATTTGATAACATTCCTGGCGATTTGGCCTCTACGTCTCCGTGTGACATTTGTATACATCAATAACGTAATATAAGCTAGCCTAACCTAATCTAACATCTCGGCGGTAATATTGGACCACATTCCTGGCGAGTTGGCATCTACGTCTCCGTGGAACCTTCGTATACATCAATAACGAAATATAAGCTAGCCTAACCCAATCTAACATCTCGGCGGTAATATTTGACCACATTCCTGGCTTGTTGACCTCTGCGTCTCCGTGGGACCTTCATATACGTCAATAACGTAATATAACCTAACCTAACCCTACGTAACATCTCGGCGGTAATATTTGACCACATTCCTGGCGAGTTGGCCTCTACGTCTCCGTGTAACCCTCCTATACATCAATAATGTAATATAACGTAACCTAACCCAACCTATCATCTCGGCGGTAATATTTGACAACATTCCTGGCGAGTTGGCTTCTACGTCTCCGTGGGACCTTTATATACATCAATAACGTAATATAACCTAACCTAACCCAACGTAACATCTCGGCGTTAATATTTGACCACATTCCTGGCGAGTTGGCCTCTACGTCTCCGTGTAACCCTCATATACATCAATAACGTAATATAACGTAACCTAACCCAACGTATCATCTCAGCGGTAATATTTGACAACATTCCTGGCGTGTTGGCCTCTACGTCTCCGTGGGACCTTTATATACATCAATAACATAATATAAGCTAGCCTAACCCAATCTAACATCTCGGCGGTAATATTTGACCACATTCCTGTCTTGTTGGCATCTGCGTATCTGTGTGACCTTTATATATGTCAATAACGTAATATAACCTAACCTAACCCAATCTAACATCTCGGCGGTAATATTTGACCACATTCCTGGCGAGTTGGCCTCTACGTCTCCGTGTAACCCTCCTATACATCAATAACGTAATATAACGTAACCTAACCCAACCTATCATCTCGCTGGTAATATTTGATAACATTCCTGGCGATTTGGCCTCTACGTCTCCGTGGGACCTTTATATACATCAATAACGTAATATAAGCTAGCCTAACCCAATCTAACATATCGGCGGTAATATTTGACCACATTCCTGGCTTGTTGACCTCTGCGTCTCCGTGGGACCTTCATATACATCAATAACGTAATATAACCTAACCTAACCCAACGTAACATCTCGGCGTTAATATTGGACCACATTCCTGGCGAGTTGGCCTCTACGTCTCCGTGGAACCTTCGTATACATCAATAACGAAATATAACCTGACCTAAACCAACCTATCATCTCGGCGGTAATATTTGAAAACATTCCTGGCGTGTTGGCCTCTACGTCTCCGTGGGACCTTTATATACATAAATAACATGATATAAGCTAGCCAAACCCAACCTAACATCTCGGCGGTAATATTTGATCACATTCCTGGCTTGTTGGCATCTGCGTGTCTGTGGGACCTTTATATATGTCAATAACGTAATATAACCTAACCTAACCCAATCTAACATCTCGGCGGTAATATTTGACCACATTCCTGGCGAGTTGGCCTCTACGTCTCCGTGTAACCCTCCTATACATCAATAACGTAATATAACGTAACCTAACCCAACCTATCATCTCGGCGGTAATATTTGACAACATTCCTGGCGAGTTGGCTTCTACGTCTCCGTGGGACCTTTATATACATCAATAACGTAATATAAGCTAACCTAACCCAACCTAACATCTCGGCGGTAATATTTGACCACATTCCTGGCTTGTTGGCATCTGCGTGTCTGTGGGACCTTTATATATGTCAATAACGTAATATAACCTAACCTAACCCAATCTAACATCTCGGCGGTAATATTTGACCACATTCCTGGCGAGTTGGCCTCTACGTCTCCGTGTAACCCTCCTATACATCAATAACGTAATATAACGTAACCTAACCCAACCTATCATCTCGGCGGTAATATTTGATAACATTCCTGGCAATTTGGCCTCTACGTCTCCGTGTGACATTTGTATACATCAATAACGTAACATAAGCTAGCCTAACCCAATCTAACATCTCGGCGGTAATATTGGACCACATTCCTGGCGAGTTGGCCTCTACGTCTCCGTGGAACCTTCGTATACACCAATAACGAAATATAAGCTAGCCTAACCCAATCTAACATCTCGGCGGTAATATTTGACCACATTCCTGGCGAGTTGGCATCTACGTCTCCGTGTAACCCTCATATACATCAATAACGTAATATAACGTAACCTAACCCAACGTATCATCTCAGCGGTAATATTTGACAACATTCCTGGCGTGTTGGCCTCTACGTCTCCGTGGGACCTTTATATACATCAATAACATAATATAAGCTAGCCTAACCCAATCTAACATCTCGGCGGTAATATTTGACGACATTGCTGGCTTGTTGGCATCTGCGTCTCTGTGGGACCTTTATATATGTCAATAACGTAATATAACCTAACCTAACCCAAGCTAACATCTCGGCGGTAATATTTGACCACATTCCTGGCGAGTTGGACTCTACGTCTCCGTGTAACCCTCCTATACATCAATAACGTAATATAACGTAACCTAACCCAACCTATCATCTCGGCCGTAATATTTGTCAACATTCCTGGCGACTTGGCTTCTACGTCTCCGTGGGACCTTTATATACATCAATAACGTAATATAAACTAACCTAACCCAACCTAACATCTCGGCGGTAATATTTGACAACATTCCTGGCGAGTTGGCCTCTATGTCTCCGTGGAACCTTCGTATACATCAATAACGAAATATAACCTAACCTAAACCAACCTATCATCTCGGCGGTAATATTTGACAACATTCCTGGCGAGTTGGCTTCTACGTCTCCGTGGGACCTTTATATACATCAATAACGTAATATAAACTAACCTAACCCAACCTAACATCTCGGCGGTAATATTTGACCACATTCCTGGCTTGTTGGCATCTGCGTGTCTGTGGGACCTTTATATATGTCAATAACGTAATATAACCTAACCTAACCCAATCTAACATCTCGGCGGTAATATTTGACCACATTCCTGGCGAGTTGGCCTCTACGTCTCCGTGTAACCCTCCTATACATCAATAACGTAATATAACGTAACCTAAGCCTACCTATCATCTCGGCTGTAATATTTGATAACATTCCTGGCGATTTGGCCTCTACGTCTCCGTGTGACATTTGTATACATCAATAACGTAATATAAGCTAGCCTAACCCAATCTAACATCTCGGCGGTAATATTGGACCACATTCCTGGCGAGTTGGCCTCTACGTCTCCGTGGAACCTTCGTATACATCAATAACGAAATATAAGCTAGCCTAACCCAATCTAACATCTCGGCGGTAATATTTGACCACATTCCTGGCTTGTTGACCTCTGCGTCTCCGTGGGACCTTCATATACGTCAATAACGTAATATAACCTAGCCTAACCCTACGTAACATCTCGGCGGTAATATTTGACCACATTCCTGGCGAGTTGGCCTCTACGTCTCCGTGTAACCCTCCTATACACCAATAATGTAATATAACGTAACCTAACCCAACCTATCATCTCGGCGGTAATATTTGACAACATTCCTGGCGATTTGGCCTCTACGTCTCCGTGGGACCTTTATATACATCAATAACGTAATATAAGCTAGCCTAACCCAATCTAACATCTCGGCGGTAATATTTGACCACATTCCTGGCTTGTTGACCTCTGCGTCTCCGTGGAACCTTCGTATACATCAATAACGAAATATAACCTAACCTAAACCAACCTATCATTTCGGCGGTAATATTTGACAACATTCCTGGCGTGTTGGCCTCTACGTCTCCGTGGGACCTTTATATACATCAATAACATGATATAAGCTAGCCTAACCCAACCTAACATCTCGACGGTAATATTTGACCACATTCCTGGCTTGTTGGCATCTGCGTGTCTGTGGGACCTTTATATATGTCAATAACGTAATATAACCTAACCTAACCCAATCTAACATCTCGGCGGTAATATTTGACCACATTCCTGGCGAGTTGGCCTCTACGTCTCCGTGTAACCCTCCTATACATCAATAACGTAATATAACGTAACCTAACCCAACCTATCATCTCGGCGGTAATATTTGACAACATTCCTGGCGAGTTGGCTTCTACGTCTCCGTGGGACCTTTATATACATCAATAACGTAATATAAACTAACCTAACCGAACCTAACATCTCGGCGGTAATATTTGACCACATTCCTGGCTTGTTGGCATCTGCGTGTCTGTGGGACCTTTATATATGTCAATACCGTAATATAACCTAACCTAACCCAATCTAACATCTCGGCGGTAATATTTGACCACATTCCTGGCGAGTTGGCCTCTACGTCTCCGTGTAACCCTCCTATGCATCAATAACGTAATATAACGTAACCTAACCCAACCTATCATCTCGGCGGTAATATTTGATAACATTCCTGGCGATTTGGCCTCTACGTCTCCGTGTGACATTTGTATACATCAATAACGTAATATAAGCTAGCCTAACACAATCTAACATCTCGGCGGTAATATTGGACCACATTCCTGGCGAGTTGGCCTCTACGTCTCCGTGGAACCTTCGTATACATCAATAACGAAATATAAGCTAGCCTAACCCAATCTAACATCTCGGCGGTAATATTTGACCACATTCCTGGCTTGTTGACCTCTGCGTCTCCGTGGGACCTTCATATACGTCAATAACGTAATATAACCTAACCTAACCCTACGTAACATCTCGGCGGTAATATTTGATCACATTCCTGGCGAGTTGGCCTCTACGTCTCCGTGTAACCCTCCTATACATCAATAATGTAATATAACGTAACCTAACCGAACCTATCATCTCGGCGGTAATATTTGACAACATTCCTGGCGAGTTGGCTTCTACGTCTCCGTGGGACCTTTATATACATCAATAACGTAATATAACCTAACCTAACCCAACGTAACATCTCGGCGTTAATATTTGACCACATTCCTGGCGAGTTGGCCTCTACGTCTCCGTGTAACCCTCATATACATCAATAACGTAATATAACGTAACCTAACCCAACGTATCATCTCAGCGGTAATATTTGACAACATTCCTGGCGTGTTGGCCTCTTCGTCTCCGTGGGACCTTTATATACATCAATAACATAATATAAGCTAGCCTAACCCAATCTAATATCTCGGCGGTAATATTTGACCACATTCCTGGCTTGTAGGCATCTGCGTATCTGTGGGACCTTTATATATGTCAATAACGTAATATAACCTAACCTAACCCAATCTAACATCTCGGCGGTAATATTTGACCACATTCCTGGCGAGTTGGCCTCTACGTCTCCGTGTAACCCTCCTATACATCAATAACGTAATATAACGTAACCTAACCCAACCTATCATCTCGGCGGTAATATTTGATAACATTCCTGGCGATTTGGCCTCTACGTCTCCGTGGGACCTTTATATACATCAATAACGTAATATAAGCTAGCCTAACCCAATCTAACATCTCGGCGGTAATATTTGACCACATTCCTGGCTTGTTGGCCTCTGCGTCTCCGTGGGACCTTCATATACGTCAATAACGTAATATAACCTAACCTAACCCTACGTAACATCTCGGCGGTAATATTTGACCACATTCCTGGCGAGTTGGCCTCTACGTCTCCGTGGAACCTTCGTATACATCAATAACGAAGTATAACCTAACCTAACCCAACCTATTATCTCGGCGGTAATATTTGACAACATTCCTGGCGAGTTGGCTTCTACGTCTCCGTGGGACCTTTATATACATCAATAACGTAATATAACCTAACCTAACCCAACGTAACATCTCGGCGTTAATATTGGACCACATTCCTGGCGAGTTGGCCTCTACGTCTCCGTGGGACCTTTATATACATCAATAACATAATATAAGCTAGCCTAACCCAATCTAACATCTCGGCGGTAATATTTGACCACATTCCTGGCTTGTTGGCATCTGCGTATCTGTGGGACCTTTATATATGTCAATAACGTAATATAACCTAACCTAACCCAATCTAACATCTCGGCGGTAATATTTGACCACATTCCTGGCGAGTTGGCCTCTACGTCTCCGTGTAACCCTCCTATACATCAATAACGTAATATAACGTAACCTAACCCAACCTATCATCTCGGCGGTAATATTTGATAACATTCCTGGCGATTTGGCCTCTACGTCTCCGTGGGACCTTTATATACATCAATAACGTAATATAAGCTAGCCTAACCCAATCTAACATCTCGGCGGTAATATTTGACCACATTCCTGGCTTGTTGAACTCTGCGTCTCCGTGGGACCTTCATATACGTCAATAACGTAATATAACCTAACCTAACCCTACGTAACATCTCGGCGGTAATATTTGACCACATTCCTGGCGAGTTGGCCTCTACGTCGCCGTGTAACCCTCCTATACATCAATAATGTAATATAACCTAACCTAACCCAACCTAACATCTCGGCGGTAATATTTGAAAACATACCTGGCGAGTTGTCCTCTACGTCTCCGTGGGACCTTTATATACAAAATAACGTAATATAACCTAACCTATCCCAACCTATCATCACGGCGGTAATATTTGACAACATTCCTGGCGTGTTGGCCTCTACGTCGCCGTGGGACCTTTATATACATCAATAACATGATATAAGCTAGCCTAACCCAACCTAACATCTCGGCGGTAATATTTGATCACATTCCTGGCTTGTTGGCATCTGCGTGTCTGTGGGACCTTTATATATGTCAATAACGTAATATAACCTAACCTAACCCAATCTAACATCTCGGCGGTAATATTTGACCACATTCCTGGCGAGTTGGCATCTACGTCTCCGTGTAACCCTCCTATACATCAATAACGTAATATAACGTAACCTAACCCAACCTATCATCTCGGCGGTAATATTTGACAACATTCCTGGCGAGTTGGCTTCTACGTCTCCGTGGGACCTTTATATACATCAATAACGTAATATAAGCTAACCTAACCCAACCTAACATCTCGGCGGTAATATTTGACCACATTCCTGGCTTGTTGGCATCTGCGTGTCTGTGGGACCTTTATATATGTCAATAACGTAATATAACCTAACCTAACCCAATCTAACATCTCGGCGGTAATATTTGACCACATTCCTGGCGAGTTGGCCTCTACGTCTCCGTGTAACCCTCCTATACATCAATAACGTAATATAACGTAACCTAACCCAACCTATCATCTCGGTGGTAATATTTGACAACATTCCTGGCGAGTTGGCTTCTACGTCTCCGTGGGACCTTTATATACATCAATAACGTAATATAACCTAACCTAACCCAACGTAACATCTCGGCTTTAATATTTGACCACATTCCTGGCGAGTTGGCCTCTACGTCTCCGTGTAACCCTCATATACATCAATAACGTAATATAACGTAACCTAACCCAACGTATCATCTCAGCGGTAATATTTGACAACATTCCTGGCGTGTTGGCCTCTACGTCTCCGTGGGACCTTTATATACATCAATAACATAATATAAGCTAGCCTAACCCAATCTAACATCTCGGCGGTAATATTTGACCACATTCCTGTCTTGTTGGCATCTGCGTATCTGTGTGACCTTTATATATGTCAATAACGTAATATAACCTAACCTAACCCAATCTAACATCTCGGCGGTAATATTTGACCACATTCCTGGCGAGTTGGCCTCTACGTCTCCGTGTAACCCTCCTATACATCAATAACGTAATATAACGTAACCTAACCCAACCTATCATCTCGCTGGTAATATTTGATAACATTCCTGGCGATTTGGCCTCTACGTCTCCGTGGGACCTTTATATACATCAATAACGTAATATACGCTAGCCTAACCCAATCTAACATATCGGCGGTAATATTTGACCACATTCCTGGCTTGTTGACCTCTGCGTCTCCGTGGGACCTTCATATACATCAATAACGTAATATAACCTAACCTAACCCAACGTAACATCTCGGCGTTAATATTGGACCACATTCCTGGCGAGTTGGCCTCTACGTCTCCGTGGAACCTTCGTATACATCAATAACGAAATATAACCTGACCTAAACCAACCTATCATCTCGGCGGTAATATTTGAAAACATTCCTGGCGTGTTGGCCTCTACGTCTCCGTGGGACCTTTATATACATAAATAACATGATATAAGCTAGCCAAACCCAACCTAACATCTCGGCGGTAATATTTGATCACATTCCTGGCTTGTTGGCATCTGCGTGTCTGTGGGACCTTTATATATGTCAATAACGTAATATAACCTAACCTAACCCAATCTAACATCTCGGCGGTAATATTTGACCACATTCCTGGCGAGTTGGCCTCTACGTCTCCGTGTAACCCTCCTATACATCAATAACGTAATATAACGTAACCTAACCCAACCTATCATCTCGGCGGTAATATTTGACAACATTCCTGGCGAGTTGGCTTCTACGTCTCCGTGGGACCTTTATATACATCAATAACGTAATATAAGCTAACCTAACCCAACCTAACATCTCGGCGGTAATATTTGACCACATTCCTGGCTTGTTGGCATCTGCGTGTCTGTGGGACCTTTATATATGTCAATAACGTAATATAACCTAACCTAACCCAATCTAACATCTCGGCGGTAATATTTGACCACATTCCTGGCGAGTTGGCCTCTACGTCTCCGTGTAACCCTCCTATACATCAATAACGTAATATAACGTAACCTAACCCAACCTATCATCTCGGCGGTAATATTTGACAACATTCCTGGCGAGTTGGCTTCTACGTCTCCGTGGGACCTTTATATACATCAATAACGTAATATAAGCTAACCTAACCCAACCTAACATCTCGGCGGTAATATTTGACCACATTCCTGGCTTGTTGGCATCTGCGTGTCTGTGGGACCTTTATATATGTCAATAACGTAATATAACCTAACCTAACCCAATCTAACATCTCGGCGGTAATATTTGACCACATTCCTGGCGAGTTGGCCTCTACGTCTCCGTGTAACCCTCCTATACATCAATAACGTAATATAACGTAACCTAACCCAACGTATCATCTCAGCGGTAATATTTGACAACATTCCTGGCGTGTTGGCCTCTACGTCTCCGTGGGACCTTTATATACATCAATAACATAATATAAGCTAGCCTAACCCAATCTAACATCTCGGCGGTAATATTTGACCACATTCCTGTCTTGTTGGCATCTGCGTATCTGTGTGACCTTTATATATGTCAATAACGTAATATAACCTAACCTAACCCAATCTAACATCTCGGCGGTAATATTTGACCACATTCCTGGCGAGTTGGCCTCTACGTCTCCGTGTAACCCTCCTATACATCAATAACGTAATATAACGTAACCTAACCCAACCTATCATCTCGCTGGTAATATTTGATAACATTCCTGGCGATTTGGCCTCTACGTCTCCGTGGGACCTTTATATACATCAATAACGTAATATACGCTAGCCTAACCCAATCTAACATATCGGCGGTAATATTTGACCACATTCCTGGCTTGTTGACCTCTGCGTCTCCGTGGGACCTTCATATACATCAATAACGTAATATAACCTAACCTAACCCAACGTAACATCTCGGCGTTAATATTGGACCACATTCCTGGCGAGTTGGCCTCTACGTCTCCGTGGAACCTTCGTATACATCAATAACGAAATATAACCTGACCTAAACCAACCTATCATCTCGGCGGTAATATTTGAAAACATTCCTGGCGTGTTGGCCTCTACGTCTCCGTGGGACCTTTATATACATAAATAACATGATATAAGCTAGCCAAACCCAACCTAACATCTCGGCGGTAATATTTGATCACATTCCTGGCTTGTTGGCATCTGCGTGTCTGTGGGACCTTTATATATGTCAATAACGTAATATAACCTAACCTAACCCAATCTAACATCTCGGCGGTAATATTTGACCACATTCCTGGCGAGTTGGCCTCTACGTCTCCGTGTAACCCTCCTATACATCAATAACGTAATATAACGTAACCTAACCCAACCTATCATCTCGGCGGTAATATTTGACAACATTCCTGGCGAGTTGGCTTCTACGTCTCCGTGGGACCTTTATATACATCAATAACGTAATATAAGCTAACCTAACCCAACCTAACATCTCGGCGGTAATATTTGACCACATTCCTGGCTTGTTGGCATCTGCGTGTCTGTGGGACCTTTATATATGTCAATAACGTAATATAACCTAACCTAACCCAATCTAACATCTCGGCGGTAATATTTGACCACATTCCTGGCGAGTTGGCCTCTACGTCTCCGTGTAACCCTCCTATACATCAATAACGTAATATAACGTAACCTAACCCAACCTATCATCTCGGCTGTAATATTTGATAACATTCCTGGCGATTTGGCCTCTACGTCTCCGTGTGACATTTGTATACATCAATAACGTATAATAAGCTAGCCTAACCCAATCTAACATCTCGGCGGTAATATTGGACCACATTCCTGGCGAGTTGGCATCTACGTCTCCGTGGAACCTTCGTATACATCAATAACGAAATATAAGCTAGCCTAACCCAATCTAACATCTCGGCGGTAATATTTGACCACATTCCTGGCTTGTTGACCTCTGCGTCTCCGTGGGACCTTCATATACGTCAATAACGTAATATAACCTAACCTAACCCTACGTAACATCTCGGCGGTAATATTTGACCACATTCCTGGCGAGTTGGCCTCTACGTCTCCGTGTAACCCTCCTATACATCAATAATGTAATATAACGTAACCTAACCCAACCTATCATCTCGGCGGTAATATTTGACAACATTCCTGGCGAGTTGGCTTCTACGTCTCCGTGGGACCTTTATATACATCAATAACGTAATATAACCTAACCTAACCCAACGTAACATCTCGGCGTTAATATTTGACCACATTCCTGGCGAGTTGGCCTCTACGTCTCCGTGTAACCCTCATATACATCAATAACGTAATATAACGTAACCTAACCCAACGTATCATCTCAGCGGTAATATTTGACAACATTCCTGGCGTGTTGGCCTCTACGTCTCCGTGGGACCTTTATATACATCAATAACATAATATAAGCTAGCCTAACCCAATCTAACATCTCGGCGGTAATATTTGACCACATTCCTGTCTTGTTGGCATCTGCGTATCTGTGTGACCTTTATATATGTCAATAACGTAATATAACCTAACCTAACCCAATCTAACATCTCGGCGGTAATATTTGACCACATTCCTGGCGAGTTGGCCTCTACGTCTCCGTGTAACCCTCCTATACATCAATAACGTAATATAACGTAACCTAACCCAACCTATCATCTCGCTGGTAATATTTGATAACATTCCTGGCGATTTGGCCTCTACGTCTCCGTGGGACCTTTATATACATCAATAACGTAATATACGCTAGCCTAACCCAATCTAACATATCGGCGGTAATATTTGACCACATTCCTGGCTTGTTGACCTCTGCGTCTCCGTGGGACCTTCATATACATCAATAACGTAATATAACCTAACCTAACCCAACGTAACATCTCGGCGTTAATATTGGACCACATTCCTGGCGAGTTGGCCTCTACGTCTCCGTGGAACCTTCGTATACATCAATAACGAAATATAACCTGACCTAAACCAACCTATCATCTCGGCGGTAATATTTGAAAACATTCCTGGCGTGTTGGCCTCTACGTCTCCGTGGGACCTTTATATACATAAATAACATGATATAAGCTAGCCAAACCCAACCTAACATCTCGGCGGTAATATTTGATCACATTCCTGGCTTGTTGGCATCTGCGTGTCTGTGGGACCTTTATATATGTCAATAACGTAATATAACCTAACCTAACCCAATCTAACATCTCGGCGGTAATATTTGACCACATTCCTGGCGAGTTGGCCTCTACGTCTCCGTGTAACCCTCCTATACATCAATAACGTAATATAACGTAACCTAACCCAACCTATCATCTCGGCGGTAATATTTGACAACATTCCTGGCGAGTTGGCTTCTACGTCTCCGTGGGACCTTTATATACATCAATAACGTAATATAAGCTAACCTAACCCAACCTAACATCTCGGCGGTAATATTTGACCACATTCCTGGCTTGTTGGCATCTGCGTGTCTGTGGGACCTTTATATATGTCAATAACGTAATATAACCTAACCTAACCCAATCTAACATCTCGGCGGTAATATTTGACCACATTCCTGGCGAGTTGGCCTCTACGTCTCCGTGTAACCCTCCTATACATCAATAACGTAATATAACGTAACCTAACCCAACGTATCATCTCAGCGGTAATATTTGACAACATTCCTGGCGTGTTGGCCTCTACGTCTCCGTGGGACCTTTATATACATCAATAACATAATATAAGCTAGCCTAACCCAATCTAACATCTCGGCGGTAATATTTGACCACATTCCTGTCTTGTTGGCATCTGCGTATCTGTGTGACCTTTATATATGTCAATAACGTAATATAACCTAACCTAACCCAATCTAACATCTCGGCGGTAATATTTGACCACATTCCTGGCGAGTTGGCCTCTACGTCTCCGTGTAACCCTCCTATACATCAATAACGTAATATAACGTAACCTAACCCAACCTATCATCTCGCTGGTAATATTTGATAACATTCCTGGCGATTTGGCCTCTACGTCTCCGTGGGACCTTTATATACATCAATAACGTAATATACGCTAGCCTAACCCAATCTAACATATCGGCGGTAATATTTGACCACATTCCTGGCTTGTTGACCTCTGCGTCTCCGTGGGACCTTCATATACATCAATAACGTAATATAACCTAACCTAACCCAACGTAACATCTCGGCGTTAATATTGGACCACATTCCTGGCGAGTTGGCCTCTACGTCTCCGTGGGACCTTCATATACGTCAATAACGTAATATAACCTAGCCTAACCCTACGTAACATCTCGGCGGTAATATTTGACCACATTCCTGGCGAGTTGGCCTCTACGTCTCCGTGTAACCCTCCTATACATCAATAATGTAATATAACGTAACCTAACCCAACCTATCATCTCGGCGGTAATATTTGACAACATTCCTGGCGAGTTGGCTTCTACGTCTCCGTGGGACCTTTATATACATCAATAACGTAATATAACCTAACCTAACCCAACGTAACATCTCGGCGTTAATATTTGACCACATTCCTGGCGAGTTGGCCTCTACGTCTCCGTGTAACCCTCATATACATCAATAACGTAATATAACGTAACCTAACCAAACGTATCATCTCAGCGGTAATATTTGACAACATTCCTGGCGTGTTGGCCTCCACGTCTCCGTGGGACCTTTATATACATCAATAACATAATATAAGCTAGCCTAACCCAATCTAACATCTCGGCGGTAATATTTGACCACATTCCTGGCTTGTTGGCATCTGCGTATCTGTGGGACCTTTATATATGTCAATAACGTAATATAACCTAACCTAACCCAATCTAACATCTCGGCGGTAATATTTGACCACATTCCTGGCGAGTTGGCCTCTACGTCTCCGTGTAACCCTCCTATACATCAATAACGTAATATAACGTAACCTAACCCAACCTATCATCTCGGCGGTAATATTTGATAACATTCCTGGCGATTTGGCCTCTGGATCTCCGTGGGACCTTTATATACATCAATAACGTAATATAAGCTAGCCTAACCCAATCTAACATCTCGGCGGTAATATTTGACCACATTCCTGGCTTGTTGAACTCTGCGTCTCCGTGGGACCTTCATATACGTCAATAACGTAATATAACCTAACCTAACCCTACGTAACATCTCGGCGGTAATATTTGACCACATTCCTGGCGAGTTGGTCTCTACGTCTCCGTGGAACCTTCGTATACATCAATAACGAAGTATAACCTAACCTAACCCAACCTATCATCTCGGCGGTAATATTTGACAACATTCCTGGCGAGTTGGCTTCTACGTCTCCGTGGGACCTTTATATACATCAATAACGTAATATAACCTAACCTAACCCAACGTAACATCTCGGCGTTAATATTGGACCACATTCCTGGCGAGTTGGCCGCTACGTCTCCGTGGAACCTTCGTATACATCAATAACGAAATATAACCTAACCTAAACCAACCTATCATCTCGGCGGTAATATTTGACAACATTCCTGGCGAGTTGGCCTCTACGTCTCCGTGGAACCTTCGTATACATCAATAACGAAATATAACCTAACCCAAACCAACTTATCATCTCGGCGGTAATATTTAACAACATACCTGGCGAGTTGGCCTCTACGTCCCCGTGGGACCTTTATATACTTCAATAACGAAATATAACCTATCCTAACCCGACCTATCATCTCGGCGGTAATATTTGACAACATTCCTGGCGAGTTGGCCTCTACGTCTCCGTGGGACCTTCATATACAACAATAACGTAATATAAGCTAGCCTAACCCAATCTAACATCTCGGCGGTAATATTTGACCACATTCCTGGCTTGTTGGCATCTGCGTGTCTGTGGGACCTTTATATATGTCAATAACGTAATATAACCTAACATAACACAATCTAACATCTCGGCGGTAATATTTGACCACATTCCTGGCTTGTTGACCTCTGCGTCTCCGTGGGACCTTCATATACGTCAATAACGTAATATAACCTAGCCTAACCCTACGTAACATCTCGGCGGTAATATTTGACCACATTCCTGGCGAGTTGGCCTCTACGTCTCCGTGTAACCCTCCTATACATCAATAATGTAATATAACGTAACCTAACCCAACCTATCATCTCGGCGGTAATATTTGACAACATTCCTGGCGAGTTGGCTTCTACGTCTCCGTGGGACCTTTATATACATCAATAACGTAATATAACCTAACCTAACCCAACGTAACATCTCGGCGTTAATATTTGACCACATTCCTGGCGAGTTGGCCTCTACGTCTCCGTGTAACCCTCATATACATCAATAACGTAATATAACGTAACCTAACCCAACGTATCATCTCAGCGGTAATATTTGACAACATTCCTGGCGTGTTGGCCTCTACGTTTCCGTGGGACCTTTATATACATCAATAACATAATATAAGCTAGCCTAACCCAATCTAACATCTCGGCGGTAATATTTGACCACATTCCTGGCGAGTTGGCCTCTACGTTTCCGTGTAACCCTCCTATACATCAATAACGTAATATAACGTAACCTAACCCAACCTATCATCTCGGCGGTAATATTTGATAACATTCCTGGCGATTTGGCCTCTACGTCTCCGTGGGACCTTTATATACATCAATAACGTAATATAAGCTAGCCTAACCCAATCTAACATCTCGGCGGTAATATTTGACCACATTCCTGGCTTGTTGACCTCTGCGTCTCCGTGGGACCTTCATATACGTCAATAACGTAATATAACCTAACCTAACCCTACGTAACATCTCGGCGGTAATATTTGACCACATTCCTGGCGAGTTGGTCTCTACGTCTCCGTGGAACCTTCGTATACATCAATAACGAAGTATAACCTAACCTAACCCAACCTATCATCTCGGCGGTAATATTTGACAACATTCCTGGCGAGTTGGCTTCTACGTCTCCGTGGGACCTTTATATACATCAATAACGTAATATAACCTAACCTAACCCAACGTAACATCTCGGCGTTAATATTGGACCACATTCCTGGCGAGTTGGCCGCTACGTCTCCGTGGAACCTTCGTATACATCAATAACGAAATATAACCTAACCTAAACCAACCTATCATCTCGGCGGTAATATTTGACAACATTCCTGGCGAGTTGGCCTCTACGTCTCCGTGGAACCTTCGTATACATCAATAACGAAATATAACCTAACCCAAACCAACTTATCATCTCGGCGGTAATATTTAACAACATACCTGGCGAGTTGGCCTCTACGTCCCCGTGGGACCTTTATATACTTCAATAACGAAATATAACCTATCCTAACCCGACCTATCATCTCGGCGGTAATATTTGACAACATTCCTGGCGTGTTGGCCTCTTCGTCTCCGCGGGACCTTTATATACATCAATAACATGATATAAGCTAGCCTAACCCAACCTAACATCTCGGCGGTAATATTTGACCACATTCCTGGCTTGTTGGCATCTGCGTGTCTGTGGGACCTTTATATATGTCAATAACGTAATATAACCTAACCTAACCCAATCTAACATCTCGGCGGTAATATTTGACCACATTCCTGGCGAGTTGGCCTCTACGTCTCCGTGTAACCCTCCTATACATCAATAACGTAATATAACGTAACCTAACCCAACCTATCATCTCGGCGGTAATATTTGACAACATTCCTGGCGAGTTGGCTTCTACGTCTCCGTGGGACCTTTATATACATCAATAACGTAATATAAACTAACCTAACACAACCTAACATCTCGGCGGTAATATTTGACCACATTCCTGGCTTGTTGGCATCTGCGTGTCTGTGGGACCTTTATATATGTCAATAACGTAGTATAACCTAACCTAACACAATCTAACATCTCGGCGGTATTATTTGCCCACATTCCTGGCGAGTTGGCCTCTACGTCTCCGTGTAACCCTCCTATACATCAATAACGTAATATAACGTACCCTAACCCAACCTATCATCTCGGCGGTAATATTTGATAACATTCCTGGCGATTTGGCCTCTACGTCTCCGTGGGACCTTTATATACATCAATAACGTAATATAAGCTAGCCTAACCCAATCTAACATCTCGGCGGTAATATTTGACCACATTCCTGGCTTGTTGACCTCTGCGTCTCCGTGGGACCTTCATATACGTCAATAACGTAATATAACCTAATCTAACCCTACGTAACATCTCGGCGGTAATATTTGACCACATTCCTGGCGAGTTGGCCTCTACGTCTCCGTGTAACCCTCCTATACATCAATAACGTAATATAACGTAACCTAACCCAACCTATCATCTCGGCGGTAATATTTGACAACATTCCTGGCGAGTTGGATTCTACGTCTGCGTGGGACCTTTATATACATCAATAACGTAATATAACCTAACCTAACCCAACGTAACATCTCGGCGTTAATATTGGACCACATTCCTGGCGAGTTGGCCTCTACGTCTCCGTGGAACCTTCGTATACATCAATAACGAAATATAACCTAACCTAAACCAACCTATCATCTCGGCGGTAATATTTAACAACATACCTGGCGAGTTGGCCTCTACGTCCCCGTGGGACCTTTATATACTTCAATAACGAAATATAACCTATCCTAACCCGACCTATCATCTCGGCGGTAATATTTGACAACATTCCTGGCGAGTTGGCCTCTACGTCTCCGTGGGACCTTCATATACAACAATAACGTAATATAAGCTAGCCTAACCCAATCTAACATCTCGGCGGTAATATTTGACCACATTCCTGGCTTGTTGGCATCTGCGTGTCTGTGGGACCTTTATATATGTCAATAACGTAATATAACCTAACATAACACAATCTAACATCTCGGCGGTAATATTTGACCACATTCCTGGCTTGTTGACCTCTGCGTCTCCGTGGGACCTTCATATACGTCAATAACGTAATATAACCTAGCCTAACCCTACGTAACATCTCGGCGGTAATATTTGACCACATTCCTGGCGAGTTGGCCTCTACGTCTCCGTGTAACCCTCCTATACATCAATAATGTAATATAACGTAACCTAACCCAACCTATCATCTCGGCGGTAATATTTGACAACATTCCTGGCGAGTTGGCTTCTACGTCTCCGTGGGACCTTTATATACATCAATAACGTAATATAACCTAACCTAACCCAACGTAACATCTCGGCGTTAATATTTGACCACATTCCTGGCGAGTTGGCCTCTACGTCTCCGTGTAACCCTCATATACATCAATAACGTAATATAACGTAACCTAACCCAACGTATCATCTCAGCGGTAATATTTGACAACATTCCTGGCGTGTTGGCCTCTACGTTTCCGTGGGACCTTTATATACATCAATAACATAATATAAGCTAGCCTAACCCAATCTAACATCTCGGCGGTAATATTTGACCACATTCCTGGCGAGTTGGCCTCTACGTTTCCGTGTAACCCTCCTATACATCAATAACGTAATATAACGTAACCTAACCCAACCTATCATCTCGGCGGTAATATTTGATAACATTCCTGGCGATTTGGCCTCTACGTCTCCGTGGGACCTTTATATACATCAATAACGTAATATAAGCTAGCCTAACCCAATCTAACATCTCGGCGGTAATATTTGACCACATTCCTGGCTTGTTGACCTCTGCGTCTCCGTGGGACCTTCATATACGTCAATAACGTAATATAACCTAACCTAACCCTACGTAACATCTCGGCGGTAATATTTGACCACATTCCTGGCGAGTTGGTCTCTACGTCTCCGTGGAACCTTCGTATACATCAATAACGAAGTATAACCTAACCTAACCCAACCTATCATCTCGGCGGTAATATTTGACAACATTCCTGGCGAGTTGGCTTCTACGTCTCCGTGGGACCTTTATATACATCAATAACGTAATATAACCTAACCTAACCCAACGTAACATCTCGGCGTTAATATTGGACCACATTCCTGGCGAGTTGGCCGCTACGTCTCCGTGGAACCTTCGTATACATCAATAACGAAATATAACCTAACCTAAACCAACCTATCATCTCGGCGGTAATATTTGACAACATTCCTGGCGAGTTGGCCTCTACGTCTCCGTGGAACCTTCGTATACATCAATAACGAAATATAACCTAACCCAAACCAACTTATCATCTCGGCGGTAATATTTAACAACATACCTGGCGAGTTGGCCTCTACGTCCCCGTGGGACCTTTATATACTTCAATAACGAAATATAACCTATCCTAACCCGACCTATCATCTCGGCGGTAATATTTGACAACATTCCTGGCGTGTTGGCCTCTACGTCTCCGCGGGACCTTTATATACATCAATAACATGATATAAGCTAGCCTAACCCAACCTAACATCTCGGCGGTAATATTTGACCACATTCCTGGCTTGTTGGCATCTGCGTGTCTGTGGGACCTTTATATATGTCAATAACGTAATATAACCTAACCTAACCCAATCTAACATCTCGGCGGTAATATTTGACCACATTCCTGGCGAGTTGGCCTCTACGTCTCCGTGTAACCCTCCTATACATCAATAACGTAATATAACGTAACCTAACCCAACCTATCATCTCGGCGGTAATATTTGACAACATTCCTGGCGAGTTGGCTTCTACGTCTCCGTGGGACCTTTATATACATCAATAACGTAATATAAACTAACCTAACACAACCTAACATCTCGGCGGTAATATTTGACCACATTCCTGGCTTGTTGGCATCTGCGTGTCTGTGGGACCTTTATATATGTCAATAACGTAGTATAACCTAACCTAACACAATCTAACATCTCGGCGGTATTATTTGCCCACATTCCTGGCGAGTTGGCCTCTACGTCTCCGTGTAACCCTCCTATACATCAATAACGTAATATAACGTACCCTAACCCAACCTATCATCTCGGCGGTAATATTTGATAACATTCCTGGCGATTTGGCCTCTACGTCTCCGTGGGACCTTTATATACATCAATAACGTAATATAAGCTAGCCTAACCCAATCTAACATCTCGGCGGTAATATTTGACCACATTCCTGGCTTGTTGACCTCTGCGTCTCCGTGGGACCTTCATATACGTCAATAACGTAATATAACCTAATCTAACCCTACGTAACATCTCGGCGGTAATATTTGACCACATTCCTGGCGAGTTGGCCTCTACGTCTCCGTGTAACCCTCCTATACATCAATAACGTAATATAACGTAACCTAACCCAACCTATCATCTCGGCGGTAATATTTGACAACATTCCTGGCGAGTTGGATTCTACGTCTGCGTGGGACCTTTATATACATCAATAACGTAATATAACCTAACCTAACCCAACGTAACATCTCGGCGTTAATATTGGACCACATTCCTGGCGAGTTGGCTTCTACGTCTCCGTGGGACCTTTATATACATCAATAACGTAATATAAACTAACCTAACACAACCTAACATCTCGGCGGTAATATTTGACCACATTCCTGGCTTGTTGGCATCTGCGTGTCTGTGGGACCTTTATATATGTCAATAACGTAGTATAACCTAACCTAACACAATCTAACATCTCGGCGGTATTATTTGCCCACATTCCTGGCGAGTTGGCCTCTACGTCTCCGTGTAACCCTCCTATACATCAATAACGTAATATAACGTACCCTAACCCAACCTATCATCTCGGCGGTAATATTTGATAACATTCCTGGCGATTTGGCCTCTACGTCTCCGTGGGACCTTTATATACATCAATAACGTAATATAAGCTAGCCTAACCCAATCTAACATCTCGGCGGTAACATTTGACCACATTCCTGGCTTGTTGACCTCTGCGTCTCCGTGGGACCTTCATATACGTCAATAACGTAATATAACCTAATCTAACCCTACGTAACATCTCGGCGGTAATATTTGACCACATTCCTGGCGAGTTGGCCTCTACGTCTCCGTGTAACCCTCCTATACATCAATAACGTAATATAACGTAACCTAACCCAACCTATCATCTCGGCGGTAATATTTGACAACATTCCTGGCGAGTTGGATTCTACGTCTGCGTGGGACCTTTATATACATCAATAACGTAATATAACCTAACCTAACCCAACGTAACATCTCGGCGTTAATATTGGACCACATTCCTGGCGAGTTGGCCTCTACGTCTCCGTGGAACCTTCGTATACATCAATAACGAAATATAACCTAACCTAAACCAACCTATCATCTCGGCGGTAATATTTAACAACATACCTGGCGAGTTGGCCTCTACGTCCCCGTGGGACCTTTATATACTTCAATAACGAAATATAACCTATCCTAACCCGACCTATCATCTCGGCGGTAATATTTGACAACATTCCTGGCGAGTTGGCCTCTACGTCTCCGTGGGACCTTCATATACAACAATAACGTAATATAAGCTAGCCTAACCCAATCTAACATCTCGGCGGTAATATTTGACCACATTCCTGGCTTGTTGGCATCTGCGTGTCTGTGGGACCTTTATATATGTCAATAACGTAATATAACCTAACATAACACAATCTAACATCTCGGCGGTAATATTTGACCACATTCCTGGCTTGTTGACCTCTGCGTCTCCGTGGGACCTTCATATACGTCAATAACGTAATATAACCTAGCCTAACCCTACGTAACATCTCGGCGGTAATATTTGACCACATTCCTGGCGAGTTGGCCTCTACGTCTCCGTGTAACCCTCCTATACATCAATAATGTAATATAACGTAACCTAACCCAACCTATCATCTCGGCGGTAATATTTGACAACATTCCTGGCGAGTTGGCTTCTACGTCTCCGTGGGACCTTTATATACATCAATAACGTAATATAACCTAACCTAACCCAACGTAACATCTCGGCGTTAATATTTGACCACATTCCTGGCGAGTTGGCCTCTACGTCTCCGTGTAACCCTCATATACATCAATAACGTAATATAACGTAACCTAACCCAACGTATCATCTCAGCGGTAATATTTGACAACATTCCTGGCGTGTTGGCCTCTACGTTTCCGTGGGACCTTTATATACATCAATAACATAATATAAGCTAGCCTAACCCAATCTAACATCTCGGCGGTAATATTTGACCACATTCCTGGCGAGTTGGCCTCTACGTTTCCGTGTAACCCTCCTATACATCAATAACGTAATATAACGTAACCTAACCCAACCTATCATCTCGGCGGTAATATTTGATAACATTCCTGGCGATTTGGCCTCTACGTCTCCGTGGGACCTTTATATACATCAATAACGTAATATAAGCTAGCCTAACCCAATCTAACATCTCGGCGGTAATATTTGACCACATTCCTGGCTTGTTGACCTCTGCGTCTCCGTGGGACCTTCATATACGTCAATAACGTAATATAACCTAACCTAACCCTACGTAACATCTCGGCGGTAATATTTGACCACATTCCTGGCGAGTTGGTCTCTACGTCTCCGTGGAACCTTCGTATACATCAATAACGAAGTATAACCTAACCTAACCCAACCTATCATCTCGGCGGTAATATTTGACAACATTCCTGGCGAGTTGGCTTCTACGTCTCCGTGGGACCTTTATATACATCAATAACGTAATATAACCTAACCTAACCCAACGTAACATCTCGGCGTTAATATTGGACCACATTCCTGGCGAGTTGGCCGCTACGTCTCCGTGGAACCTTCGTATACATCAATAACGAAATATAACCTAACCTAAACCAACCTATCATCTCGGCGGTAATATTTGACAACATTCCTGGCGAGTTGGCCTCTACGTCTCCGTGGAACCTTCGTATACATCAATAACGAAATATAACCTAACCCAAACCAACTTATCATCTCGGCGGTAATATTTAACAACATACCTGGCGAGTTGGCCTCTACGTCCCCGTGGGACCTTTATATACTTCAATAACGAAATATAACCTATCCTAACCCGACCTATCATCTCGGCGGTAATATTTGACAACATTCCTGGCGTGTTGGCCTCTACGTCTCCGCGGGACCTTTATATACATCAATAACATGATATAAGCTAGCCTAACCCAACCTAACATCTCGGCGGTAATATTTGACCACATTCCTGGCTTGTTGGCATCTGCGTGTCTGTGGGACCTTTATATATGTCAATAACGTAATATAACCTAACCTAACCCAATCTAACATCTCGGCGGTAATATTTGACCACATTCCTGGCGAGTTGGCCTCTACGTCTCCGTGTAACCCTCCTATACATCAATAACGTAATATAACGTAACCTAACCCAACCTATCATCTCGGCGGTAATATTTGACAACATTCCTGGCGAGTTGGCTTCTACGTCTCCGTGGGACCTTTATATACATCAATAACGTAATATAAACTAACCTAACACAACCTAACATCTCGGCGGTAATATTTGACCACATTCCTGGCTTGTTGGCATCTGCGTGTCTGTGGGACCTTTATATATGTCAATAACGTAGTATAACCTAACCTAACACAATCTAACATCTCGGCGGTATTATTTGCCCACATTCCTGGCGAGTTGGCCTCTACGTCTCCGTGTAACCCTCCTATACATCAATAACGTAATATAACGTACCCTAACCCAACCTATCATCTCGGCGGTAATATTTGATAACATTCCTGGCGATTTGGCCTCTACGTCTCCGTGGGACCTTTATATACATCAATAACGTAATATAAGCTAGCCTAACCCAATCTAACATCTCGGCGGTAATATTTGACCACATTCCTGGCTTGTTGACCTCTGCGTCTCCGTGGGACCTTCATATACGTCAATAACGTAATATAACCTAATCTAACCCTACGTAACATCTCGGCGGTAATATTTGACCACATTCCTGGCGAGTTGGCCTCTACGTCTCCGTGTAACCCTCCTATACATCAATAACGTAATATAACGTAACCTAACCCAACCTATCATCTCGGCGGTAATATTTGACAACATTCCTGGCGAGTTGGATTCTACGTCTGCGTGGGACCTTTATATACATCAATAACGTAATATAACCTAACCTAACCCAACGTAACATCTCGGCGTTAATATTGGACCACATTCCTGGCGAGTTGGCCTCTACGTCTCCGTGGAACCTTCGTATACATCAATAACGAAATATAACCTAACCTAAACCAACCTATCATCTCGGCGGTAATATTTGACAACATTCCTGGCGTGTTGGCCTCTACGTCTCCGTGGGACCTTTATATACATCAATAACATGATATAAGCTAGCCTAACCCAACCTAACATCTCGGCGGTAATATTTGACCACATTCCTGGCTTGTTGGCATCTGCGTGTCTGTGGGACCTTTATATATGTCAATAACGTAATATAACCTAACCTAACCCAATCTAACATCTCGGCGGTAATATTTGACCACATTCCTGGCGAGTTGGCCTCTACGTCTCCGTGTAACCCTCCTATACATCAATAACGTAATATAACGTAACCTAACCCAACCTATCATCTCGCTGGTAATATTTGATAACATTCCTGGCGATTTGGCCTCTACGTCTCCGTGGGACCTTTATATACATCAATAACGTAATATACGCTAGCCTAACCCAATCTAACATATCGGCGGTAATATTTGACCACATTCCTGGCTTGTTGACCTCTGCGTCTCCGTGGGACCTTCATATACATCAATAACGTAATATAACCTAACCTAACCCAACGTAACATCTCGGCGTTAATATTGGACCACATTCCTGGCGAGTTGGCCTCTACGTCTCCGTGGGACCTTCATATACGTCAATAACGTAATATAACCTAGCCTAACCCTACGTAACATCTCGGCGGTAATATTTGACCACATTCCTGGCGAGTTGGCCTCTACGTCTCCGTGTAACCCTCCTATACATCAATAATGTAATATAACGTAACCTAACCCAACCTATCATCTCGGCGGTAATATTTGACAACATTCCTGGCGAGTTGGCTTCTACGTCTCCGTGGGACCTTTATATACATCAATAACGTAATATAACCTAACCTAACCCAACGTAACATCTCGGCGTTAATATTTGACCACATTCCTGGCGAGTTGGCCTCTACGTCTCCGTGTAACCCTCATATACATCAATAACGTAATATAACGTAACCTAACCAAACGTATCATCTCAGCGGTAATATTTGACAACATTCCTGGCGTGTTGGCCTCCACGTCTCCGTGGGACCTTTATATACATCAATAACATAATATAAGCTAGCCTAACCCAATCTAACATCTCGGCGGTAATATTTGACCACATTCCTGGCTTGTTGGCATCTGCGTATCTGTGGGACCTTTATATATGTCAATAACGTAATATAACCTAACCTAACCCAATCTAACATCTCGGCGGTAATATTTGACCACATTCCTGGCGAGTTGGCCTCTACGTCTCCGTGTAACCCTCCTATACATCAATAACGTAATATAACGTAACCTAACCCAACCTATCATCTCGGCGGTAATATTTGATAACATTCCTGGCGATTTGGCCTCTACGTCTCCGTGGGACCTTTATATACATCAATAACGTAATATAAGCTAGCCTAACCCAATCTAACATCTCGGCGGTAATATTTGACCACATTCCTGGCTTGTTGAACTCTGCGTCTCCGTGGGACCTTCATATACGTCAATAACGTAATATAACCTAACCTAACCCTACGTAACATCTCGGCGGTAATATTTGACCACATTCCTGGCGAGTTGGTCTCTACGTCTCCGTGGAACCTTCGTATACATCAATAACGAAGTATAACCTAACCTAACCCAACCTATCATCTCGGCGGTAATATTTGACAACATTCCTGGCGAGTTGGCTTCTACGTCTCCGTGGGACCTTTATATACATCAATAACGTAATATAACCTAACCTAACCCAACGTAACATCTCGGCGTTAATATTGGACCACATTCCTGGCGAGTTGGCCGCTACGTCTCCGTGGAACCTTCGTATACATCAATAACGAAATATAACCTAACCTAAACCAACCTATCATCTCGGCGGTAATATTTGACAACATTCCTGGCGAGTTGGCCTCTACGTCTCCGTGGAACCTTCGTATACATCAATAACGAAATATAACCTAACCCAAACCAACTTATCATCTCGGCGGTAATATTTAACAACATACCTGGCGAGTTGGCCTCTACGTCCCCGTGGGACCTTTATATACTTCAATAACGAAATATAACCTATCCTAACCCGACCTATCATCTCGGCGGTAATATTTGACAACATTCCTGGCGAGTTGGCCTCTACGTCTCCGTGGGACCTTCATATACAACAATAACGTAATATAAGCTAGCCTAACCCAATCTAACATCTCGGCGGTAATATTTGACCACATTCCTGGCTTGTTGGCATCTGCGTGTCTGTGGGACCTTTATATATGTCAATAACGTAATATAACCTAACATAACACAATCTAACATCTCGGCGGTAATATTTGACCACATTCCTGGCTTGTTGACCTCTGCGTCTCCGTGGGACCTTCATATACGTCAATAACGTAATATAACCTAGCCTAACCCTACGTAACATCTCGGCGGTAATATTTGACCACATTCCTGGCGAGTTGGCCTCTACGTCTCCGTGTAACCCTCCTATACATCAATAATGTAATATAACGTAACCTAACCCAACCTATCATCTCGGCGGTAATATTTGACAACATTCCTGGCGAGTTGGCTTCTACGTCTCCGTGGGACCTTTATATACATCAATAACGTAATATAACCTAACCTAACCCAACGTAACATCTCGGCGTTAATATTTGACCACATTCCTGGCGAGTTGGCCTCTACGTCTCCGTGTAACCCTCATATACATCAATAACGTAATATAACGTAACCTAACCCAACGTATCATCTCAGCGGTAATATTTGACAACATTCCTGGCGTGTTGGCCTCTACGTTTCCGTGGGACCTTTATATACATCAATAACATAATATAAGCTAGCCTAACCCAATCTAACATCTCGGCGGTAATATTTGACCACATTCCTGGCGAGTTGGCCTCTACGTTTCCGTGTAACCCTCCTATACATCAATAACGTAATATAACGTAACCTAACCCAACCTATCATCTCGGCGGTAATATTTGATAACATTCCTGGCGATTTGGCCTCTACGTCTCCGTGGGACCTTTATATACATCAATAACGTAATATAAGCTAGCCTAACCCAATCTAACATCTCGGCGGTAATATTTGACCACATTCCTGGCTTGTTGACCTCTGCGTCTCCGTGGGACCTTCATATACGTCAATAACGTAATATAACCTAACCTAACCCTACGTAACATCTCGGCGGTAATATTTGACCACATTCCTGGCGAGTTGGTCTCTACGTCTCCGTGGAACCTTCGTATACATCAATAACGAAGTATAACCTAACCTAACCCAACCTATCATCTCGGCGGTAATATTTGACAACATTCCTGGCGAGTTGGCTTCTACGTCTCCGTGGGACCTTTATATACATCAATAACGTAATATAACCTAACCTAACCCAACGTAACATCTCGGCGTTAATATTGGACCACATTCCTGGCTTGTTGGCATCTGCGTGTCTGTGGGACCTTTATATATGTCAATAACGTAATATAACCTAACATAACACAATCTAACATCTCGGCGGTAATATTTGACCACATTCCTGGCTTGTTGACCTCTGCGTCTCCGTGGGACCTTCATATACGTCAATAACGTAATATAACCTAGCCTAACCCTACGTAACATCTCGGCGGTAATATTTGACCACATTCCTGGCGAGTTGGTCTCTACGTCTCCGTGGAACCTTCGTATACATCAATAACGAAGTATAACCTAACCTAACCCAACCTATCATCTCGGCGGTAATATTTGACAACATTCCTGGCGAGTTGGCTTCTACGTCTCCGTGGGACCTTTATATACATCAATAACGTAATATAACCTAACCTAACCCAACGTAACATCTCGGCGTTAATATTGGACCACATTCCTGGCGAGTTGGCCGCTACGTCTCCGTGGAACCTTCGTATACATCAATAACGAAATATAACCTAACCTAAACCAACCTATCATCTCGGCGGTAATATTTGACAACATTCCTGGCGAGTTGGCCTCTACGTCTCCGTGGAACCTTCGTATACATCAATAACGAAATATAACCTAACCCAAACCAACTTATCATCTCGGCGGTAATATTTAACAACATACCTGGCGAGTTGGCCTCTACGTCCCCGTGGGACCTTTATATACTTCAATAACGAAATATAACCTATCCTAACCCGACCTATCATCTCGGCGGTAATATTTGACAACATTCCTGGCGAGTTGGCCTCTACGTCTCCGTGGGACCTTCATATACAACAATAACGTAATATAAGCTAGCCTAACCCAATCTAACATCTCGGCGGTAATATTTGACCACATTCCTGGCTTGTTGGCATCTGCGTGTCTGTGGGACCTTTATATATGTCAATAACGTAATATAACCTAACATAACACAATCTAACATCTCGGCGGTAATATTTGACCACATTCCTGGCTTGTTGACCTCTGCGTCTCCGTGGGACCTTCATATACGTCAATAACGTAATATAACCTAGCCTAACCCTACGTAACATCTCGGCGGTAATATTTGACCACATTCCTGGCGAGTTGGCCTCTACGTCTCCGTGTAACCCTCCTATACATCAATAATGTAATATAACGTAACCTAACCCAACCTATCATCTCGGCGGTAATATTTGACAACATTCCTGGCGAGTTGGCTTCTACGTCTCCGTGGGACCTTTATATACATCAATAACGTAATATAACCTAACCTAACCCAACGTAACATCTCGGCGTTAATATTTGACCACATTCCTGGCGAGTTGGCCTCTACGTCTCCGTGTAACCCTCATATACATCAATAACGTAATATAACGTAACCTAACCCAACGTATCATCTCAGCGGTAATATTTGACAACATTCCTGGCGTGTTGGCCTCTACGTTTCCGTGGGACCTTTATATACATCAATAACATAATATAAGCTAGCCTAACCCAATCTAACATCTCGGCGGTAATATTTGACCACATTCCTGGCGAGTTGGCCTCTACGTTTCCGTGTAACCCTCCTATACATCAATAACGTAATATAACGTAACCTAACCCAACCTATCATCTCGGCGGTAATATTTGATAACATTCCTGGCGATTTGGCCTCTACGTCTCCGTGGGACCTTTATATACATCAATAACGTAATATAAGCTAGCCTAACCCAATCTAACATCTCGGCGGTAATATTTGACCACATTCCTGGCTTGTTGACCTCTGCGTCTCCGTGGGACCTTCATATACGTCAATAACGTAATATAACCTAACCTAACCCTACGTAACATCTCGGCGGTAATATTTGACCACATTCCTGGCGAGTTGGTCTCTACGTCTCCGTGGAACCTTCGTATACATCAATAACGAAGTATAACCTAACCTAACCCAACCTATCATCTCGGCGGTAATATTTGACAACATTCCTGGCGAGTTGGCTTCTACGTCTCCGTGGGACCTTTATATACATCAATAACGTAATATAACCTAACCTAACCCAACGTAACATCTCGGCGTTAATATTGGACCACATTCCTGGCGAGTTGGCCGCTACGTCTCCGTGGAACCTTCGTATACATCAATAACGAAATATAACCTAACCTAAACCAACCTATCATCTCGGCGGTAATATTTGACAACATTCCTGGCGAGTTGGCCTCTACGTCTCCGTGGAACCTTCGTATACATCAATAACGAAATATAACCTAACCCAAACCAACTTATCATCTCGGCGGTAATATTTAACAACATACCTGGCGAGTTGGCCTCTACGTCCCCGTGGGACCTTTATATACTTCAATAACGAAATATAACCTATCCTAACCCGACCTATCATCTCGGCGGTAATATTTGACAACATTCCTGGCGAGTTGTCCTCTACGTCTCCGTGGGACCTTCATATACAACAATAACGTAATATAAGCTAGCCTAAACCAATCTAACATCTCGGCGGTAATATTTGACCACATTCCTGGCTTGTTGGCATCTGCGTGTCTGTGGGACCTTTATATATGTCAATAACGTAATATAACCTAACATAACACAATCTAACATCTCGGCGGTAATATTTGACCACATTCCTGGCTTGTTGACCTCTGCGTCTCCGTGGGACCTTCATATACGTCAATAACGTAATATAACCTAGCCTAACCCTACGTAACATCTCGGCGGTAATATTTGACCACATTCCTGGCGAGTTGGCCTCTACGTCTCCGTGTAACCCTCCTATACATCAATAATGTAATATAACGTAACCTAACCCAACGTATCATCTCAGCGGTAATATTCAACAACATTCCTGTCGTGTTGGCCTCTACGTCTCCGTGGGACCTTTATATACATCAATAACATAATATAAGCTAGCCTAACCCAATCTAACATCTCGGCGGTAATATTTGACCACATTCCTGGCTTGTTGGCATCTGCGTATCTGTGGGACCTTTATATATGTCAATAACGTAATATAACCTAACCTAACCCAATCTAACATCTCGGCGGTAATATTTGACCACATTCCTGGCGAGTTGGCCTCTACGTCTCCGTGTAACCCTCCTATACATGAATAACGTAATATAACGTAACCTAACCCAACCTAACATCTCGACGGTAATATTTGATAACATTCCTGGCGAGTTGGCCTCTATGTCTCCGTGGAACCTTCGTATACATCAATAACGAAATATAACCTAACCTAAACCAACCTATCATCTCGGCGGTAATATTTGACAACATTCCTGGCGTGTTGGCCTCTACGTCTCCGTGGGACCTTTATATACATCAATAACATAATATAAGCTAGCCTAACCCAATCTAACATCTCGGCGGTAATATTTGACCACATTCCTGGCTTGTTGGCATCTGCGTGTCTGTGGGACCTTTATATATGTCAATAACGTAATATAACCTAACCTAACCCAATCTAACATCTCGGCGGTAATATTTGACAACATTCCTGGCGAGTTGGCTTCTACGTCTCCGTGGGACCTTTATATACATCAATAACGTAATATAACCTAACCTAACCCAACGTAACATCTCGGCGTTAATATTGGACCACATTCCTGGCGAGTTGGCCTCTACGTCTCCGTGGAACCTTCGTATACATCAATAACGAAATATAACCTAACCTAAACCAACCTATCATCTCGGCGGTAATATTTGACAACATTCCTGGCGTGTTGGCCTCTACGTCTCCGCGGGACCTTTATATACATCAATAACATGATATAAGCTAGCCTAACCCAACCTAACATCTCGGCGGTAATATTTGACCACATTCCTGGCTTGTTGGCATCTGCGTGTCTGTGGGACCTTTATATATGTCAATAACGTAATATAACCTAACCTAACCCAATCTAACATCTCGGCGGTAATATTTGACCACATTCCTGGCGAGTTGGCCTCTACGTCTCCGTGTAACCCTCCTATACATCAATAACGTAATATAACGTAACCTAACCCAACCTATCATCTCGGCGGTAATATTTGACAACATTCCTGGCGAGTTGGCTTCTACGTCTCCGTGGGACCTTTATATACATCAATAACGTAATATAAACTAACCTAACCCAACCTAACATCTCGGCGGTAATATTTGACCACATTCCTGGCTTGTTGGCGTCTGCGTGTCTGTGGGACCTTTATATATGTCAATAACGTAATATAACCTAACCTAACCCAATCTAACATCTCGGCGGTAATATTTGACCACATTCCTGGCGAGTTGGCCTCTACGTCTCCGTGTAACCCTCCTATACATCAATAACGTAATATAACGTAACCTAACCCAACCTATCATCTCGGCGGTAATATTTGACAACATTCCTGGCGAGTTGGCTTCTACGTCTCCGTGGGACCTTTATATACATCAATAACGTAATATAAACTAACCTAACACAACCTAACATCTCGGCGGTAATATTTGACCACATTCCTGGCTTGTTGGCATCTGCGTGTCTGTGGGACCTTCATATACGTCAATAACGTAATATAACCCAACCTAACCCTACGTAACATCTCGGCGGTAATTTTTGACAACATTCCTGGCGAGTTGGCTTCTACGTCTCCGTGGGACCTTTATATACATCAATAACGTAATATAAACTAACCTAACCCAACCTAACATCTCGGCGGTAATATTTGACAACATTCCTGGCGAGTTGGCCTCTACGTCTCCGTGGAACCTTCGCATACATCAATAACGAAATATAACCTAACCTAAACCAACCTATCATCTCGGCGGTAATATTTGACAACATTCCTGGCGTGTTGGCCTCTACGTCTCCGTGGGACCTTTATATACATCAATAACATAATATAAGCTAGCCTAACCCAATCTAACATCTCGGCGGTAATATTTGACCACATTCCTGGCTTGTTGGCATCTGCGTCTCTGTGGGACCTTTATATATGTCAATAACGTAATATATCCTAACCTAACCCAACCTATCATCTCGGCGGTAATATTTGATAACATTCCTGGCGATTTGGCCTCTACGTCTCCGTGGGACCTTTATATACATCAATAACGTAATATAAGCTAGCCTAACCCAATCTAACATCTCGGCGGTAATATTTGACCACATTCCTGGCTTGTTGGCATCTGCGTGTCTGTGGGACCTTTATATATGTCAATAACGTAATATAACCTAACCTAACCCAATCTAACATCTCGGCGGTAATATTTGACCACATTCCTGGCGAGTTGGCCTCTACGTCTCCGTGTAACCCTCCTATACATCAATAACGTAATATAACGTAACCTAACCCAACCTATCATCTCGGCGGTAATATTTGATAACATTCCTGGCGATTGGGCCTCTACGTCTCCGTGGGACCTTTATATACATCAATAACGTAATATAACCTAACCTAACCCAACGTAACATCTCGGCGTTAATATTTGACCACATTCCTGGCGAGTTGGCCTCTACGTCTCCGTGTAACCCTCATATACATCAATAACGTAATATAACGTAACCTAACCCAACGTATCATCCCAGCGGTAATATTTGACAACATTCCTGGCCTGTTGGCCTCTACGTCTCCGTGGGACCTTTATATACATCAATAACATAATATAAGCTAGCCTAACCCAATCTAACATCTCGGCGGTAATATTTGACCACATTCCTGGCTTGTTGGCATCTGCGTATCTGTGGGACCTTTATATATGTCAATAACGTAATATAACCTAACCTAACCCAATCTAACATCTCGGCGGTAATATTTGACCACATTCCTGGCGAGTTGGCCTCTACGTCTCCGTGTAACCCTCCTATACATCAATAACGTAATATAACGTAACCTAACCCAACCTATCATCTCGGCGGTAATATTTGATAACATTCCTGGCGATTTGGCCTCTACGTCTCCGTGGGACCTTTATATACATCAATAACGTAATATAAGCTAGCCTAACCCAATCTAACATCTCGGCGGTAATATTTGACCACATTCCTGGCTTGTTGACCTCTGCGTCTCCGTGGGACCTTCATATACGTCAATAACGTAATATAACCTAACCTAACCCTACGTAACATCTCGGCGGTAATATTTGACCACATTCCTGGCGAGTTGGCCTCTACGTCTCCGTGGAACCTTCGTATACATCAATAACGAAGTATAACGTAACCTAACCCAACCTATTATCTCGGCGGTAATATTTGACAACATTCCTGGCGAGTTGGCTTCTACGTCTCCGTGGGACCTTTATATACATCAATAACGTAATATAACCTAACCTAACCCAACGTAACATCTCGGCGTTAATATTGGACCACATTCCTGGCGAGTTGGCCTCTACGTCTCCGTGGAACCTTCGTATACATCAATAACGAAATATAACCTAACCTAAACCAACCTATCATTTCGGCGGTAATATTTGACAACATTCCTGGCGTGTTGGCCTCTACGTCTCCGTGGGACCTTTATATACATCAATAACATGATATAAGCTAGCCTAACCCAACCTAACATCTCGGCGGTAATATTTGACCACATTCCTGGCTTGTTGGCATCTGCGTGTCTGTGGGACCTTTATATATGTCAATAACGTAATATAACGTAACCTAACCCAACCTATCATCTCGGCGGTAATATTTGTCAACATTCCTGGCGACTTGGCTTCTACGTCTCCGTGGGACCTTTATATACATCAATAACGTAATATAAACTAACCTAACCCAACCTAACATCTCGACGGTAATATTTGATAACATTCCTGGCGAGTTGGCCTCTATGTCTCCGTGGAACCTTCGTATACATCAATAACGAAATATAACCTAACCTAAACCAACCTATCATCTCGGCGGTAATATTTGACAACATTCCTGGCGTGTTGGCCTCTACGTCTCCGTGGGACCTTTATATACATCAATAACATAATATAAGCTAGCCTAACCCAATCTAACATCTCGGCGGTAATATTTGACCACATTCCTGGCTTGTTGGCATCTGCGTGTCTGTGGGACCTTTATATATGTCAATAACGTAATATAACCTAACCTAACCCAATCTAACATCTCGGCGGTAATATTTGACCACATTCCTGGCGAGTTGGCCTCTACGTCTCCGTGTAACCCTCCTATACATCAATAACGTAATATAACGTAACCTAACCCAACCTATCATCTCGGCGGTAATATTTGTCAACATTCCTGGCGACTTGGCTTCTACGTCTCCGTGGGACCTTTATATACATCAATAACGTAATATAAACTAACCTAACCCAACCTAACATCTCGGCGGTAATATTTGACCACATTCCTGGCTTGTTGGCATCTGCGTGTCTGTGGGACCTTTATATATGTCAATAACGTAATATAACCTAACCTAACCCAATCTAACATCTCGGCGGTAATATTTGACCACATTCCTGGCGAGTTGGCCTCTACGTCTCCGTGTAACCCTCCTATACATCAATAACGTAATATAACGTAACCTAACCCAACCTATCATCTCGGCTGTAATATTTGATAACATTCCTGGCGATTTGGCCTCTACGTCTCCGTGTGACATTTGTATACATCAATAACGTAATATAAGCTAGCCTAACCCAATCTAACATCTCGGCGGTAATATTGGACCACATTCCTGGCGAGTTGGCCTCTACGTCTCCGTGGAACCTTCGTATACATCAATAACGAAATATAAGCTAGCCTAACCCAATCTAACATCTCGGCGGTAATATTTGACCACATTCCTGGCTTGTTGACCTCTGCGTCCCCGTGGGACCTTCATATACGTCAATAACGTAATATAACCTAACCTAACCCTACGTAACATCTCGGCGGTAATATTTGACCACATTCCTGGCGAGTTGGCCTCTACGTCTCCGTGTAACCCTCCTATACATCAATAATGTAATATAACGTAACCTAACCCAACCTATCATCTCGGCGGTAATATTTGACAACATTCCTGGCGAGTTGGCTTCTACGTCTCCGTGGGACCTTTATATACATCAATAACGTAATATAACCTAACCTAACCCAACGTAACATCTCGGCGTTAATATTTGACCACATTCCTGGCGAGTTGGCCTCTACGTCTCCGTGTAACCCTCATATACATCAATAACGTAATATAACGTAACCTAACCCAACGTATCATCTCAGCGGTAATATTTGACAACATTCCTGGCGTGTTGGCCTCTTCGTCTCCGTGGGACCTTTATATACATCAATAACATAATATAAGCTAGCCTAACCCAATCTAACATCTCGGCGGTAATATTTGACCACATTCCTGGCTTGTTGGCATCTGCGTATCTGTGGGACCTTTATATATGTCAATAACGTAATATAACCTAACCTAACCCAATCTAACATCTCGGCGGTAATATTTGACCACATTCCTGGCGAGTTGGCCTCTACGTCTCCGTGTAACCCTCCTATACATCAATAACGTAATATAACGTAACCTAACCCAACCTATCATCTCGGCGGTAATATTTGATAACATTCCTGGCGATTTGGCCTCTACGTCTCCGTGGGACCTTTATATACATCAATAACGTAATATAAGCTAGCCTAACCCAATCTAACATCTCGGCGGTAATATTTGACCACATTCCTGGCTTGTTGACCTCTGCGTCCCCGTGGGACCTTCATATACGTCAATAACGTAATATAACCTAACCTAACCCTACGTAACATCTCGGCGGTAATATTTGACCACATTCCTGGCGAGTTGGCCTCTACGTCTCCGTGTAACCCTCCTATACATCAATAATGTAATATAACGTAACCTAACCCAACCTATCATCTCGGCGGTAATATTTGACAACATTCCTGGCGAGTTGGCTTCTACGTCTCCGTGGGACCTTTATATACATCAATAACGTAATATAGCCTAACCTAACCCAACGTAACATCTCGGCGTTAATATTTGACCACATTCCAGGCGAGTTGGCCTCTACGTCTCCGTGTAACCCTCATATACATCAATAACGTAATATAACGTAACCTAACCCAACGTATCATCTCAGCGGTAATATTTGACAACATTCCTGGCGTGTTGGCCTCTACGTCTCCGTGGGACCTTTATATACATCAATAACATAATATAAGCTAGCCTAACCCAATCTAACATCTCGGCGGTAATATTTGACCACATTCCTGGCTTGTTGGCATCTGCGTATCTGTGGGACCTTTATATATGTCAATAACGTAATATAACCTAACCTAACCCAATCTAACATCTCGGCGGTAATATTTGACCACATTCCTGGCGAGTTGGCCTCTACGTCTCCGTGTAACCCTCCTATACATCAATAACGTAATATAACGTAACCTAACCCAACCTATCATCTCGGCGGTAATATTTGATAACATTCCTGGCGATTTGGCCTCTACGTCTCCGTGGGACCTTTATATACATCAATAACGTAATATAAGCTAGCCTAACCCAATCTAACATCTCGGCGGTAATATTTGACCACATTCCTGGCTTGTTGACCTCTGCGTCTCCGTGGGACCTTCATATACATCAATAACGTAATATAACCTAACCTAACCCAACGTAACATCTCGGCGTTAATATTGGACCACATTCCTGGCGAGTTGGCCTCTACGTCTCCGTGGAACCTTCGTATACATCAATAACGAAATATAACCTGACCTAAGCCAACCTATCATCTCGGCGGTAATATTTGACAACATTCCTGGCGTGTTGGCCTCTACGTCTCCGTGGGACCTTTATATACATAAATAACATGATATAAGCTAGCCTAACCCAACCTAACATCTCGGCGGTAATATTTGATCACATTCCTGGCTTGTTGGCATCTGCGTGTCTGTGGGACCTTTATATATGTCAATAACGTAATATAACCTATCCTAACCCAATCTAACATCTCGGCGGTAATATTTGACCACATTCCTGGCGAGTTGGCCTCTACGTCTCCGTGTAACCCTCCTATACATCAATAACGTAATATAACGTAACCTAACCCAACCTATCATCTCGGCGGTAATATTTGACAACATTCCTGGCGAGTTGGCTTCTACGTCTCCGTGGGACCTTTATATACATCAATAACGCAATATAAGCTAACCTAACCCAACCTAACATCTCGGCGGTAATATTTGACCACATTCCTGGCTTGTTGGCATCTGCGTGTCTGTGGGACCTTTATATATGTCAATAACGTAATATAACCTAACCTAACCCAATCTAACATCTCGGCCGTAATATTTGACCACATTCCTGGCGAGTTGGCCTCTACGTCTCCGTGTAACCCTCCTATACATCAATAACGTAATATAACGTAACCTAACCCAACCTATCATCTCGGCGGTAATATTTGATAACATTCCTGGCGATTTGGCCTCTACGTCTCCGTGTGACATTTGTATACATCAATAACGTAATATAAGCTAGCCTAACCCAATCTAACATCTCGGCGGTAATATTGGAGCACATTCCTGGCGAGTTGGCCTCTACGTCTCCGTGGAACCTTCGTATACACCAATAACGAAATATAAGCTAGCCTAACCCAATCTAACATCTCGGCGGTAATATTTGACCACATTCCTGGCGAGTTGGCATCTACGTCTCCGTGTAACCCTCATATACATCAATAACGTAATATAACGTAACCTAACCCAACGTATCATCTCAGCGGTAATATTTGACAACATTCCTGGCGTCTTGGCCTCTACGTCTCCGTGGGACCTTTATATACATCAATAACATAATATAAGCTAGCCTAACCCAATCTAACATCTCGGCGGTAATATTTGACGACATTGCTGGCTTGTTGGCATCTGCGTCTCTGTGGGACCTTTATATATGTCAATAACGTAATATAACCTAACCTAACCCAAGCTAACATCTCGGCGGTAATATTTGACCACATTCCTGGCGAGTTGGCCTCTACGTCTCCGTGTAACCCTCCTATACATCAATAACGTAATATAACGTAACCTAACCCAACCTATCATCTCGGCGGTAATATTTGTCAACATTCCTGGCGACTTGGCTTCTACGTCTCCGTGGGACCTTTATATACATCAATAACGTAATATAAACTAACCTAACCCAACCTAACATCTCGGCGGTAATATTTGACAACATTCCTGGCGAGTTGGCCTCTATGTCTCCGTGGAACCTTCGTATACATCAATAACGAAATATAACCTAACCTAAACCAACCTATCATCTCGGCGGTAATATTTGACAACATTCCTGGCGAGTTGGCTTCTACGTCTCCGTGGGACCTTTATATACATCAATAACGTAATATAAACTAACCTAACCCAACCTAACATCTCGGCGGTAATATTTGACCACATTCCTGGCTTGTTGGCATCTGCGTGTCTGTGGGACCTTTATATATGTCAATAACGTAATATAACCTAACCTAACCCAATCTAACATCTCGGCGGTAATATTTGACCACATTCCTGGCGAGTTGGCCTCTACGTCTTCGTGTAACCCTCCTATACATCAATAACGTAATATAACGTAACCTAACCCAACCTATCATCTCGGCTGTAATATTTGATAACATTCCTGGCGATTTGGCCTCTACGTCTCCGTGTGACATTTGTATACATCAATAACGTAATATAAGCTAGCCTAACCCAATCTAACATCTCGGCGGTAATATTTGACCACATTCCTGGCGAGTTGGCCTCTACGTCTCCGTGTAACCCTCCTATACATCAATAACGTAATATAACGTAACCTAACCCAACCTATCATCTCGGCGGTAATATTTGATAACATTCCTGGCGATTGGGCCTCTACGTCTCCGTGGGACCTTTATATACATCAATAACGTAATATAAGGTAGCCTAACCCAATCTAACACCTCGGCGGTAATATTTGACCACATTCCTGGCTTGTTGACCTCTGCGTCTCCGTGGGACCTTCATATACGTCAATAACGTAATATAACCCAACCTAACCCTACGTAACATCTCGGCGGTAATTTTTGACAACATTCCTGGCGAGTTGGCTTCTACGTCTCCGTGGGACCTTTATATACATCAATAACGTAATATAAACTAACCTAACCCAACCTAACATCTCGGCGGTAATATTTGACAACATTCCTGGCGAGTTGGCCTCTACGTCTCCGTGGAACCTTCGTATACATCAATAACGAAATATAACCTAACCTAAACCAACCTATCATCTCGGCGGTAATATTTGACAACATTCCTGGCGTGTTGGCCTCTACGTCTCCGTGGGACCTTTATATACATCAATAACATAATATAAGCTAGCCTAACCCAATCTAACATCTCGGCGGTAATATTTGACCACATTCCTGGCTTGTTGGCATCTGCGTCTCTGTGGGACCTTTATATATGTCAATAACGTAATATATCCTAACCTAACCCAACCTATCATCTCGGCGGTAATATTTGATAACATTCCTGGCGATTTGGCCTCTACGTCTCCGTGGGACCTTTATATACATCAATAACGTAATATAAGCTAGCCTAACCCAATCTAACATCTCGGCGGTAATATTTGACCACATTCCTGGCTTGTTGGCATCTGCGTGTCTGTGGGACCTTTATATATGTCAATAACGTAATATAACCTAACCTAACCCAATCTAACATCTCGGCGGTAATATTTGACCACATTCCTGGCGAGTTGGTCTCTACGTCTCCGTGTAACCCTCCTATACATCAATAACGTAATATAACGTAACCTAACCCAACCTATCATCTCGGCGGTAATATTTGATAACATTCCTGGCGATTGGGCCTCTACGTCTCCGTGGGACCTTTATATACATCAATAACGTAATATAACGTAGCCTAACCCAATCTAACATCTCGGCGGTAATATTTGACCACATTACTGGCTTGTTGACCTCTGCGTCTCTGTGGGACCTTCATATACGTCAATAACGTAATATAACCCAACCTAACCCAATCTAACATCTCGGCGGTAATATTTGACCACATTCCTGGCGAGTTGGCCTCTACGTCTCCGTGTAACCCTCCTATACATCAATAACGTAATATAACGTAACCTAACCCAACGTATCATCTCAGCGGTAATATTTGACAACATTCCTGGCGTGTTGACCTCTACGTCTCCGTGGGACCTTTATATACATCAATAACATAATATAAGCTAGCCTAACCCAATCTAACATCTCGGCGGTAATATTTGACCACATTCCTGGCTTGTTGGCATCTGCGTATCTGTGGGACCTTTATATATGTCAATAACGTAATATAACCTAACCTAACCCAATCTAACATCTCGGCGGTAATATTTGACCACATTCCTGGCGAGTTGGCCTCTACGTCTCCGTGTAACCCTCCTATACATCAATAACGTAATATAACGTAACCTAACCCAACCTATCATCTCGGCGGTAATATTTGATAACATTCCTGGCGATTTGGCCTCTACGTCTCCGTGGGACCTTTATATACATCAATAACGTAATATAAGCTAGCCTAACCCAATCTAACATCTCGGCGGTAATATTTGACCACATTCCTGGCTTGTTGACCTCTGCGTCTCCGTGGGACCTTCATATACGTCAATAACGTAATATAACCTAACCTAACCCTACGTAACATCTCGGCGGTAATATTTGACCACATTCCTGGCGAGTTGGCCTCTACGTCTCCGTGGAACCTTCGTATACATCAATAACGAAGTATAACCTAACCTAACCCAACCTATTATCTCGGCGGTAATATTTGACAACATTCCTGGCGAGTTGGCTTCTACGTCTCCGTGGGACCTTTATATACATCAATAACGTAATATAACCTAACCTAACCCAACGTAACATCTCGGCGTTAATATTGGACCACATTCCTGGCGAGTTGGCCTCTACGTCTCCGTGGGACCTTTATATACATCAATAACGTAATATAACCTAACCTAACCCAAGCTAACATCTCGGCGGTAATATTTGACCACATTCCTGGCGAGTTGGCCTCTACGTCTCCGTGTAACCCTCCTATACATCAATAATGTAATATAACGTAACCTAACCCAACCTATCATCTCGGCGGTAATATTTGACAACATTCCTGGCGAGTTGGCTTCTACGTCTCCGTGGGACCTTTATATACATCAATAACGTAATATAACCTAACCTAACCCAACGTAACATCTCGGCGTTAATATTTGACCACATTCCTGGCGAGTTGGCCTCTACGTCTCCGTGTAACCCTCATATACATCAATAACGTAATATAACGTAACCTAACCCAACGTATCATCTCAGCGGTAATATTTGACAACATTCCTGGCGTGTTGGCCTCTACGTCTCCGTGGGACCTTTATATACATCAATAACATAATATAAGCTAGCCTAACCCAATCTAACATCTCGGCGGTAATATTTGACCACATTCCTGGCTTGTTGGCATCTGCGTATCTGTGGGACCTTTATATATGTCAATAACGTAATATAACCTAACCTAACCCAATCTAACATCTCGGCGGTAATATTTGACCACATTCCTGGCGAGTTGGCCTCTACGTCTCCGTGTAACCCTCCTATACATCAATAACGTAATATAACGTAACCTAACCCAACCTATCATCTCGGCGGTAATATTTGATAACATTCCTGGCGATTTGGCCTCTACGTCTCCGTGGGACCTTTATATACATCAATAACGTAATATAAGCTAGCCTAACCCAATCTAACATCTCGGCGGTAATATTTGACCACATTCCTGGCTTGTTGACCTCTGCGTCTCCGTGGGACCTTCATATACGTCAATAACGTAATATAACCTAACCTAACCCTACGTAACATCTCGGCGGTAATATTTGACCACATTCCTGGCGAGTTGGCCTCTACGTCTCCGTGGAACCTTCGTATACATCAATAACGAAGTATAACCTAACTTAACCCAACCTATTATCTCGGCGGTAATATTTGACAACATTCCTGGCGAGTTGGCTTCTACGTCTCCGTGGGACCTTTATATACATCAATAACGTAATATAACCTAACCTAACCCAACGTAACATCTCGGCGTTAATATTGGACCACATTCCTGGCGAGTTGGCCTCTACGTCTCCGTGGAACCTTCGTATACATCAATAACGAAATATAACCTGACCTAAACCAACCTATCATCTCGGCGGTAATATTTGACAACATTCCTGGCGTGTTGGCCTCTACGTCTCCGTGGGACCTTTATATACATAAATAACATGATATAAGCTAGCCTAACCCAACCTAACATCTCGGCGGTAATATTTGATCACATTCCTGGCTTGTTGGCATCTGCGTGTCTGTGGGACCTTTATATATGTCAATAACGTAATATAACCTAACCTAACCCAATCTAACATCTCGGCGGTAATATTTGACCACATTCCTGGCGAGTTGGCCTCTACGTCTCCGTGTAACCCTCCTATACATCAATAACGTAATATAACGTAACCTAACCCAACCTATCATCTCGGCGGTAATATTTGACAACATTCCTGGCGAGTTGGCTTCTACGTCTCCGTGGGACCTTTATATACATCAATAACGTAATATAACCTAACCTAACCCAAGCTAACATCTCGGCGGTAATATTTGACCACATTCCTGGCGAGTTGGCCTCTACGTCTCCGTGTAACCCTCCTATACATCAATAACGTAATATAAACTAACCTAACCCAACCTAACATCTCGGCGGTAATATTTGACAACATTCCTGGCGAGTTGGCCTCTGTGTCTCCGTGGAACCTTCGTATACATCAATAACGAAATATAACCTAACCTAAACCAACCTATCATCTCGGCGGTAATATTTGACAACATTCCTGGCGTGTTGGCCTCTACGTCTCCGTGGGACCTTTATATACATCAATAACATAATATAAGCTAGCCTAACCCAATCTAACATCTCGGCGGTAATATTTGACCACATTCCTGGCTTGTTGGCATCTGCGTGTCTGTGGGACCTTTATATATGTCAATAACGTAATATAACCTAACCTAACCCAATCTAACATCTCGGCGGTAATATTTGACCACATTCCTGGCGAGTTGGCCTCTACGTCTCCGTGTAACCCTCCTATACATCAATAACGTAATATGACGTAACCTAACCCAACCTATCATCTCGGCGGTAATATTTGATAACATTCCTGGCGATTGGGCCTCTACGTCTCCGTGGGACCTTTATATACATCAATAACGTAATATAAGGTAGCCTAACCCAATCTAACATCTCGGCGGTAATATTTGACCACATTCCTGGCTTGTTGGCATCTGCGTATCTGTGGGACCTTTATATATGTCAATAACGTAATATAACCTAACCTAACCCAATCTAACATCTCGGCGGTAATATTTGACCACATTCCTGGCGAGTTGGCCTCTACGTCTCCGTGTAACCCTCCTATACATCAATAACGTAATATAACGTAACCTAACCCAACCTATCATCTCGGCGGTAATATTTGATAACATTCCTGGCGATTTGGCCTCTACGTCTCCGTGGGACCTTTATATACATCAATAACGTAATATAAGCTAGCCTAACCCAATCTAACATCTCGGCGGTAATATTTGACCACATTCCTGGCTTGTTGACCTCTGCGTCTCCGTGGGACCTTCATATACGTCAATAACGTAATATAACCTAACCTAACCCTACGTAACATCTCGGCGGTAATATTTGACCACATTCCTGGCGAGTTGGCCTCTACGTCTCCGTGGAACCTTCGTATACATCAATAACGAAGTGTAACCTAACTTAACCCAACCTATTATCTCGGCGGTAATATTTGACAACATTCCTGGCGAGTTGGCTTCTACGTCTCCGTGGGACCTTTATATACATCAATAACGTAATATAACCTAACCTAACCCAACGTAACATCTCGGCGTTAATATTGGACCACATTCCTGGCGAGTTGGCCTCTACGTCTCCGTGGAACCTTCGTATACATCAATAACGAAATATAACCTGACCTAAACCAACCTATCATCTCGGCGGTAATATTTGACAACATTCCTGGCGTGTTGGCCTCTACGTCTCCGTGGGACCTTTATATACATAAATAACATGATATAAGCTAGCCTAACCCAACCTAACATCTCGGCGGTAATATTTGATCACATTCCTGGCTTGTTGGCATCTGCGTGTCTGTGGGACCTTTATATATGTCAATAACGTAATATAACCTAACCTAACCCAATCTAACATCTCGGCGGTAATATTTGACCACATTCCTGGCGAGTTGGCCTCTACGTCTCCGTGTAACCCTCCTATACATCAATAACGTAATATAACGTAACCTAACCCAACCTATCATCTCGGCGGTAATATTTGACAACATTCCTGGCGAGTTGGCTTCTACGTCTCCGTGGGACCTTTATATACATCAATAACGTAATATAACCTAACCTAACCCAAGCTAACATCTCGGCGGTAATATTTGACCACATTCCTGGCGAGTTGGCCTCTACGTCTCCGTGTAACCCTCCTATACATCAATAACGTAATATAACGTAACCTAACCCAACCTATCATCTCGGCGGTAATATTTGTCAACATTCCTGGCGACTTGGCTTCTACGTCTCTGTGGGACCTTTATATACATCAATAACGTAATATAAACTAACCTAACCCAACCTAACATCTCGGCGGTAATATTTGACAACATTCCTGGCGAGTTGGCCTCTGTGTCTCCGTGGAACCTTCGTATACATCAATAACGAAATATAACCTAACCTAAACCAACCTATCATCTCGGCGGTAATATTTGACAACATTCCTGGCGTGTTGGCCTCTACGTCTCCGTGGGACCTTTATATACATCAATAACATAATATAAGCTAGCCTAACCCAATCTAACATCTCGGCGGTAATATTTGACCACATTCCTGGCTTGTTGGCATCTGCGTGTCTGTGGGACCTTTATATATGTCAATAACGTAATATAACCTAACCTAACCCAATCTAACATCTCGGCGGTAATATTTGACCACATTCCTGGCGAGTTGGCCTCTACGTCTCCGTGTAACCCTCCTATACATCAATAACGTAATATGACGTAACCTAACCCAACCTATCATCTCGGCGGTAATATTTGATAACATTCCTGGCGATTGGGCCTCTACGTCTCCGTGGGACCTTTATATACATCAATAACGTAATATAAGGTAGCCTAACCCAATCTAACATCTCGGCGGTAATATTTGACCATATTCCTGGCTTGTTGACCTCTGCGTCTCCGTGGGACCTTCATATACGTCAATAACGTAATATAACCCAACCTAACCCAATCTAACATCTCGGCGGTAATATTTGACCACATTCCTGGCTAGTTGGCCTCTACGTCTCCGTGTAACCCTCCTATACATCAATAACGTAATATAACGTAACCTAACCCAACCTATCATCTCGGCGGTAATATTTGATAACATTCCTGGCGATTGGGCCTCTACGTCTCCGTGGGACCTTTATATACATCAATAACGTAATATAAGGTAGCCTAACCCAATCTAACACCTCGATGGTAATATTTGACCACATTCCTGGCTTGTTGACCTCTGCGTCTCCGTGGGACCTTCATATACGTCAATAACGTAATATAACCCAACCTAACCCTACGTAACATCTCGGCGGTAATTTTTGACAACATTCCTGGCGAGTTGGCTTCTACGTCTCCGTGGGACCTTTATATACATCAATAACGTCATATAAACTAACCTAACCCAACCTAACATCTCGGCGGTAATATTTGACAACATTCCTGGCGAGTTGGCCTCTACGTCTCCGTGGAACCTTCGTATACATCAATAACGAAATATAACCTAACCTAAACCAACCTATCATCTCGGCGGTAATATTTGACAACATTCCTGGCGTGTTGGCCTCTACGTCTCCGTGGGACCTTTATATACATCAATAACATAATATAAGCTAGCCTAACCCAATCTAACATCTCGGCGGTAATATTTGACCACATTCCTGGCTTGTTGGCATCTGCGTCTCTGTGGGACCTTTATATATGTCAATAACGTAATATATCCTAACCTAACCCAATCTAACATCTCGGCGGTAATATTTGACCACATTCCTGGCGAGTTGGCCTCTACGTCTCCGTGTAACCCTCCTATACATCAATAACGTAATATAACGTAACCTAACCCAACCTATCATCTCGGCGGTAATATTTGATAACATTCCTGGCGATTGGGCCTCTACGTCTCCGTGGGACCTTTATATACATCAATAACGTAATATAAGGTAGCCTAACCCAATCTAACATCTCGGCGGTAATATTTGACCACATTCCTGGCTTGTTGACCTCTGCGTCTCCGTGGGACCTTCATACACGTCAATAACGTAATATAACCCAACCTAACCCAATCTAACATCTCGGCGGTAATATTTGACCACATTCCTGGCGAGTTGGCCTCTACGTCTCCGTGTAACCCTCCTATACATCAATAACGTAATATAACGTAACCTAATCCAACGTATCATCTCAGCGGTAATATTTGACAACATTCCTGGCGTGTTGGCCTCTACGTCTCCGTGGGACCTTTATATACATCAATAACATAATATAAGCTAGCCTAACCCAATCTAACATCTCGGCGGTAATATTTGACCACATTCCTGGCTTGTTGGCATCTGCGTATCTGTGGGACCTTTATATATGTCAATAACGTAATATAACCTAACCTAACCCAATCTAACATCTCGGCGGTAATATTTGACCACATTCCTGGCGAGTTGGCCTCTACGTCTCCGTGTAACCCTCCTATACATCAATAACGTAATATAACGTAACCTAACCCAACCTATCATCTCGGCGGTAATATTTGATAACATTCCTGGCGATTTGGCCTCTACGTCTCCGTGGGACCTTTATATACATCAATAACGTAATATAAGCTAGCCTAACCCAATCTAACATCTCGGCGGTAATATTTGACCACATTCCTGGCTTGTTGACCTCTGCGTCTCCGTGGGACCTTCATATACGTCAATAACGTAATATAACCTAACCTAACCCTACGTAACATCTCGGCGGTAATATTTGACCACATTCCTGGCGAGTTGGCCTCTACGTCTCCGTGGAACCTTCGTATACATCAATAACGAAGTATAACCTAACCTAACCCAACCTATTATCTCGACGGTAATATTTGACAACATTCCTGGCGAGTTGGCTTCTACGTCTCCGTGGGACCTTTATATACATCAATAACGTAATATAACCTAACCTAACCCAACGTAACATCTCGGCGTTAATATTGGACCACATTCCTGGCGAGTTGGCCTCTACGTCTCCGTGGGACCTTTATATACATCAATAACGTAGTATAACCTAACCTAACCCAAGCTAACATCTCGGCGGTAATATTTGACCACATTCCTGGCGAGTTGGCCTCTACGTCTCCGTGTAACCCTCCTATACATCAATAACGTAATATAACGTAACCTAACCCAACCTATCATCTCGGCGGTAATATTTGTCAACATTCCTGGCGACTTGGCTTCTACGTCTCCGTGGGACCTTTATATACATCAATAACGTAATATAAACTAACCTAACCCAACCTAACATCTCGGCGGTAATATTTGACAACATTCCTGGCGAGTTGGCCTCTATGTCTCCGTGGAACCTTCGTATACATCAATAACGAAATATAACCTAACCTAAACCAACCTATCATCTCGGCGGTAATATTTGACAACATTCCTGGCGTGTTGGCCTCTACGTCTCCGTGGGACCTTTATATACATCAATAACATAATATAAGCTAGCCTAACCCAATCTAACATCTCGGCGGTAATATTTGACCACATTCCTGGCTTGTTGGCATCTGCGTGTCTGTGGGACCTTTATATATGTCAATAACGTAATATAACCTAACCTAACCCAATCTAACATCTCGGCGGTAATATTTGACCACATTCCTGGCGAGTTGGCCTCTACGTCTCCGTGTAACCCTCCTATACATCAATAACGTAATATGACGTAACCTAACCCAACCTATCATCTCGGCGGTAATATTTGATAACATTCCTGGCGATTGGGCCTCTACGTCTCCGTGGGACATTTATATACATCAATAACGTAATATAAGGTAGCCTAACCCAATCTAACATCTCGGCGGTAATATTTGACCATATTCCTGGCTTGTTGACCTCTGCGTCTCCGTGGGACCTTCATATACGTCAATAACGTAATATAACCCAACCTAACCCAATCTAACATCTCGGCGGTAATATTTGACCACATTCCTGGCTAGTTGGCCTCTACGTCTCCGTGTAACCCTCCTATACATCAATAACGTAATATAACGTAACCTAACCCAACCTATCATCTCGGCGGTAATATTTGATAACATTCCTGGCGATTGGGCCTCTACGTCTCCGTGGGACATTTATATACATCAATAACGTAATATAAGGTAGCCTAACCCAATCTAACATCTCGGCGGTAATATTTGACCACATTCCTGGCTTGTTGACCTCTGCGTCTCCGTGGGACCTTCATATACGTCAATAACGTAATATAACCCAACCTAACCCAATCTAACATCTCGGCGGTAATATTTGACCACATTCCTGGCGAGTTGGCCTCTACGTCTCCGTGTAACCCTCCTATACATCAATAACGTAATATAACGTAACCTAATCCAACGTATCATCTCAGCGGTAATATTTGACAACATTCCTGGCGTGTTGGCCTCTACGTCTCCGTGGGACCTTTATATACATCAATAACATAATATAAGCTAGCCTAACCCAATCTAACATCTCGGCGGTAATATTTGACCACATTCCTGGCTTGTTGGCATCTGCGTATCTGTGGGACCTTTATATATGTCAATAACGTAATATAACCTAACCTAACCCAATCTAACATCTCGGCGGTAATATTTGACCACATTCCTGGCGAGTTGGCCTCTACGTCTCCGTGTAACCCTCCTATACATCAATAACGTAATATAACGTAACCTAACCCAACCTATCATCTCGGCGGTAATATTTGATAACATTCCTGGCGATTTGGCCTCTACGTCTCCGTGGGACCTTTATATACATCAATAACGTAATATAAGCTAGCCTAACCCAATCTAACATCTCGGCGGTAATATTTGACCACATTCCTGGCTTGTTGACCTCTGCGTCTCCGTGGGACCTTCATATACGTCAATAACGTAATATAACCTAACCTAACCCTACGTAACATCTCGGCGGTAATATTTGACCACATTCCTGGCGAGTTGGCCTCTACGTCTCCGTGGAACCTTCGTATACATCAATAACGAAGTATAACCTAACCTAACCCAACCTATTATCTCGACGGTAATATTTGACAACATTCCTGGCGAGTTGGCTTCTACGTCTCCGTGGGACCTTTATATACATCAATAACGTAATATAACCTAACCTAACCCAACGTAACATCTCGGCGTTAATATTGGACCACATTCCTGGCGAGTTGGCCTCTACGTCTCCGTGGGACCTTTATATACATCAATAACGTAATATAACCTAACCTAACCCAAGCTAACATCTCGGCGGTAATATTTGACCACATTCCTGGCGAGTTGGCCTCTACGTCTCCGTGTAACCCTCCTATACATCAATAACGTAATATAACGTAACCTAACCCAACCTATCATCTCGGCGGTAATATTTGTCAACATTCCTGGCGACTTGGCTTCTACGTCTCCGTGGGACCTTTATATACATCAATAACGTAATATAAACTAACCTAACCCAACCTAACATCTCGGCGGTAATATTTGACAACATTCCTGGCGAGTTGGCCTCTATGTCTCCGTGGAACCTTCGTATACATCAATAACGAAATATAACCTAACCTAAACCAACCTATCATCTCGGCGGTAATATTTGACAACATTCCTGGCGTGTTGGCCTCTACGTCTCCGTGGGACCTTTATATACATCAATAACATAATATAAGCTAGCCTAACCCAATCTAACATCTCGGCGGTAATATTTGACCACATTCCTGGCTTGTTGGCATCTGCGTGTCTGTGGGACCTTTATATATGTCAATAACGTAATATAACCTAACCTAACCCAATCTAACATCTCGGCGGTAATATTTGACCACATTCCTGGCGAGTTGGCCTCTACGTCTCCGTGTAACCCTCCTATACATCAATAACGTAATATGACGTAACCTAACCCAACCTATCATCTCGGCGGTAATATTTGATAACATTCCTGGCGATTGGGCCTCTACGTCTCCGTGGGACCTTTATATACATCAATAACGTAATATAAGGTAGCCTAACCCAATCTAACATCTCGGCGGTAATATTTGACCATATTCCTGGCTTGTTGACCTCTGCGTCTCCGTGGGACCTTCATATACGTCAATAACGTAATATAACCCAACCTAACCCAATCTAACATCTCGGCGGTAATATTTGACCACATTCCTGGCTAGTTGGCCTCTACGTCTCCGTGTAACCCTCCTATACATCAATAAAGTAATATAACGTAACCTAACCCAACCTATCATCTCGGCGGTAATATTTGATAACATTCCTGGCGATTGGGCCTCTACGTCTCCGTGGGACCTTTATATACATCAATAACGTAATATAAGGTAGCCTAACCCAATCTAACACCTCGGCGGTAATATTTGACCACATTCCTGGCTTGTTGACCTCTGCGTCTCCGTGGGACCTTCATATACGTCAATAACGTAATATAACCCAACCTAACCCTACGTAACATCTCGGCGGTAATTTTTGACAACATTCCTGGCGAGTTGGCTTCTACGTCTCCGTGGGACCTTTATATACATCAATAACGTAATATAAACTAACCTAACCCAACCTAACATCTCGGCGGTAATATTTGACAACATTCCTGGCGAGTTGGCCTCTACGTCTCCGTGGAACCTTCGTATACATCAATAACGAAATATAACCTAACCTAAACCAACCTATCATCTCGGCGGTAATATTTGACAACATTCCTGGCGTGTTGGCCTCTACGTCTCCGTGGGACCTTTATATACATCAATAACATAATATAAGCTAGCCTAACCCAATCTAACATCTCGGCGGTAATATTTGACCACATTCCTGGCTTGTTGGCATCTGCGTCTCTGTGGGACCTTTATATATGTCAATAACGTAATATATCCTAACCTAACCCAATCTAACATCTCGGCGGTAATATTTGACCACATTCCTGGCGAGTTGGCCTCTACGTCTCCGTGTAACCCTCCTATACATCAATAACGTAATATAACGTAACCTAACCCAACCTATCATCTCGGCGGTAATATTTGATATCATTCCTGGCGATTGGGCCTCTACGTCTCCGTGGGACCTTTATATACATCAATAACGTAATATAAGGTAGCCTAACCCAATCTAACATCTCGGCGGTAATATTTGACCACATTCCTGGCTTGTTGACCTCTGCGTCTCCGTGGGACCTTCATATACGTCAATAACGTAATATAACCCAACCTAACCCAATCTAACATCTCGGCGGTAATATTTGACCACATTCCTGGCGAGTTGGCCTCTACGTCTCCGTGTAACCCTCCTATACATCAATAACGTAATATAACGTAACCTAATCCAACGTATCATCTCAGCGGTAATATTTGACAACATTCCTGGCGTGTTGGCCTCTACGTCTCCGTGGGACCTTTATATACATCAATAACATAATATAAGCTAGCCTAACCCAATCTAACATCTCGGCGGTAATATTTGACCACATTCCTGGCTTGTTGGCATCTGCGTATCTGTGGGACCTTTATATATGTCAATAACGTAATATAACCTAACCTAACCCAATCTAACATCTCGGCGGTAATATTTGACCACATTCCTGGCGAGTTGGCCTCTACGTCTCCGTGTAACCCTCCTATACATCAATAACGTAATATAACGTAACCTAACCCAACCTATCATCTCGGCGGTAATATTTGATAACATTCCTGGCGATTTGGCCTCTACGTCTCCGTGGGACCTTTATATACATCAATAACGTAATATAAGCTAGCCTAACCCAATCTAACATCTCGGCGGTAATATTTGACCACATTCCTGGCTTGTTGACCTCTGCGTCTCCGTGGGACCTTCATATACGTCAATAACGTAATATAACCTAACCTAACCCTACGTAACATCTCGGCGGTAATATTTGACCACATTCCTGGCGAGTTGGCCTCTACGTCTCCGTGGAACCTTCGTATACATCAATAACGAAGTATAACCTAACCTAACCCAACCTATTATCTCGACGGTAATATTTGACAACATTCCTGGCGAGTTGGCTTCTACGTCTCCGTGGGACCTTTATATACATCAATAACGTAATATAACCTAACCTAACCCAACGTAACATCTCGGCGTTAATATTGGACCACATTCCTGGCGAGTTGGCCTCTACGTCTCCGTGGGACCTTTATATACATCAATAACGTAATATAACCTAACCTAACCCAAGCTAACATCTCGGCGGTAATATTTGACCACATTCCTGGCGAGTTGGCCTCTACGTCTCCGTGTAACCCTCCTATACATCAATAACGTAATATAACGTAACCTAAACCAACCTATCATCTCGGCGGTAATATTTGACAACATTCCTGGCGTGTTGGCCTCTACGTCTCCGTGGGACCTTTATATACATCAATAACATAATATAAGCTAGCCTAACCCAATCTAACATCTCGGCGGTAATATTTGACCACATTCCTGGCTTGTTGGCATCTGCGTGTCTGTGGGACCTTTATATATGTCAATAACGTAATATAACCTAACCTAACCCAATCTAACATCTCGGCGGTAATATTTGACCACATTCCTGGCGAGTTGGCCTCTACGTCTCCGTGTAATCCTCCTATACATCAATAACGTAATATGACGTAACCTAACCCAACCTATCATCTCGGCGGTAATATTTGATAACATTCCTGGCGATTGGGCCTCTACGTCTCCGTGGGACCTTTATATACATCAATAACGTAATATAAGGTAGCCTAACCCAATCTAACATTTCGGCGGTAATATTTGACCACATTCCTGGCTTGTTGACCTCTGCGTCTCCGTGGGACTTTCATATACGTCAATAACGTAATATAACCCAACCTAACCCAATCTAACATCTCGGCGGTAATATTTGACCACATTCCTGGCGAGTTGGCCTCTACGTCTCCGTGTAACCCTCCTATACATCAATAACGTAATATAACGTAACCTAACCCAACCTATCATCTCGGCGGTAATATTTGATAACATTCCTGGCGATTGGGCCTCTACGTCTCCGTGGGACCTTTATATACATCAATAACGTAATATAAGGTAGCCTAACCCAATCTAACACCTCGGCGGTAATATTTGACCACATTCCTGGCTTGTTGACCTCTGCGTCTCCGTGGGACCTTCATATACGTCAATAACGTAATATAACCCAACCTAACCCTACGTAACATCTCGGCGGTAATTTTTGACAACATTCCTGGCGAGTTGGCTTCTACGTCTCCGTGGGACCTTTATATACATCAATAACGTAATATAAACTAACCTAACCCAATCTAACATCTCGGCGGTAATATTTGACCACATTCCTGGCGAGTTGGCCTCTACGTCTCCGTGTAACCCTCCTATACATCAATAACGTAATATGACGTAACCTAACCCAACCTATCATCTCGGCGGTAATATTTGATAACATTCCTGGCGATTGGGCCTCTACGTCTCCGTGGGACCTTTATATACATCAATAACGTAATATAAGGTAGCCTAACCCAATCTAACATCTCGGCGGTAATATTTGACCATATTCCTGGCTTGTTGACCTCTGCGTCTCCGTGGGACCTTCATATACGTCAATAACGTAATATAACCCAACCTAACCCAATCTAACATCTCGGCGGTAATATTTGACCACATTCCTGGCTAGTTGGCCTCTACGTCTCCGTGTAACCCTCCTATACATCAATAACGTAATATAACGTAACCTAACCCAACCTATCATCTCGGCGGTAATATTTGATAACATTCCTGGCGATTGGGCCTCTACGTCTCCGTGGGACCTTTATATACATCAATAACGTAATATAAGGTAGCCTAACCCAATCTAACACCTCGGCGGTAATATTTGACCACATTCCTGGCTTGTTGACCTCTGCGTCTCCGTGGGACCTTCATATACGTCAATAACGTAATATAACCCAACCTAACCCTACGTAACATCTCGGCGGTAATTTTTGACAACATTCCTGGCGAGTTGGCTTCTACGTCTCCGTGGGACCTTTATATACATCAATAACGTAATATAAACTAACCTAACCCAACCTAACATCTCGGCGGTAATATTTGACAACATTCCTGGCGAGTTGGCCTCTACGTCTCCGTGGAACCTTCGTATACATCAATAACGAAATATAACCTAACCTAAACCAACCTATCATCTCGGCGGTAATATTTGACAACATTCCTGGCGTGTTGGCCTCTACGTCTCCGTGGGACCTTTATATACATCAATAACATAATATAAGCTAGCCTAACCCAATCTAACATCTCGGCGGTAATATTTGACCACATTCCTGGCTTGTTGGCATCTGCGTCTCTGTGGGACCTTTATATATGTCAATAACGTAATATATCCTAACCTAACCCAATCTAACATCTCGGCGGTAATATTTGACCACATTCCTGGCGAGTTGGCCTCTACGTCTCCGTGTAACCCTCCTATACATCAATAACGTAATATAACGTAACCTAACCCAACCTATCATCTCGGCGGTAATATTTGATATCATTCCTGGCGATTGGGCCTCTACGTCTCCGTGGGACCTTTATATACATCAATAACGTAATATAAGGTAGCCTAACCCAATCTAACATCTCGGCGGTAATATTTGACCACATTCCTGGCTTGTTGACCTCTGCGTCTCCGTGGGACCTTCATATACGTCAATAACGTAATATAACCCAACCTAACCCAATCTAACATCTCGGCGGTAATATTTGACCACATTCCTGGCGAGTTGGCCTCTACGTCTCCGTGTAACCCTCCTATACATCAATAACGTAATATAACGTAACCTAATCCAACGTATCATCTCAGCGGTAATATTTGACAACATTCCTGGCGTGTTGGCCTCTACGTCTCCGTGGGACCTTTATATACATCAATAACATAATATAAGCTAGCCTAACCCAATCTAACATCTCGGCGGTAATATTTGACCACATTCCTGGCTTGTTGGCATCTGCGTATCTGTGGGACCTTTATATATGTCAATAACGTAATATAACCTAACCTAACCCAATCTAACATCTCGGCGGTAATATTTGACCACATTCCTGGCGAGTTGGCCTCTACGTCTCCGTGTAACCCTCCTATACATCAATAACGTAATATAACGTAACCTAACCCAACCTATCATCTCGGCGGTAATATTTGATAACATTCCTGGCGATTTGGCCTCTACGTCTCCGTGGGACCTTTATATACATCAATAACGTAATATAAGCTAGCCTAACCCAATCTAACATCTCGGCGGTAATATTTGACCACATTCCTGGCTTGTTGACCTCTGCGTCTCCGTGGGACCTTCATATACGTCAATAACGTAATATAACCTAACCTAACCCTACGTAACATCTCGGCGGTAATATTTGACCACATTCCTGGCGAGTTGGCCTCTACGTCTCCGTGGAACCTTCGTATACATCAATAACGAAGTATAACCTAACCTAACCCAACCTATTATCTCGACGGTAATATTTGACAACATTCCTGGCGAGTTGGCTTCTACGTCTCCGTGGGACCTTTATATACATCAATAACGTAATATAACCTAACCTAACCCAACGTAACATCTCGGCGTTAATATTGGACCACATTCCTGGCGAGTTGGCCTCTACGTCTCCGTGGGACCTTTATATACATCAATAACGTAATATAACCTAACCTAACCCAAGCTAACATCTCGGCGGTAATATTTGACCACATTCCTGGCGAGTTGGCCTCTACGTCTCCGTGTAACCCTCCTATACATCAATAACGTAATATAACGTAACCTAACCCAACCTATCATCTCGGCGGTAATATTTGTCAACATTCCTGGCGACTTGGCTTCTACGTCTCCGTGGGACCTTTATATACATCAATAACGTAATATAAACTAACCTAACCCAACCTAACATCTCGGCGGTAATATTTGACAACATTCCTGGCGAGTTGGCCTCTATGTCTCCGTGGAACCTTCGTATACATCAATAACGAAATATAACCTAACCTAAACCAACCTATCATCTCGGCGGTAATATTTGACAACATTCCTGGCGTGTTGGCCTCTACGTCTCCGTGGGACCTTTATATACATCAATAACATAATATAAGCTAGCCTAACCCAATCTAACATCTCGGCGGTAATATTTGACCACATTCCTGGCTTGTTGGCATCTGCGTGTCTGTGGGACCTTTATATATGTCAATAACGTAATATAACCTAACCTAACCCAATCTAACATCTCGGCGGTAATATTTGACCACATTCCTGGCGAGTTGGCCTCTACGTCTCCGTGTAACCCTCCTATACATCAATAACGTAATATGACGTAACCTAACCCAACCTATCATCTCGGCGGTAATATTTGATAACATTCCTGGCGATTGGGCCTCTACGTCTCCGTGGGACCTTTATATACATCAATAACGTAATATAAGGTAGCCTAACCCAATCTAACATCTCGGCGGTAATATTTGACCATATTCCTGGCTTGTTGACCTCTGCGTCTCCGTGGGACCTTCATATACGTCAGTAACGTAATATAACCCAACCTAACCCTACGTAACATCTCGGCGGTAATTTTTGACAACATTCCTGGCGAGTTGGCTTCTACGTCTCCGTGGGACCTTTATATACATCAATAACGTAATATAAACTAACCTAACCCAACCTAACATCTCGGCGGTAATATTTGACAACATTCCTGGCGAGTTGGCCTCTACGTCTCCGTGGAACCTTCGTATACATCAATAACGAAATATAACCTAACCTAAACCAACCTATCATCTCGGCGGTAATATTTGACAACATTCCTGGCGTGTTGGCCTCTACGTCTCCGTGGGACCTTTATATACATCAATAACATAATATAAGCTAGCCTAACCCAATCTAACATCTCGGCGGTAATATTTGACCACATTCCTGGCTTGTTGGCATCTGCGTCTCTGTGGGACCTTTATATATGTCAATAACGTAATATATCCTAACCTAACCCAATCTAACATCTCGGCGGTAATATTTGACCACATTCCTGGCGAGTTGGCCTCTACGTCTCCGTGTAACCCTCCTATACATCAATAACGTAATATAACGTAACCTAACCCAACCTATCATCTCGGCGGTAATATTTGATATCATTCCTGGCGATTGGGCCTCTACGTCTCCGTGGGACCTTTATATACATCAATAACGTAATATAAGGTAGCCAAACCCAATCTAACATCTCGGCGGTAATATTTGACCACATTCCTGGCTTGTTGACCTCTGCGTCTCCGTGGGACCTTCATATACGTCAATAACGTAATATAACCCAACCTAACCCAATCTAACATCTCGGCGGTAATATTTGACCACATTCCTGGCGAGTTGGCCTCTACGTCTCCGTGTAACCCTCCTATACATCAATAACGTAATATAACGTAACCTAATCCAACGTATCATCTCAGCGGTAATATTTGACAACATTCCTGGCGTGTTGGCCTCTACGTCTCCGTGGGACCTTTATATACATCAATAACATAATATAAGCTAGCCTAACCCAATCTAACATCTCGGCGGTAATATTTGACCACATTCCTGGCTTGTTGGCATCTGCGTATCTGTGGGACCTTTATATATGTCAATAACGTAATATAACCTAACCTAACCCAATCTAACATCTCGGCGGTAATATTTGACCACATTCCTGGCGAGTTGGCCTCTACGTCTCCGTGTAACCCTCCTATACATCAATAACGTAATATAACGTAACCTAACCCAACCTATCATCTCGGCGGTAATATTTGATAACATTCCTGGCGATTTGGCCTCTACGTCTCCGTGGGACCTTTATATACATCAATAACGTAATATAAGCTAGCCTAACCCAATCTAACATCTCGGCGGTAATATTTGACCACATTCCTGGCTTGTTGACCTCTGCGTCTCCGTGGGACCTTCATATACGTCAATAACGTAATATAACCTAACCTAACCCTACGTAACATCTCGGCGGTAATATTTGACCACATTCCTGGCGAGTTGGCCTCTACGTCTCCGTGGAACCTTCGTATACATCAATAACGAAGTATAACCTAACCTAACCCAACCTATTATCTCGACGGTAATATTTGACAACATTCCTGGCGAGTTGGCTTCTACGTCTCCGTGGGACCTTTATATACATCAATAACGTAATATAACCTAACCTAACCCAACGTAACATCTCGGCGTTAATATTGGACCACATTCCTGGCGAGTTGGCCTCTACGTCTCCGTGGGACCTTTATATACATCAATAACGTAATATAACCTAACCTAACCCAAGCTAACATCTCGGCGGTAATATTTGACCACATTCCTGGCGAGTTGGCCTCTACGTCTCCGTGTAACCCTCCTATACATCAATAACGTAATATAACGTAACCTAAACCAACCTATCATCTCGGCGGTAATATTTGACAACATTCCTGGCGTGTTGGCCTCTACGTCTCCGTGGGACCTTTATATACATCAATAACATAATATAAGCTAGCCTAACCCAATCTAACATCTCGGCGGTAATATTTGACCACATTCCTGGCTTGTTGGCATCTGCGTGTCTGTGGGACCTTTATATATGTCAATAACGTAATATAACCTAACCTAACCCAATCTAACATCTCGGCGGTAATATTTGACCACATTCCTGGCGAGTTGGCCTCTACGTCTCCGTGTAACCCTCCTATACATCAATAACGTAATATGACGTAACCTAACCCAACCTATCATCTCGGCGGTAATATTTGATAACATTCCTGGCGATTGGGCCTCTACGTCTCCGTGGGACCTTTATATACATCAATAACGTAATATAAGGTAGCCTAACCCAATCTAACATTTCGGCGGTAATATTTGACCACATTCCTGGCTTGTTGACCTCTGCGTCTCCGTGGGACTTTCATATACGTCAATAACGTAATATAACCCAACCTAACCCAATCTAACATCTCGGCGGTAATATTTGACCACATTCCTGGCGAGTTGGCCTCTACGTCTCCGTGTAACCCTCCTATACATCAATAACGTAATATAACGTAACCTAACCCAACCTATCATCTCGGCGGTAATATTTGATAACATTCCTGGCGATTGGGCCTCTACGTCTCCGTGGGACCTTTATATACATCAATAACGTAATATAAGGTAGCCTAACCCAATCTAACACCTCGGCGGTAATATTTGACCACATTCCTGGCTTGTTGACCTCTGCGTCTCCGTGGGACCTTCATATACATCAATAACATAATATAAGCTAGCCTAACCCAATCTAACATCTCGGCGGTAATATTTGACCACATTCCTGGCTTGTTGGCATCTGCGTATCTGTGGGACCTTTATATATGTCAATAACGTAATATAACCTAACCTAACCCAATCTAACATCTCGGCGGTAATATTTGACCACATTCCTGGCGAGTTGGCCTCTACGTCTCCGTGTAACCCTCCTATACATCAATAACGTAATATAACGTAACCTAACACAACCTATCATCTCGGCGGTAATATTTGATAACATTCCTGGCGATTTGGCCTCTACGTCTCCGTGGGACCTTTATATACATCAATAACGTAATATAAGCTAGCCTAACCCAATCTAACATCTCGGCGGTAATATTTGACCACATTCCTGGCTTGTTGACCTCTGCGTCTCCGTGGGACCTTCATATACGTCAATAACGTAATATAACCTAACCTAACCCTACGTAACATCTCGGCGGTAATATTTGACCACATTCCTGGCGAGTTGGCCTCTACGTCTCCGTGGAACCTTCGTATACATCAATAACGAAGTATAACCTAACCTAACCCAACCTATTATCTCGACGGTAATATTTGACAACATTCCTGGCGAGTTGGCTTCTACGTCTCCGTGGGACCTTTATATACATCAATAACGTAATATAACCTAACCTAACCCAACGTAACATCTCGGCGTTAATATTGGACCACATTCCTGGCGAGTTGGCCTCTACGTCTCCGTGGGACCTTTATATACATCAATAACGTAATATAACCTAACCTAACCCAAGCTAACATCTCGGCGGTAATATTTGACCACATTCCTGGCGAGTTGGCCTCTACGTCTCCGTGTAACCCTCCTATACATCAATAACGTAATATAACGTAACCTAAACCAACCTATCATCTCGGCGGTAATATTTGACAACATTCCTGGCGTGTTGGCCTCTACGTCTCCGTGGGACCTTTATATACATCAATAACATAATATAAGCTAGCCTAACCCAATCTAACATCTCGGCGGTAATATTTGACCACATTCCTGGCTTGTTGGCATCTGCGTGTCTGTGGGACCTTTATATATGTCAATAACGTAATATAACCTAACCTAACCCAATCTAACATCTCGGCGGTAATATTTGACCACATTCCTGGCGAGTTGGCCTCTACGTCTCCGTGTAACCCTCCTATACATCAATAACGTAATATGACGTAACCTAACCCAACCTATCATCTCGGCGGTAATATTTGATAACATTCCTGGCGATTGGGCCTCTACGTCTCCGTGGGACCTTTATATACATCAATAACGTAATATAAGGTAGCCTAACCCAATCTAACATTTCGGCGGTAATATTTGACCACATTCCTGGCTTGTTGACCTCTGCGTCTCCGTGGGACTTTCATATACGTCAATAACGTAATATAACCCAACCTAACCCAATCTAACATCTCGGCGGTAATATTTGACCACATTCCTGGCGAGTTGGCCTCTACGTCTCCGTGTAACCCTCCTATACATCAATAACGTAATATAACGTAACCTAACCCAACCTATCATCTCGGCGGTAATATTTGATAACATTCCTGGCGATTGGGCCTCTACGTCTCCGTGGGACCTTTATATACATCAATAACGTAATATAAGGTAGCCTAACCCAATCTAACACCTCGGCGGTAATATTTGACCACATTCCTGGCTTGTTGACCTCTGCGTCTCCGTGGGACCTTCATATACGTCAATAACGTAATATAACCCAACCTAACCCTACGTAACATCTCGGCGGTAATTTTTGACAACATTCCTGGCGAGTTGGCTTCTACGTCTCCGTGGGACCTTTATATACATCAATAACGTAATATAAACTAACCTAACCCAATCTAACATCTCGGCGGTAATATTTGACCACATTCCTGGCGAGTTGGCCTCTACGTCTCCGTGTAACCCTCCTATACATCAATAACGTAATATGACGTAACCTAACCCAACCTATCGTCTCGGCGGTAATATTTGATAACATTCCTGGCGATTGGGCCTCTACGTCTCCGTGGGACCTTTATATACATCAATAACGTAATATAAGGTAGCCTAACCCAATCTAACATCTCGGCGGTAATATTTGACCATATTCCTGGCTTGTTGACCTCTGCGTCTCCGTGGGACCTTCATATACGTCAATAACGTAATATAACCCAACCTAACCCAATCTAACATCTCGGCGGTAATATTTGACCACATTCCTGGCTAGTTGGCCTCTACGTCTCCGTGTAACCCTCCTATACATCAATAACGTAATATAACGTAACCTAACCCAACCTATCATCTCGGCGGTAATATTTGATAACATTCCTGGCGATTGGGCCTCTACGTCTCCGTGGGACCTTTATATACATCAATAACGTAATATAAGGTAGCCTAACCCAATCTAACACCTCGGCGGTAATATTTGACCACATTCCTGGCTTGTTGACCTCTGCGTCTCCGTGGGACCTTCATATACGTCAATAACGTAATATAACCCAACCTAACCCTACGTAACATCTCGGCGGTAATTTTTGACAACATTCCTGGCGAGTTGGCTTCTACGTCTCCGTGGGACCTTTATATACATCAATAACGTAATATAAACTAACCTAACCCAACCTAACATCTCGGCGGTAATATTTGACAACATTCCTGGCGAGTTGGCCTCTACGTCTCCGTGTAACCCTCCTATACATCAATAACGTAATATAACGTAACCTAACCCAACCTATCATCTCGGCGGTAATATTTGATATCATTCCTGGCGATTGGGCCTCTACGTCTCCGTGGGACCTTTATATACATCAATAACGTAATATAAGGTAGCCTAACCCAATCTAACATCTCGGCGGTAATATTTGACCACATTCCTGGCTTGTTGACCTCTGCGTCTCCGTGGGACCTTCATATACGTCAATAACGTAATATAACCCAACCTAACCCAATCTAACATCTCGGCGGTAATATTTGACCACATTCCTGGCGAGTTGGCCTCTACGTCTCCGTGTAACCCTCCTATACATCAATAACGTAATATAACGTAACCTAATCCAACGTATCATCTCAGCGGTAATATTTGACAACATTCCTGGCGTGTTGGCCTCTACGTCTCCGTGGGACCTTTATATACATCAATAACATAATATAAGCTAGCCTAACCCAATCTAACATCTCGGCGGTAATATTTGACCACATTCCTGGCTTGTTGGCATCTGCGTATCTGTGGGACCTTTATATATGTCAATAACGTAATATAACCTAACCTAACCCAATCTAACATCTCGGCGGTAATATTTGACCACATTCCTGGCGAGTTGGCCTCTACGTCTCCGTGTAACCCTCCTATACATCAATAACGTAATATAACGTAACCTAACCCAACCTATCATCTCGGCGGTAATATTTGATAACATTCCTGGCGATTTGGCCTCTACGTCTCCGTGGGACCTTTATATACATCAATAACGTAATATAAGCTAGCCTAACCCAATCTAACATCTCGGCGGTAATATTTGACCACATTCCTGGCTTGTTGACCTCTGCGTCTCCGTGGGACCTTCATATACGTCAATAACGTAATATAACCTAACCTAACCCTACGTAACATCTCGGCGGTAATATTTGACCACATTCCTGGCGAGTTGGCCTCTACGTCTCCGTGGAACCTTCGTATACATCAATAACGAAGTATAACCTAACCTAACCCAACCTATTATCTCGACGGTAATATTTGACAACATTCCTGGCGAGTTGACTTCTACGTCTCCGTGGGACCTTTATATACATCAATAACGTAATATAACCTAACCTAACCCAACGTAACATCTCGGCGTTAATATTGGACCACATTCCTGGCGAGTTGGCCTCTACGTCTCCGTGGGACCTTTATATACATCAATAACGTAATATAACCTAACCTAACCCAAGCTAACATCTCGGCGGTAATATTTGACCACATTCCTGGCGAGTTGGCCTCTACGTCTCCGTGTAACCCTCCTATACATCAATAACGTAATATAACGTAACCTAACCCAACCTATCATCTCGGCGGTAATATTTGTCAACATTCCTGGCGACTTGGCTTCTACGTCTCCGTGGGACCTTTATATACATCAATAACGTAATATAAACTAACCTAACCCAACCTAACATCTCGGCGGTAATATTTGACAACATTCCTGGCGAGTTGGCCTCTATGTCTCCGTGGAACCTTCGTATACATCAATAACGAAATATAACCTAACCTAAACCAACCTATCATCTCGGCGGTAATATTTGACAACATTCCTGGCGTGTTGGCCTCTACGTCTCCGTGGGACCTTTATATACATCAATAACATAATATAAGCTAGCCTAACCCAATCTAACATCTCGGCGGTAATATTTGACCACATTCCTGGCTTGTTGGCATCTGCGTGTCTGTGGGACCTTTATATATGTCAATAACGTAATATAACCTAACCTAACCCAATCTAACATCTCGGCGGTAATATTTGACCACATTCCTGGCGAGTTGGCCTCTACGTCTCCGTGTAACCCTCCTATACATCAATAACGTAATATGACGTAACCTAACCCAACCTATCATCTCGGCGGTAATATTTGATAACATTCCTGGCGATTGGGCCTCTACGTCTCCGTGGGACCTTTATATACATCAATAACGTAATATAAGGTAGCCTAACCCAATCTAACATCTCGGCGGTAATATTTGACCATATTCCTGGCTTGTTGACCTCTGCGTCTCCGTGGGACCTTCATATACGTCAATAACGTAATATAACCCAACCTAACCCAATCTAACATCTCGGCGGTAATATTTGACCACATTCCTGGCTAGTTGGCCTCTACGTCTCCGTGTAACCCTCCTATACATCAATAACGTAATATAACGTAACCTAACCCAACCTATCATCTCGGCGGTAATATTTGATATCATTCCTGGCGATTGGGCCTCTACGTCTCCGTGGGACCTTTATATACATCAATAACGTAATATAAGGTAGCCTAACCCAATCTAACATCTCGGCGGTAATATTTGACCACATTCCTGGCTTGTTGACCTCTGCGTCTCCGTGGGACCTTCATATACGTCAATAACGTAATATAACCCAACCTAACCCAATCTAACATCTCGGCGGTAATATTTGACCACATTCCTGGCGAGTTGGCCTCTACGTCTCCGTGTAACCCTCCTATACATCAATAACGTAATATAACGTAACCTAATCCAACGTATCATCTCAGCGGTAATATTTGACAACATTCCTGGCGTGTTGGCCTCTACGTCTCCGTGGGACCTTTATATACATCAATAACATAATATAAGCTAGCCTAACCCAATCTAACATCTCGGCGGTAATATTTGACCACATTCCTGGCTTGTTGGCATCTGCGTATCTGTGGGACCTTTATATATGTCAATAACGTAATATAACCTAACCTAACCCAATCTAACATCTCGGCGGTAATATTTGACCACATTCCTGGCGAGTTGGCCTCTACGTCTCCGTGTAACCCTCCTATACATCAATAACGTAATATAACGTAACCTAACCCAACCTATCATCTCGGCGGTAATATTTGATAACATTCCTGGCGATTTGGCCTCTACGTCTCCGTGGGACCTTTATATACATCAATAACGTAATATAAGCTAGCCTAACCCAATCTAACATCTCGGCGGTAATATTTGACCACATTCCTGGCTTGTTGACCTCTGCGTCTCCGTGGGACCTTCATATACGTCAATAACGTAATATAACCTAACCTAACCCTACGTAACATCTCGGCGGTAATATTTGACCACATTCCTGGCGAGTTGGCCTCTACGTCTCCGTGGAACCTTCGTATACATCAATAACGAAGTATAACCTAACCTAACCCAACCTATTATCTCGACGGTAATATTTGACAACATTCCTGGCGAGTTGGCTTCTACGTCTCCGTGGGACCTTTATATACATCAATAACGTAATATAACCTAACCTAACCCAACGTAACATCTCGGCGTTAATATTGGACCACATTCCTGGCGAGTTGGCCTCTACGTCTCCGTGGGACCTTTATATACATCAATAACGTAATATAACCTAACCTAACCCAAGCTAACATCTCGGCGGTAATATTTGACCACATTCCTGGCGAGTTGGCCTCTACGTCTCCGTGTAACCCTCCTATACATCAATAACGTAATATAACGTAACCTAAACCAACCTATCATCTCGGCGGTAATATTTGACAACATTCCTGGCGTGTTGGCCTCTACGTCTCCGTGGGACCTTTATATACATCAATAACATAATATAAGCTAGCCTAACCCAATCTAACATCTCGGCGGTAATATTTGACCACATTCCTGGCTTGTTGGCATCTGCGTGTCTGTGGGACCTTTATATATGTCAATAACGTAATATAACCTAACCTAACCCAATCTAACATCTCGGCGGTAATATTTGACCACATTCCTGGCGAGTTGGCCTCTACGTCTCCGTGTAACCCTCCTATACATCAATAACGTAATATGACGTAACCTAACCCAACCTATCATCTCGGCGGTAATATTTGATAACATTCCTGGCGATTGGGCCTCTACGTCTCCGTGGGACCTTTATATACATCAATAACGTAATATAAGGTAGCCTAACCCAATCTAACATCTCGGCGGTAATATTTGACCATATTCCTGGCTTGTTGACCTCTGCGTCTCCGTGGGACCTTCATATACGTCAATAACGTAATATAACCCAACCTAACCCAATCTAACATCTCGGCGGTAATATTTGACCACATTCCTGGCTAGTTGGCCTCTACGTCTCCGTGTAACCCTCCTATACATCAATAACGTAATATAACGTAACCTAACCCAACCTATCATCTCGGCGGTAATATTTGATATCATTCCTGGCGATTGGGCCTCTACGTCTCCGTGGGACCTTTATATACATCAATAACGTAATATAAGGTAGCCTAACCCAATCTAACATCTCGGCGGTAATATTTGACCACATTCCTGGCTTGTTGACCTCTGCGTCTCCGTGGGACCTTCATATACGTCAATAACGTAATATAACCCAACCTAACCCAATCTAACATCTCGGCGGTAATATTTGACCACATTCCTGGCGAGTTGGCCTCTACGTCTCCGTGTAACCCTCCTATACATCAATAACGTAATATAACGTAACCTAATCCAACGTATCATCTCAGCGGTAATATTTGACAACATTCCTGGCGTGTTGGCCTCTACGTCTCCGTGGGACCTTTATATACATCAATAACATAATATAAGCTAGCCTAACCCAATCTAACATCTCGGCGGTAATATTTGACCACATTCCTGGCTTGTTGGCATCTGCGTATCTGTGGGACCTTTATATATGTCAATAACGTAATATAACCTAACCTAACCCAATCTAACATCTCGGCGGTAATATTTGACCACATTCCTGGCGAGTTGGCCTCTACGTCTCCGTGTAACCCTCCTATACATCAATAACGTAATATAACGTAACCTAACCCAACCTATCATCTCGGCGGTAATATTTGATAACATTCCTGGCGATTTGGCCTCTACGTCTCCGTGGGACCTTTATATACATCAATAACGTAATATAAGCTAGCCTAACCCAATCTAACATCTCGGCGGTAATATTTGACCACATTCCTGGCTTGTTGACCTCTGCGTCTCCGTGGGACCTTCATATACGTCAATAACGTAATATAACCTAACCTAACCCTACGTAACATCTCGGCGGTAATATTTGACCACATTCCTGGCGAGTTGGCCTCTACGTCTCCGTGGAACCTTCGTATACATCAATAACGAAGTATAACCTAACCTAACCCAACCTATTATCTCGACGGTAATATTTGACAACATTCCTGGCGAGTTGGCTTCTACGTCTCCGTGGGACCTTTATATACATCAATAACGTAATATAACCTAACCTAACCCAACGTAACATCTCGGCGTTAATATTGGACCACATTCCTGGCGAGTTGGCCTCTACGTCTCCGTGGGACCTTTATATACATCAATAACGTAATATAACCTAACCTAACCCAAGCTAACATCTCGGCGGTAATATTTGACCACATTCCTGGCGAGTTGGCCTCTACGTCTCCGTGTAACCCTCCTATACATCAATAACGTAATATAACGTAACCTAAACCAACCTATCATCTCGGCGGTAATATTTGACAACATTCCTGGCGTGTTGGCCTCTACGTCTCCGTGGGACCTTTATATACATCAATAACATAATATAAGCTAGCCTAACCCAATCTAACATCTCGGCGGTAATATTTGACCACATTCCTGGCTTGTTGGCATCTGCGTGTCTGTGGGACCTTTATATATGTCAATAACGTAATATAACCTAACCTAACCCAATCTAACATCTCGGCGGTAATATTTGACCACATTCCTGGCGAGTTGGCCTCTACGTCTCCGTGTAACCCTCCTATACATCAATAACGTAATATGACGTAACCTAACCCAACCTATCATCTCGGCGGTAATATTTGATAACATTCCTGGCGATTGGGCCTCTACGTCTCCGTGGGACCTTTATATACATCAATAACGTAATATAAGGTAGCCTAACCCAATCTAACATTTCGGCGGTAATATTTGACCACATTCCTGGCTTGTTGACCTCTGCGTCTCCGTGGGACTTTCATATACGTCAATAACGTAATATAACCCAACCTAACCCAATCTAACATCTCGGCGGTAATATTTGACCACATTCCTGGCGAGTTGGCCTCTACGTCTCCGTGTAACCCTCCTATACATCAATAACGTAATATAACGTAACCTAACCCAACCTATCATCTCGGCGGTAATATTTGATAACATTCCTGGCGATTGGGCCTCTACGTCTCCGTGGGACCTTTATATACATCAATAACGTAATATAAGGTAGCCTAACCCAATCTAACACCTCGGCGGTAATATTTGACCACATTCCTGGCTTGTTGACCTCTGCGTCTCCGTGGGACCTTCATATACGTCAATAACGTAATATAACCCAACCTAACCCTACGTAACATCTCGGCGGTAATTTTTGACAACATTCCTGGCGAGTTGGCTTCTACGTCTCCGTGGGACCTTTATATACATCAATAACGTAATATAAACTAACCTAACCCAACCTAACATCTCGGCGGTAATATTTGACAACATTCCTGGCGAGTTGGCCTCTACGTCTCCGTGGAACCTTCGTATACATCAATAACGAAATATAACCTAACCTAAACCAACCTATCATCTCGGCGGTAATATTTGACAACATTCCTGGCGTGTTGGCCTCTACGTCTCCGTGGGACCTTTATATACATCAATAACATAATATAAGCTAGCCTAACCCAATCTAACATCTCGGCGGTAATATTTGACCACATTCCTGGCTTGTTGGCATCTGCGTCTCTGTGGGACCTTTATATATGTCAATAACGTAATATAACCTAACCTAACCCAATCTAACATCTCGGCGGTAACATTTGACCACATTCCTGGCGAGTTGGCCTCTACGTCTCCGTGTAACCCTCCTGTACATCAATAACGTAATATAACGTAACCTAACCCAACCTATCATCTCGGCGGTAATATTTGATAACATTCCTGGCGATTTGGCCTCTACGTCTCCGTGGGACCTTTATATACATCAATAACGTAATATAAGCTAGCCTAACCCAATCTAACATCTCGGCGGTAATATTTGACCACATTCCTGGCTTGTTAACCTCTGCGTCTCCGTGGGACCTTCATATACGTCAATAACGTAATATAACCTAACCTAACCCTACGTAACATCTCGGCGGTAATATTTGACCACATTCCTGGCGAGTTGGCCTCTACGTCTCCGTGGAACCTTCGTATACATCAATAACGAAGTATAACCTAACCTAACCCAACCTATTATCTCGACGGTAATATTTGACAACATTCCTGGCGAGTTGGCTTCTACGTCTCCGTGGGACCTTTATATACATCAATAACGTAATATAACCTAACCTAACCCAACGTAACATCTCGGCGTTAATATTGGACCACATTCCTGGCGAGTTGGCCTCTACGTCTCCGTGGGACCTTTATATACATCAATAACGTAATATAACCTAACCTAACCCAAGCTAACATCTCGGCGGTAATATTTGACCACATTCCTGGCGAGTTGGCCTCTACGTCTCCGTGTAACCCTCCTATACATCAATAACGTAATATAACGTAACCTAACCCAACCTATCATCTCGGCGGTAATATTTGTCAACATTCCTGGCGACTTGGCTTCTACGTCTCCGTGGGACCTTTATATACATCAATAACGTAATATAAACTAACCTAACCCAACCTAACATCTCGGCGGTAATATTTGACAACATTCCTGGCGAGTTGGCCTCTATGTCTCCGTGGAACCTTCGTATACATCAATAACGAAATATAACCTAACCTAAACCAACCTATCATCTCGGCGGTAATATTTGACAACATTCCTGGCGTGTTGGCCTCTACGTCTCCGTGGGACCTTTATATACATCAATAACATAATATAAGCTAGCCTAACCCAATCTAACATCTCGGCGGTAATATTTGACCACATTCCTGGCTTGTTGGCATCTGCGTGTCTGTGGGACCTTTATATATGTCAATAACGTAATATAACCTAACCTAACCCAATCTAACATCTCGGCGGTAATATTTGACCACATTCCTGGCGAGTTGGCCTCTACGTCTCCGTGTAACCCTCCTATACATCTATAACGTAATATGACGTAACCTAACCCAACCTATCATCTCGGCGGTAATATTTGATAACATTCCTGGCGATTGGGCCTCTACGTCTCCGTGGGACCTTTATATACATCAATAACGTAATATAAGGTAGCCTAACCCAATCTAACATTTCGGCGGTAATATTTGACCACATTCCTGGCTTGTTGACATCTGCGTCTCCGTGGGACCTTCATATACGTCAATAACGTAATATAACCCAACCTAACCCAATCTAACATCTCGGCGGTAATATTTGACCACATTCCTGGCGAGTTGGCCTCTACGTCTCCGTGTAACCCTCCTATACATCAATAACGTAATATAACGTAACCTAACCCAACCTATCATCTCGGCGGTAATATTTGATAACATTCCTGGCGATTGGGCCTCTACGTCTCCGTGGGACCTTTATATACATCAATAACGTAATATAAGGTAGCCTAACCCAATCTAACACCTCGGCGGTAATATTTGACCACATTCCTGGCTTGTTGACCTCTGCGTCTCCGTGGGACCTTCATATACGTCAATAACGTAATATAACCCAACCTAACCCTACGTAACATCTCGGCGGTAATTTTTGGCAACATTCCTGGCGAGTTGGCCTCTACGTCTCCGTGGAACCTTCGTATACATCAATAACGAAATATAACCTAACCTAAACCAACCTATCATCTCGGCGGTAATATTTGACAACATTCCTGGCGTGTTGGCCTCTACGTCTCCGTGGGACCTTTATATACATCAATAACATAATATAAGCTAGCCTAACCCAATCTAACATCTCGGCGGTAATATTTGACCACATTCCTGGCTTGTTGGCATCTGCGTCTCTGTGGGACCTTTATATATGTCAATAACGTAATATATCCTAACCTAACCCAATCTAACATCTCGGCGGTAATATTTGACCACATTCCTGGCGAGTTGGCCTCTACGTCTCCGTGTAACCCTCCTATACATCAATAACGTAATATAACGTAACCTAACCCAACCTATCATCTCGGCGGTAATATTTGATAACATTCCTGGCGATTTGGCCTCTACGTCTCCGTGGGACCTTTATATACATCAATAACGTAATATAAGCTAGCCTAACCCAATCTAACATCTCGGCGGTAATATTTGACCACATTCCTGGCGTGTTGGCCTCTACGTCTCCGTGGGACCTTTATATACATCAATAACATAATATAAGGTAGCCTAACCCAATCTAACATCTCGGCGGTAATATTTGACCACATTCCTGGCTTGTTGGCATCTGCGTCTCTGTGGGACCTTTATATATGTCAATAACGTAATATATCCTAACCTAACCCAATCTAACATCTCGGCGGTAATATTTGACCACATTCCTGGCGAGTTGGCCTCTACGTCTCCGTGTAACCCTCCTATACATCAATAACGTAATATAACGTAACCTAACCCAACCTATCATCTCGGCGGTAATATTTGATAACATTCCTGGCGATTGGGCCTCTACGTCTCCGTGGGACCTTTATATACATCAATAACGTAATATAAGGTAGCCTAACCCAATCTAACACCTCGGCGGTAATATTTGACCACATTCCTGGCTTGTTGACCTCTGCGTCTCCGTGGGACCTTCATATACGTCAATAACGTAATATAACCCAACCTAACCCTACGTAACATCTCGGCGGTAATTTTTGACAACATTCCTGGCGAGTTGGCTTCTACGTCTCCGTGGGACCTTTATATACATCAATAACGTAATATAAACTAACCTAACCCAACCTAACATCTCGGCGGTAATATTTGACAACATTCCTGGCGAGTTGGCCTCTACGTCTCCGTGTAACCCTCCTATACATCAATAACGTAATATAACGTAACCTAACCCAACCTATCATCTCGGCGGTAATATTTGATAACATTCCTGGCGATTTGGCCTCTACGTCTCCGTGGGACCTTTATATACATCAATAACGTAATATAAGCTAGCCTAACCCAATCTAACATCTCGGCGGTAATATTTGACCACATTCCTGGCTTGTTGGCATCTGCGTGTCTGTGGGACCTTTATATATGTCAATAACGTAATATAACCTAACCTAACCCAATCTAACATCTCGGCGGTAATATTTGACCACATTCCTGGCGAGTTGGCCTCTACGTCTCCGTGTAACCCTCCTATACATCAATAACGTAATATAACGTAACCTAACCCAACCTATCATCTCGGCGGTAATATTTGATAACATTCCTGGCGATAGGGCCTCTACGTCTCCGTGGGTCCTTTATATACATCAATAACGTAATATAAGGTAGCCTAACCCAATCTAACATCTCGGCGGTAATATTTGACCACATTCCTGGCTTGTTGACCTCTGCGTCTCCGTGGGACCTTCATATACGTCAATAACGTAATATAACCCAACCTAACCCAATCTAACATCTCGGCGGTAATATTTGACCACATTCCTGGCGAGTTGGCCTCTACGTCTCCGTGTAACCCTCCTATACATCAATAACGTAATATAACGTAACCTAACCCAACCTATGATCTCGGCGGTAATATTTGATAACATTCCTGGCGATTGGGCCTCTACGTCTCCGTGGGACCTTTATATACATCAATAACGTAATATAAGGTAGCCTAACCCAATCTAACACCTCGGCGGTAATATTTGACCACATTCCTGGCTTGTTCACCTCTGCGTCTCCGTGGGACCTTCATATACGTCAATAACGTAATATAACCCAACCTAACCCTACGTAACATCTCGGCGGTAATTTTTGACAACATTCCTGGCGAGTTGGCTTCTACGTCACCGTGGGACCTTTATATACATCAATAACGTAATATAAACTAACCTAACCCAACCTAACATCTCGGCGGTAATATTTGACAACATTCCTGGCGAGTTGGCCTCTACGTCTCCGTGGAACCTTCGTATACATCAATAACGAAATATGACCTAACCTAAACCAACCTATCATCTCGGCGGTAATATTTGACAACATTCCTGGCGTGTTGGCCTCTACGTCTCCGTGGGACCTTTATATACATCAATAACATAATATAAGGTAGCCTAACCCAATCTAACATCTCGGCGGTAATATTTGACCACATTCCTGGCTTGTTGGCATCTGCGTCTCTGTGGGACCTTTATATATGTCAATAACGTAATATATCCTAACCTAACCCAATCTAACATCTCGGCGGTAATATTTGACCACATTCCTGGCGAGTTGGCCTCTACGTCTCCGTGTAACCCTCCTATACATCAATAACGTAATATAACGTAGTCTAACCCAACCTATCATCTCGGCGGTAATATTTGATAACATTCCTGGCGATTTGGCCTCTACGTCTCCGTGGGACATTTATATACATCAATAACGTAATATAAGCTAGCCTAACCCAATCTAACATCTCGGCGGTAATATTTGACCACATTCCTGGCTTGTTGGCATCTGCGTGTCTGTGGGACCTTTATATATGTCAATAACGTAATATAACCTAACCTAACCCAATCTAACATCTCGGCGGTAATATTTGACCACATTCCTGGCGAGTTGGCCTCTACGTCTCCGTGTAACCCTCCTATACATCAATAACGTAATATAACGTAACCTAACCCAACCTATCATCTCGGCGGTAATATTTGATAACATTCCTGGCGATTGGGCCTCTACGTCTCCGTGGGACCTTTATATACATCAATAACGTAATATAAGGTAGCCTAACCCAATCTAACATCTCGTCGGTAATATTTGACCACATTCCTGGCTTGTTGACCTCTGCGTCTCCGTGGGACCTTCATATACGTCAATAACGTAATATAACCCAACCTAACCCAATCTAACATCTCGGCGGTAATATTTGACCACATTCCTGGCGAGTTGGCCTCTACGTCTCCGTGTAACCCTCCTATACATCAGTAACGTAATATAACGTAACCTAACCCAACCTATCATCTCGGCGGTAATATTTGATAACATTCCTGGCGATTGGGCCTCTACGTCTCCGTGGGACCTTTATATACATCAATAACGTAATATAAGGTAGCCTGACCCAATCTAACACCTCGGCGGTAATATTTGACCACATTCCTGGCTTGTTGACCTCTGCGTCTCCGTGGGACCTTCATATACGTCAATAACGTAATATAACCCAACCTAACCCTACGTAACATGTCGGCGGTAATTTTTGACAACATTCCTGTCGAGTTGGCTTCTACGTCTCCGTGGGACCTTTATATACATCAATAACGTAATATAAACTAACCTAACCCAACCTAACATCTCGGCGGTAATATTTGACAACATTCCTGGCGAGTTGGCCTCTACGTCTCCGTGGAACCTTCGTATACATCAATAACGAAATATAACCTAACCTAAACCAACCTATCATCTCGGCGGTAATATTTGACAACATTCCTGGCGTGTTGGCCTCTACGTCTCCGTGGGACCTTTATATACATCAATAACATAATATAAGCTAGCCTAACCCAATCTAACATCTCGGCGGTAATATTTGACCACATTCCTGGCTTGTTGGCATCTGCGTGTCTGTGGGACCTTTATATATGTCAATAACGTAATATATCCTAACCTAACCCAATCTAACATCTCGGCGGTAATATTTGACCACATTCCTGGCGAGTTGGCCTCTACGTCTCCGTGTAACCCTCCTATAGATCAATAACGTAATATGACGTAACCTAACCCAACCTATCATCTCGGCGGTAATATTTGATAACATTCCTGGCGATTGGGCCTCTACGTCTCCGTGGGACCTTTATATACATCAATAACGTAATATAAGGTAGCCTATCCCAATCTAACATCTCGGCGATAATATTTGACCACATTCCTGGCTTGTTGACCTCTGCGTCTCCGTGGGACCTTCATATACGTCAATAACGTAATATAACCCAACCTAACCCTACGTAACATCTCGGCGGTAATATTTGACCACATTCCTGGCGAGTTGGCTTCTACGTCTCCGTGTAACCCTCCTATACATCAATAACATAATATAACGTAACCTAATCCAACCTAACATCCCGGCGGTAATATTTGACAACATTCCTGGCGTGTTGGCCTCTACGTCTCCGTGGGACCTTTATATATATCAATAACATAATATAAGCTAGCCTAACCCAATCTAACATCTCGGCGGTAATATTTGACCACATTCCTGGCTTGTTGGCATCTATGTATCTGTGGGACCTTTATATATGTCAATAACGTAATATAACCTAACCTAACCCAATCTAACATCTCGGCGGTAATATTTGACCACATTCCTGGCGAGTTGGCCTCTACGTCTCCGTGTAACCCTCCTATACATCAATAACGTAATATAACGTAACCTAACACAACCTATCATCTCGGCGGTAATATTTGATAACATTCCTGGCGATTTGGCCTCTACGTCTCCGTGGGACCTTTATATACATCAATAACGTAATATAAGCTAGCCTAACCCAACCTATCATCTCGGCGGTAATATTTGATAACATTCCTGGCGATTTGGCCTCTACGTCTCCGTGGGACCTTTATATACATCAATAACGTAATATAAGCTAGCCTAACCCAATCTAACATCTCGGCGGTAATATTTGACCACATTCCTGGCTTGTTGACCTCTGCGTCTCCGTGGGACCTTCATATACGTCAATAACGTAATATAACCTAACCTAACCCTACGTAACATGTCGGCGGTAATATTTGACCACATTCCTGGCGAGTTGGCCTCTACGTCTCCGTGGAACCTTCGTATACATCAATAACGAAGTATAACCTAACCTACCCCAACCTATCATCACGGCGGTAATATTTGACAACATTCCTGGCGAGTTGGCTTCTACGTCTCCGTGGGACCTTTATATACATCAATAACGTAATATAACCTAACCTAACCCAACGTAACATCTCGGCGTTGATATTTGACCACATTCCTGGCGAGTTGGCCTCTACGTCTCCGTGTAACCGTCATATACATCAATAACGTAATATAACGTATCCTAACCCAACCTATCATCTCGGCGGTAATATTTGATAACATTCCTGGCGATTTGGCCTCTACGTCTCTGTGGGACCTTTATATACATCAATAACGTAATATAAGCTAGCCTAACCCAATCTAACATCTCGGCGGTAATATTTGACCACATTCCTGGCTTGTTGACCTCTGCGTCTCCGTGGGTGCTTCATATACGTCAATAACGTAATATAACCTAACCTAACCCTACGTAACATCTCGGCGGTAATATTTGACCACATTCCTGGCGAGTTGGCCTCTACGTCTCCGTGTAACCCTCCTATACATCAATAACGTAATATAACGTAACCTAACCCAACCTATCATCTCGGCGGTAATATTTGACAACATACCTGGCTTGTTGACCTCTGCGTCTCCGTGGGACCTTCATATACGTCAATAACGTAATATAACCTAACCTAATCCTACGTAACATCTCGGCGGTAATATTTGACCACATTCCTGGCGAGTTGGCCTCTACGTCTCCGTGTAACCCTCCTATACATCAATAACGTAATATAACGTAACCTAACCCAACCTATCATCTCGGCGGTAATATTTGACAACATTCCTGGCGAGTTGGCTTCTACGTCTCCGTGGGACCTTTATATACATCAATACCGTTATATAAACTAACCTAACCCAACCTAACATCTCGGCGGTAATATTTGACAACATTCCTGGCGAGTTGGCCTCTACGTCTCCGTGGAACCTTCGTATACATCAATAACGAAATATAACCTAACCTAAACCAACCTATCATCTCGGCGGTAATATTTGACAACATTCCTGGCGTGTTGGCCTCTACGTCTCCGTGGGACCTTTATATAGATCAATAACATAATATAAGCTAGCCTAACCCAATCTAACATCTCGGCGGTAATATTTGACCACATTCCTGGCTTGTTGGCATCTGCGTATCTGTGGGACCTTCATATACGTCAATAACGTAATATAACCCAACCTAACCCAATCTAACATCTCGGCGGTAATATTTGACCACATTCCTGGCGAGTTGGCCTCTACGTCTCCGTGTAACCCTCCTATACATCAATAACGTAATATAACGTAACCTAACCCAACCTATCATCTCGGCGGTAATATTTGATAACATTCCTGGCGATTTGGCCTCTACGTCTCTGTGGGACCTTTATATACATCAATAACGTAATATAAGCTAGCCTAACCCAATCTAACATCTCGGCGGTAATATTTGACCACATTCCTGGCTTGTTGACCTCTGCGTCTCCGTGGGTGCTTCATATACGTCAATAACGTAATATAGCCTAACCTAACCCTACGTAACATCTCGGCGGTAATATTTGACCACATTCCTGGCGAGTTGGCTTCTACGTCTCCGTGTAACCCTCCTATACATCAATAACGTAATATAACGTAACCTAACCCAACCTAACATCTCGGCGGTAATATTTGACAACATTCCTGGCGTGTTGGCCTCTACGTCTCCGTGGGACCTTTATATATATCAATAACATAATATAAGCTAGCCTAACCCAATCTAACATCTCGGCGGTAATATTTGACCACATTCCTGGCTTGTTGGCATCTATGTATCTGTGGGACCTTTATATATGTCAATAACATAATATAACCTAACCTAACCCAATCTAACATCTCGGCGGTAATATTTGACCACATTCCTGGCGAGTTGGACTCTACGTCTCCGTGTAACCCTCCTATACATCAATAACGTAATATAACGTAACCTAACCCAACCTATCATCTCGGCGGTAATATTTGATAACATTCCTGGCGATTTGGCCTCTACGTCTGCGTGGGACCTTTATATACATCAATAACGTAATATAAGCTAGCCTAACCCAACCTATCATCTCGGCGGTAATATTTGATAACATTCCTGGCGATTTGGCCTCTACGTCTCCGTGGGACCTTTATATACATCAATAACGTAAAATAAGCTAGCCTAACCCAATCTAACATCTCGGCGGTAATATTTGACCACATTCCTGGCTTGTTGGCATCTGCGTATCTGTGGGACCTTTATATATGTCAATAACGTAATATAACCTAACCTAACCCAATCTAACATCTCGGCGGTAATATTTGACCACATTCCTGGCGAGTTGGCCTCTACGTCTCCGTGTAACCCTCCTATACATCAATAACGTAATATAACGTAACCTAACACAACCTATCATCTCGGCGGTAATATTTGATAACATTCCTGGCGATTTGGCCTCTACGTCTCCGTGGGACCTTTATATACATCAATAACGTAATATAAGCTAGCCTAACCCAACCTATCATCTCGGCGGTAATATTTGATAACATTCCTGGCGATTTGGCCTCTACGTCTCCGTGGGACTTTTATATACATCAATAACGTAATATAAGCTAGCCTAACCCAATCTAACATCTCGGCGGTAATATTTGACCACATTCCTGGCTTGTTGACCTCTGCGTCTCCGTGGGACCTTCATATACGTCAATAACGTAATATAACCTAACCTAACCCTACGTAACATGTCGGCGGTAATATTTGACCACATTCCTGGCGAGTTGGCCTCTACGTCTCCGTGGAACCTTCGTATACATCAATAACGAAGTATAACCTAACCTACCCCAACCTATCATCACGGCGGTAATATTTGACAACATTCCTGGCGAGTTGGCTTCTACGTCTCCGTGGGACCTTTATATACATCAATACCGTTATATAAACTAACCTAACCCAACCTAACATCTCGGCGGTAATATTTGACAACATTCCTGGCGAGTTGGCCTCTACGTCTCCGTGGAACCTTCGTATACATCAATAACGAAATATAACCTAACCTAAACCAACCTATCATCTCGGCGGTAATATTTGACAACATTCCTGGCGTGTTGGCCTCTACGTCTCCGTGGGACCTTTATATAGATCAATAACATAATATAAGCTAGCCTAACCCAATCTAACATCTCGGCGGTAATATTTGACCACATTCCTGGCTTGTTGGCATCTGCGTATCTGTGGGACCTTCATATACGTCAATAACGTAATATAACCCAACCTAACCCAATCTAACATCTCGGCGGTAATATTTGACCACATTCCTGGCGAGTTGGCCTCTACGTCTCCGTGTAACCCTCCTATACATCAATAACGTAATATAACGTAACCTAACCCAACCTATCATCTCGGCGGTAATATTTGATAACATTCCTGGCGATTTGGCCTCTACGTCTCTGTGGGACCTTTATATACATCAATAACGTAATATAAGCTAGCCTAACCCAATCTAACATCTCGGCGGTAATATTTGACCACATTCCTGGCTTGTTGACCTCTGCGTCTCCGTGGGTGCTTCATATACGTCAATAACGTAATATAGCCTAACCTAACCCTACGTAACATCTCGGCGGTAATATTTGACCACATTCCTGGCGAGTTGGCTTCTACGTCTCCGTGTAACCCTCCTATACATCAATAACGTAATATAACGTAACCTAACCCAACCTAACATCTCGGCGGTAATATTTGACAACATTCCTGGCGTGTTGGCCTCTACGTCTCCGTGGGACCTTTATATATATCAATAACATAATATAAGCTAGCCTAACCCAATCTAACATCTCGGCGGTAATATTTGACCACATTCCTGGCTTGTTGGCATCTATGTATCTGTGGGACCTTTATATATGTCAATAACGTAATATAACCTAACCTAACCCAATCTAACATCTCGGCGGTAATATTTGACCACATTCCTGGCGAGTTGGACTCTACGTCTCCGTGTAACCCTCCTATACATCAATAACGTAATATAACGTAACCTAACCCAACCTATCATCTCGGCGGTAATATTTGATAACATTCCTGGCGATTTGGCCTCTACGTCTGCGTGGGACCTTTATATACATCAATAACGTAATATAAGCTAGCCTAACCCAACCTATCATCTCGGCGGTAATATTTGATAACATTCCTGGCGATTTGGCCTCTACGTCTCCGTGGGACCTTTATATACATCAATAACGTAATATAAGCTAGCCTAACCCAATCTAACATCTCGGCGGTAATATTTGACCACATTCCTGGCTTGTTGGCATCTGCGTATCTGTGGGACCTTTATATATGTCAATAACGTAATATAACCTAACCTAACCCAATCTAACATCTCGGCGGTAATATTTGACCACATTCCTGGCGAGTTGGCCTCTACGTCTCCGTGTAACCCTCCTATACATCAGTAACGTAATATAACGTAACCTAACCCAACCTATCATCTCGGCGGTAATATTTGATAACATTCCTGGCGATTGGGCCTCTACGTCTCCGTGGGACCTTTATATACATCAATAACGTAATATAAGGTAGCCTAACCCAATCTAACACCTCGGCGGTAATATTTGACCACATTCCTGGCTTGTTGACCTCTGCGTCTCCGTGGGACCTTCATATACGTCAATAACGTAATATAACCCAACCTAACCCTACGTAACATCTCGGCGGTAATTTTTGACAACATTCCTGTCGAGTTGGCTTCTACGTCTCCGTGGGACCTTTATATACATCAATAACGTAATATAAACTAACCTAACCCAACCTAACATCTCGGCGGTAATATTTGACAACATTCCTGGCGAGTTGGCCTCTACGTCTCCGTGGAACCTTCGTATACATCAATAACGAAATATAACCTAACCTAAACCAACCTATCATCTCGGCGGTAATATTTGACAACATTCCTGGCGTGTTGGCCTCTACGTCTCCGTGGGACCTTTATATACATCAATAACATAATATAAGCTAGCCTAACCCAATCTAACATCTCGGCGGTAATATTTGACCACATTCCTGGCTTGTTGGCATCTGCGTGTCTGTGGGACCTTTATATATGTCAATAACGTAATATATCCTAACCTAACCCAATCTAACATCTCGGCGGTAATATTTGACCACATTCCTGGCGAGTTGGCCTCTACGTCTCCGTGTAACCCTCCTATAGATCAATAACGTAATATGACGTAACCTAACCCAACCTATCATCTCGGCGGTAATATTTGATAACATTCCTGGCGATTGGGCCTCTACGTCTCCGTGGGACCTTTATATACATCAATAACGTAATATAAGGTAGCCTAACCCAATCTAACATCTCGGCGGTAATATTTGACCACATTCCTGGCTTGTTGACCTCTGCGTCTCCGTGGGACCTTCATATACGTCAATAACGTAATATAACCCAACCTAACCCAATCTAACATCTCGGCGGTAATATTTGACCACATTCCTGGCGAGTTGGCCTCTACGTCTCCGTGTAACCCTCCTATACATCAATAACGTAATATAACGTAACCTAACCCAACCTATCATCTCGGCGGTAATATTTGATAACATTCCTGGCGATTTGGCCTCTACGTCTCTGTGGGACCTTTATATACATCAATAACGTAATATAAGCTAGCCTAACCCAATCTAACATCTCGGCGGTAATATTTGACCACATTCCTGGCTTGTTGACCTCTGCGTCTCCGTGGGTGCTTCATATACGTCAATAACGTAATATAGCCTAAACTAACCCTACGTAACATCTCGGCGGTAATATTTGACCACATTCCTGGCGAGTTGGCTTCTACGTCTCCGTGTAACCCTCCTATACATCAATAACGTAATATAACGTAACCTAACCCAACCTAACATCTCGGCGGTAATATTTGACAACATTCCTGGCGTGTTGGCCTCTACGTCTCCGTGGGACCTTTATATATATCAATAACATAATATAAGCTAGCCTAACCCAATCTAACATCTCGGCGGTAATATTTGACCACATTCCTGGCTTGTTGGCATCTATGTATCTGTGGGACCTTTATATATGTCAATAACGTAATATAACCTAACCTAACCCAATCTAACATCTCGGCGGTAATATTTGACCACATTGCTGGCGAGTTGGACTCTACGTCTCCGTGTAACCCTCCTATACATCAATAACGTAATATAACGTAACCTAACCCAACCTATCATCTCGGCGGTAATATTTGATAACATTCCTGGCGATTTGGCCTCTACGTCTGCGTGGGACCTTTATATACATCAATAACGTAATATAAGCTAGCCTAACCCAACCTATCATCTCGGCGGTAATATTTGATACCATTCCTGGCGATTTGGCCTCTACGTCTCCGTGGGACCTTTATATACATCAATAACGTAATATAAGCTAGCCTAACCCAATCTAACATCTCGGCGGTAATATTTGACCACATTCCTGGCTTGTTGGCATCTGCGTATCTGTGGGACCTTTATATATGTCAATAACGTAATATAACCTAACCTAACCCAATCTAACATCTCGGCGGTAATATTTGACCACATTCCTGGCGAGTTGGCCTCTACGTCTCCGTGTAACCCTCCTATACATCAGTAACGTAATATAACGTAACCTAACCCAACCTATCATCTCGGCGGTAATATTTGATAACATTCCTGGCGATTGGGCCTCTACGTCTCCGTGGGACCTTTATATACATCAATAACGTAATATAAGGTAGCCTAACCCAATCTAACACCTCGGCGGTAATATTTGACCACATTCCTGGCTTGTTGACCTCTGCGTCTCCGTGGGACCTTCATATACGTCAATAACGTAATATAACCCTACCTAACCCTACGTAACATCTCGGCGGTAATTTTTGACAACATTCCTGTCGAGTTGGCTTCTACGTCTCCGTGGGACCTTTATATACATCAATAACGTAATATAAACTAACCTAACCCAACCTAACATCTCGGCGGTAATATTTGACAACATTCCTGGCGAGTTGGCCTCTACGTCTCCGTGGAACCTTCGTATACATCAATAACGAAATATAACCTAACCTAAACCAACCTATCATCTCGGCGGTAATATTTGACAACATTCCTGGCGTGTTGGCCTCTACGTCGCCGTGGGACCTTTATATACATCAATAACATAATATAAGCTAGCCTAACCCAATCTAACATCTCGGCGGTAATATTTGACCACATTCCTGGCTTGTTGGCATCTGCGTGTCTGTGGGACCTTTATATATGTCAATAACGTAATATATCCTAACCTAACCCAATCTAACATCTCGGCGGTAATATTTGACCACATTCCTGGCGAGTTGGCCTCTACGTCTCCGTGTAACCCTCCTATAGATCAATAACGTAATATGACGTAACCTAACCCAACCTATCATCTCGGCGGTAATATTTGATAACATTCCGGGCGATTGGGCCTCTACGTCTCCGTGGGACCTTTATATACATCAATAACGTAATATAAGGTAGCCTAACCCAATCTAACATCTCGGCGGTAATATTTGACCACATTCCTGGCTTGTTGACCTCTGCGTCTCCGTGGGACCTTCATATACGTCAATAACGTAATATAACCCAACCTAACCCAATCTAACATCTCGGCGGTAATATTTGACCACATTCCTGGCGAGTTGGCCTCTACGTCTCCGTGTAACCCTCCTATACATCAATAACGTAATATAACGTAACCTAACCCAACCTATCATCTCGGCGGTAATATTTGATAACATTCCTGGCGATTTGGCCTCTACGTCTCTGTGGGACCTTTATATACATCAATAACGTAATATAAGCTAGCCTAACCCAATCTAACATCTCGGCGGTAATATTTGACCACATTCCTCGCTTGTTGACCTCTGCGTCTCCGTGGGTGCTTCATATACGTCAATAACGTAATATAGCCTAACCTAACCCTACGTAACATCTCGGCGGTAATATTTGACCACATTCCTGGCGAGTTGGCTTCTACGTCTCCGTGTAACCCTCCTATACATCAATAACGTAATATAACGTAACCTAACCCAACCTAACATCTCGGCGGTAATATTTGACAACATTCCTGGCGTGTTGGCCTCTACGTCTCCGTGGGACCTTTATATATATCAATAACATAATATAAGCTAGCCTAACCCAATCTAACATCTCGGCGGTAATATTTGACCACATTCCTGGCTTGTTGGCATCTATGTATCTGTGGGACCTTTATATATGTCAATAACATAATATAACCTAACCTAACCCAATCTAACATCTCGGCGGTAATATTTGACCACATTCCTGGCGAGTTGGACTCTACGTCTCCGTGTAACCCTCCTATACATCAATAACGTAATATAACGTAACCTAACCCAACCTATCATCTCGGCGGTAATATTTGACAACATTCCTGGCGATTTGGCCTCTACGTCTGCGTGGGACCTTTATATACATCAATAACGTAATATAAGCTAGCCTAACCCAACCTATCATCTCGGCGGTAATATTTGATAACATTCCTGGCGATTTGGCCTCTACGTCTCCGTGGGACATTTATATACATCAATAACGTAATATAAGCTAGCCTAACCCAATCTAACATCTCGGCGGTAATATTTGACCACATTCCTGGCTTGTTGGCATCTGCGTGTCTGTGGGACCTTTATATATGTCAATAACGTAATATAACCTAACCTAACCCAATCTAACATCTCGGCGGTAATATTTGACCACATTCCTGGCGAGTTGGCCTCTACGTCTCCGTGTAACCCTCCTATACATCAATAACGTAATATAACGTAACCTAACCCAACCTATCATCTCGGCGGTAATATTTGATAACATTCCTGGCGATTGGGCCTCTACGTCTCCGTGGGACCTTTATATACATCAATAACGTAATATAAGGTAGCCTAACCCAATCTAACATCTCGTCGGTAATATTTGACCACATTCCTGGCTTGTTGACCTCTGCGTCTCCGTGGGACCTTCATATACGTCAATAACGTAATATAACCCAACCTAACCCAATCTAACATCTCGGCGGTAATATTTGACCACATTCCTGGCGAGTTGGCCTCTACGTCTCCGTGTAACCCTCCTATACATCAGTAACGTAATATAACGTAACCTAACCCAACCTATCATCTCGGCGGTAATATTTGATAACATTCCTGGCGATTGGGCCTCTACGTCTCCGTGGGACCTTTATATACATCAATAACGTAATATAAGGTAGCCTGACCCAATCTAACACCTCGGCGGTAATATTTGACCACATTCCTGGCTTGTTGACCTCTGCGTCTCCGTGGGACCTTCATATACGTCAATAACGTAATATAACCCAACCTAACCCTACGTAACATGTCGGCGGTAATTTTTGACAACATTCCTGTCGAGTTGGCTTCTACGTCTCCGTGGGACCTTTATATACATCAATAACGTAATATAAACTAACCTAACCCAACCTAACATCTCGGCGGTAATATTTGACAACATTCCTGGCGAGTTGGCCTCTACGTCTCCGTGGAACCTTCGTATACATCAATAACGAAATATAACCTAACCTAAACCAACCTATCATCTCGGCGGTAATATTTGACAACATTCCTGGCGTGTTGGCCTCTACGTCTCCGTGGGACCTTTATATACATCAATAACATAATATAAGCTAGCCTAACCCAATCTAACATCTCGGCGGTAATATTTGACCACATTCCTGGCTTGTTGGCATCTGCGTGTCTGTGGGACCTTTATATATGTCAATAACGTAATATATCCTAACCTAACCCAATCTAACATCTCGGCGGTAATATTTGACTACATTCCTGGCGAGTTGGCCTCTACGTCTCCGTGTAACCCTCCTATAGATCAATAACGTAATATGACGTAACCTAACCCAACCTATCATCTCGGCGGTAATATTTGATAACATTCCTGGCGATTGGGCCTCTACGTCTCCGTGGGACCTTTATATACATCAATAACGTAATATAAGGTAGCCTATCCCAATCTAACATCTCGGCGATAATATTTGACCACATTCCTGGCTTGTTGACCTCTGCGTCTCCGTGGGACCTTCATATACGTCAATAACGTAATATAACCCAACCTAACCCAATCTAACATCTCGGCGGTAATATTTGACCACATTCCTGGCGAGTTGGCCTCTACGTCTCCGTGTAACCCTCCTATACATCAATAACGTAATATAACGTAACCTAACCCAACCTATCATCTCGGCGGTAATATTTGATAACATTCCTGGCGATTTGGCCTCTACGTCTCTGTGGGACCTTTATATACATCAATAACGAAATATAAGCTAGCCTAACCCAATCTAACATCTCGGCGGTAATATTTGACCACATTCCTGGCTTGTTGACCTCTGCGTCTCCGTGGGTGCTTCATATACGTCAATAACGTAATATAGCCTAACCTAACCCTACGTAACATCTCGGCGGTAATATTTGACCACATTCCTGGCGAGTTGGCTTCTACGTCTCCGTGTAACCCTCCTATACATCAATAACATAATATAACGTAACCTAATCCAACCTAACATCCCGGCGGTAATATTTGACAACATTCCTGGCGTGTTGGCCTCTACGTCTCCGTGGGACCTTTATATATATCAATAACATAATATAAGCTAGCCTAACCCAATCTAACATCTCGGCGGTAATATTTGACCACATTCCTGGCTTGTTGGCATCTATGTATCTGTGGGACCTTTATATATGTCAATAACGTAATATAACCTAACCTAACCCAATCTAACATCTCGGCGGTAATATTTGACCACATACCTGGCGAGTTGGACTCTACGTCTCCGTGTAACCCTCCTATACATCAATAACGTAATATAACGTAACCTAACCCAACCTATCATCTCGGCGGTAATGTTTGATAACATTCCTGGCGATTTGGCCTCTACGTCTGCGTGGGACCTTTATATACATCAATAACGTAATATAAGCTAGCCTAACCCAACCTATCATCTCGGCGGTAATATTTGATAACATTCCTGGCGATTTGGCCTCTACGTCTCCGTGGGACCTTTATATACATCAATAACGTAATATAAGCTAGCCTAACCCAATCTAACATCTCGGCGGTAATATTTGACCACATTCCTGGCTTGTTGGCATCTGCGTATCTGTGGGACCTTTATATATGTCAATAACGTAATATAACCTAACCTAACCCAATCTAACATCTCGGTGGTAATATTTGACCACATTCCTGGCGAGTTGGCCTCTACGTCTCCGTGTAACCCTCCTATACATCAATAACGTAATATAACGTAACCTAACACAACCTATCATCTCGGCGGTAATATTTGATAACATTCCTGGCGATTTGGCCTCTACGTCTCCGTGGGACCTTTATATACATCAATAACGTAATATAAGCTAGCCTAACCCAACCTATCATCTCGGCGGTAATATTTGATAACATTCCTGGCGATTTGGCCTCTACGTCTCCGTGGGACCTTTATATACATCAATAACGTAATATAAGCTAGCCTAACCCAATCTAACATCTCGGCGGTAATATTTGACCACATTCCTGGCTTGTTGACCTCTGCGTCTCCGTGGGACCTTCATATACGTCAATAACGTAATATAACCTAACCTAACCCTACGTAACATGTCGGCGGTAATATTTGACCACATTCCTGGCGAGTTGGCCTCTACGTCTCCGTGGAACCTTCGTATACATCAATAACGAAGTATAACCTAACCTACCCCAACCTATCATCACGGCGGTAATATTTGACAACATTCCTGGCGAGTTGGCTTCTACGTCTCCGTGGGACCTTTATATACATCAATAACGTAATATAACCTAACCTAACCCAACGTAACATCTCGGCGTTGATATTTGACCACATTCCTGGCGAGTTGGCCTCTACGTCTCCGTGTAACCGTCATATACATCAATAACGTAATATAACGTAACCTAACCCAACCTATCATCTCGGCGGTAATATTTGATAACATTCCTGGCGATTTGGCCTCTACGTCTCTGTGGGACCTTTATATACATCAATAACGTAATATAAGCTAGCCTAACCCAATCTAACATCTCGGCGGTAATATTTGACCACATTCCTGGCTTGTTGACCTCTGCGTCTCCGTGGGTGCTTCATATACGTCAATAACGTAATATAACCTAACCTAACCCTACGTAACATCTCGGCGGTAATATTTGACCACATTCCTGGCGAGTTGGCCTCTACGTCTCCGTGTAACCCTCCTATACATCAATAACGTAATATAACGTAACCTAACCCAACCTATCATCTCGGCGGTAATATTTGACAACATACCTGGCTTGTTGACCTCTGCGTCTCCGTGGGACCTTCATATACGTCAATAACGTAATATAACCTAACCTAATCCTACGTAACATCTCGGCGGTAATATTTGACCACATTCCTGGCGAGTTGGCCTCTACGTCTCCGTGTAACCCTCCTATACATCAATAACGTAATATAACGTAACCTAACCCAACCTATCATCTCGGCGGTAATATTTGACAACATTCCTGGCGAGTTGGCTTCTACGTCTCCGTGGGACCTTTATATACATCAATACCGTTATATAAACTAACCTAACCCAACCTAACATCTCGGCGGTAATATTTGACAACATTCCTGGCGAGTTGGCCTCTACGTCTCCGTGGAACCTTCGTATACATCAATAACGAAATATAACCTAACCTAAACCAACCTATCATCTCGGCGGTAATATTTGACAACATTCCTGGCGTGTTGGCCTCTACGTCTCCGTGGGACCTTTATATAGATCAATAACATAATATAAGCTAGCCTAACCCAATCTAACATCTCGGCGGTAATATTTGACCACATTCCTGGCTTGTTGGCATCTGCGTATCTGTGGGACCTTCATATACGTCAATAACGTAATATAACCCAACCTAACCCAATCTAACATCTCGGCGGTAATATTTGACCACATTCCTGGCGAGTTGGCCTCTACGTCTCCGTGTAACCCTCCTATACATCAATAACGTAATATAACGTAACCTAACCCAACCTATCATCTCGGCGGTAATATTTGATAACATTCCTGGCGATTTGGCCTCTACGTCTCTGTGGGACCTTTATATACATCAATAACGTAATATAAGCTAGCCTAACCCAATCTAACATCTCGGCGGTAATATTTGACCACATTCCTGGCTTGTTGACCTCTGCGTCTCCGTGGGTGCTTCATATACGTCAATAACGTAATATAGCCTAACCTAACCCTACGTAACATCTCGGCGGTAATATTTGACCACATTCCTGGCGAGTTGGCTTCTACGTCTCCGTGTAACCCTCCTATACATCAATAACGTAATATAACGTAACCTAACCCAACCTAACATCTCGGCGGTAATATTTGACAACATTCCTGGCGTGTTGGCCTCTACGTCTCCGTGGGACCTTTATATATATCAATAACATAATATAAGCTAGCCTAACCCAATCTAACATCTCGGCGGTAATATTTGACCACATTCCTGGCTTGTTGGCATCTATGTATCTGTGGGACCTTTATATATGTCAATAACATAATATAACCTAACCTAACCCAATCTAACATCTCGGCGGTAATATTTGACCACATTCCTGGCGAGTTGGACTCTACGTCTCCGTGTAACCCTCCTATACATCAATAACGTAATATAACGTAACCTAACCCAACCTATCATCTCGGCGGTAATATTTGATAACATTCCTGGCGATTTGGCCTCTACGTCTGCGTGGGACCTTTATATACATCAATAACGTAATATAAGCTAGCCTAACCCAACCTATCATCTCGGCGGTAATATTTGATAACATTCCTGGCGATTTGGCCTCTACGTCTCCGTGGGACCTTTATATACATCAATAACGTAAAATAAGCTAGCCTAACCCAATCTAACATCTCGGCGGTAATATTTGACCACATTCCTGGCTTGTTGGCATCTGCGTATCTGTGGGACCTTTATATATGTCAATAACGTAATATAACCTAACCTAACCCAATCTAACATCTCGGCGGTAATATTTGACCACATTCCTGGCGAGTTGGCCTCTACGTCTCCGTGTAACCCTCCTATACATCAATAACGTAATATAACGTAACCTAACACAACCTATCATCTCGGCGGTAATATTTGATAACATTCCTGGCGATTTGGCCTCTACGTCTCCGTGGGACCTTTATATACATCAATAACGTAATATAAGCTAGCCTAACCCAACCTATCATCTCGGCGGTAATATTTGATAACATTCCTGGCGATTTGGCCTCTACGTCTCCGTGGGACTTTTATATACATCAATAACGTAATATAAGCTAGCCTAACCCAATCTAACATCTCGGCGGTAATATTTGACCACATTCCTGGCTTGTTGACCTCTGCGTCTCCGTGGGACCTTCATATACGTCAATAACGTAATATAACCTAACCTAACCCTACGTAACATGTCGGCGGTAATATTTGACCACATTCCTGGCGAGTTGGCCTCTACGTCTCCGTGGAACCTTCGTATACATCAATAACGAAGTATAACCTAACCTACCCCAACCTATCATCACGGCGGTAATATTTGACAACATTCCTGGCGAGTTGGCTTCTACGTCTCCGTGGGACCTTTATATACATCAATACCGTTATATAAACTAACCTAACCCAACCTAACATCTCGGCGGTAATATTTGACAACATTCCTGGCGAGTTGGCCTCTACGTCTCCGTGGAACCTTCGTATACATCAATAACGAAATATAACCTAACCTAAACCAACCTATCATCTCGGCGGTAATATTTGACAACATTCCTGGCGTGTTGGCCTCTACGTCTCCGTGGGACCTTTATATAGATCAATAACATAATATAAGCTAGCCTAACCCAATCTAACATCTCGGCGGTAATATTTGACCACATTCCTGGCTTGTTGGCATCTGCGTATCTGTGGGACCTTCATATACGTCAATAACGTAATATAACCCAACCTAACCCAATCTAACATCTCGGCGGTAATATTTGACCACATTCCTGGCGAGTTGGCCTCTACGTCTCCGTGTAACCCTCCTATACATCAATAACGTAATATAACGTAACCTAACCCAACCTATCATCTCGGCGGTAATATTTGATAACATTCCTGGCGATTTGGCCTCTACGTCTCTGTGGGACCTTTATATACATCAATAACGTAATATAAGCTAGCCTAACCCAATCTAACATCTCGGCGGTAATATTTGACCACATTCCTGGCTTGTTGACCTCTGCGTCTCCGTGGGTGCTTCATATACGTCAATAACGTAATATAGCCTAACCTAACCCTACGTAACATCTCGGCGGTAATATTTGACCACATTCCTGGCGAGTTGGCTTCTACGTCTCCGTGTAACCCTCCTATACATCAATAACGTAATATAACGTAACCTAACCCAACCTAACATCTCGGCGGTAATATTTGACAACATTCCTGGCGTGTTGGCCTCTACGTCTCCGTGGGACCTTTATATATATCAATAACATAATATAAGCTAGCCTAACCCAATCTAACATCTCGGCGGTAATATTTGACCACATTCCTGGCTTGTTGGCATCTATGTATCTGTGGGACCTTTATATATGTCAATAACGTAATATAACCTAACCTAACCCAATCTAACATCTCGGCGGTAATATTTGACCACATTCCTGGCGAGTTGGACTCTACGTCTCCGTGTAACCCTCCTATACATCAATAACGTAATATAACGTAACCTAACCCAACCTATCATCTCGGCGGTAATATTTGATAACATTCCTGGCGATTTGGCCTCTACGTCTGCGTGGGACCTTTATATACATCAATAACGTAATATAAGCTAGCCTAACCCAACCTATCATCTCGGCGGTAATATTTGATAACATTCCTGGCGATTTGGCCTCTACGTCTCCGTGGGACCTTTATATACATCAATAACGTAATATAAGCTAGCCTAACCCAATCTAACATCTCGGCGGTAATATTTGACCACATTCCTGGCTTGTTGGCATCTGCGTATCTGTGGGACCTTTATATATGTCAATAACGTAATATAACCTAACCTAACCCAATCTAACATCTCGGCGGTAATATTTGACCACATTCCTGGCGAGTTGGCCTCTACGTCTCCGTGTAACCCTCCTATACATCAGTAACGTAATATAACGTAACCTAACCCAACCTATCATCTCGGCGGTAATATTTGATAACATTCCTGGCGATTGGGCCTCTACGTCTCCGTGGGACCTTTATATACATCAATAACGTAATATAAGGTAGCCTAACCCAATCTAACACCTCGGCGGTAATATTTGACCACATTCCTGGCTTGTTGACCTCTGCGTCTCCGTGGGACCTTCATATACGTCAATAACGTAATATAACCCAACCTAACCCTACGTAACATCTCGGCGGTAATTTTTGACAACATTCCTGTCGAGTTGGCTTCTACGTCTCCGTGGGACCTTTATATACATCAATAACGTAATATAAACTAACCTAACCCAACCTAACATCTCGGCGGTAATATTTGACAACATTCCTGGCGAGTTGGCCTCTACGTCTCCGTGGAACCTTCGTATACATCAATAACGAAATATAACCTAACCTAAACCAACCTATCATCTCGGCGGTAATATTTGACAACATTCCTGGCGTGTTGGCCTCTACGTCTCCGTGGGACCTTTATATACATCAATAACATAATATAAGCTAGCCTAACCCAATCTAACATCTCGGCGGTAATATTTGACCACATTCCTGGCTTGTTGGCATCTGCGTGTCTGTGGGACCTTTATATATGTCAATAACGTAATATATCCTAACCTAACCCAATCTAACATCTCGGCGGTAATATTTGACCACATTCCTGGCGAGTTGGCCTCTACGTCTCCGTGTAACCCTCCTATAGATCAATAACGTAATATGACGTAACCTAACCCAACCTATCATCTCGGCGGTAATATTTGATAACATTCCTGGCGATTGGGCCTCTACGTCTCCGTGGGACCTTTATATACATCAATAACGTAATATAAGGTAGCCTAACCCAATCTAACATCTCGGCGGTAATATTTGACCACATTCCTGGCTTGTTGACCTCTGCGTCTCCGTGGGACCTTCATATACGTCAATAACGTAATATAACCCAACCTAACCCAATCTAACATCTCGGCGGTAATATTTGACCACATTCCTGGCGAGTTGGCCTCTACGTCTCCGTGTAACCCTCCTATACATCAATAACGTAATATAACGTAACCTAACCCAACCTATCATCTCGGCGGTAATATTTGATAACATTCCTGGCGATTTGGCCTCTACGTCTCTGTGGGACCTTTATATACATCAATAACGTAATATAAGCTAGCCTAACCCAATCTAACATCTCGGCGGTAATATTTGACCACATTCCTGGCTTGTTGACCTCTGCGTCTCCGTGGGTGCTTCATATACGTCAATAACGTAATATAGCCTAAACTAACCCTACGTAACATCTCGGCGGTAATATTTGACCACATTCCTGGCGAGTTGGCTTCTACGTCTCCGTGTAACCCTCCTATACATCAATAACGTAATATAACGTAACCTAACCCAACCTAACATCTCGGCGGTAATATTTGACAACATTCCTGGCGTGTTGGCCTCTACGTCTCCGTGGGACCTTTATATATATCAATAACATAATATAAGCTAGCCTAACCCAATCTAACATCTCGGCGGTAATATTTGACCACATTCCTGGCTTGTTGGCATCTATGTATCTGTGGGACCTTTATATATGTCAATAACGTAATATAACCTAACCTAACCCAATCTAACATCTCGGCGGTAATATTTGACCACATTGCTGGCGAGTTGGACTCTACGTCTCCGTGTAACCCTCCTATACATCAATAACGTAATATAACGTAACCTAACCCAACCTATCATCTCGGCGGTAATATTTGATAACATTCCTGGCGATTTGGCCTCTACGTCTGCGTGGGACCTTTATATACATCAATAACGTAATATAAGCTAGCCTAACCCAACCTATCATCTCGGCGGTAATATTTGATACCATTCCTGGCGATTTGGCCTCTACGTCTCCGTGGGACCTTTATATACATCAATAACGTAATATAAGCTAGCCTAACCCAATCTAACATCTCGGCGGTAATATTTGACCACATTCCTGGCTTGTTGGCATCTGCGTATCTGTGGGACCTTTATATATGTCAATAACGTAATATAACCTAACCTAACCCAATCTAACATCTCGGCGGTAATATTTGACCACATTCCTGGCGAGTTGGCCTCTACGTCTCCGTGTAACCCTCCTATACATCAGTAACGTAATATAACGTAACCTAACCCAACCTATCATCTCGGCGGTAATATTTGATAACATTCCTGGCGATTGGGCCTCTACGTCTCCGTGGGACCTTTATATACATCAATAACGTAATATAAGGTAGCCTAACCCAATCTAACACCTCGGCGGTAATATTTGACCACATTCCTGGCTTGTTGACCTCTGCGTCTCCGTGGGACCTTCATATACGTCAATAACGTAATATAACCCTACCTAACCCTACGTAACATCTCGGCGGTAATTTTTGACAACATTCCTGTCGAGTTGGCTTCTACGTCTCCGTGGGACCTTTATATACATCAATAACGTAATATAAACTAACCTAACCCAACCTAACATCTCGGCGGTAATATTTGACAACATTCCTGGCGTGTTGGCCTCTACGTCTCCGTGGGACCTTTATATATATCAATAACATAATATAAGCTAGCCTAACCCAATCTAACATCTCGGCGGTAATATTTGACCACATTCCTGGCTTGTTGACCTCTGCGTCTCCGTGGGTGCTTCATATACGTCAATAACGTAATATAGCCTAACCTAACCCTACGTAACATCTCGGCGGTAATATTTGACCACATTCCTGGCGAGTTGGCTTCTACGTCTCCGTGTAACCCTCCTATACATCAATAACGTAATATAACGTAACCTAACCCAACCTAACATCTCGGCGGTAATATTTGACAACATTCCTGGCGTGTTGGCCTCTACGTCTCCGTGGGACCTTTATATATATCAATAACATAATATAAGCTAGCCTAACCCAATCTAACATCTCGGCGGTAATATTTGACCACATTCCTGGCTTGTTGGCATCTATGTATCTGTGGGACCTTTATATATGTCAATAACATAATATAACCTAACCTAACCCAATCTAACATCTCGGCGGTAATATTTGACCACATTCCTGGCGAGTTGGACTCTACGTCTCCGTGTAACCCTCCTATACATCAATAACGTAATATAACGTAACCTAACCCAACCTATCATCTCGGCGGTAATATTTGATAACATTCCTGGCGATTTGGCCTCTACGTCTGCGTGGGACCTTTATATACATCAATAACGTAATATAAGCTAGCCTAACCCAACCTATCATCTCGGCGGTAATATTTGATAACATTCCTGGCGATTTGGCCTCTACGTCTCCGTGGGACCTTTATATACATCAATAACGTAAAATAAGCTAGCCTAACCCAATCTAACATCTCGGCGGTAATATTTGACCACATTCCTGGCTTGTTGGCATCTGCGTATCTGTGGGACCTTTATATATGTCAATAACGTAATATAACCTAACCTAACCCAATCTAACATCTCGGCGGTAATATTTGACCACATTCCTGGCGAGTTGGCCTCTACGTCTCCGTGTAACCCTCCTATACATCAATAACGTAATATAACGTAACCTAACACAACCTATCATCTCGGCGGTAATATTTGATAACATTCCTGGCGATTTGGCCTCTACGTCTCCGTGGGACCTTTATATACATCAATAACGTAATATAAGCTAGCCTAACCCAACCTATCATCTCGGCGGTAATATTTGATAACATTCCTGGCGATTTGGCCTCTACGTCTCCGTGGGACTTTTATATACATCAATAACGTAATATAAGCTAGCCTAACCCAATCTAACATCTCGGCGGTAATATTTGACCACATTCCTGGCTTGTTGACCTCTGCGTCTCCGTGGGTGCTTCATATACGTCAATAACGTAATATAACCTAACCTAACCCTACGTAACATCTCGGCGGTAATATTTGACCACATTCCTGGCGAGTTGGCCTCTACGTCTCCGTGTAACCCTCCTATACATCAATAACGTAATATAACGTAACCTAACCCAACCTATCATCTCGGCGGTAATATTTGACAACATACCTGGCTTGTTGACCTCTGCGTCTCCGTGGGACCTTCATATACGTCAATAACGTAATATAACCTAACCTAATCCTACGTAACATCTCGGCGGTAATATTTGACCACATTCCTGGCGAGTTGGCCTCTACGTCTCCGTGTAACCCTCCTATACATCAATAACGTAATATAACGTAACCTAACCCAACCTATCATCTCGGCGGTAATATTTGACAACATTCCTGGCGAGTTGGCTTCTACGTCTCCGTGGGACCTTTATATACATCAATACCGTTATATAAACTAACCTAACCCAACCTAACATCTCGGCGGTAATATTTGACAACATTCCTGGCGAGTTGGCCTCTACGTCTCCGTGGAACCTTCGTATACATCAATAACGAAATATAACCTAACCTAAACCAACCTATCATCTCGGCGGTAATATTTGACAACATTCCTGGCGTGTTGGCCTCTACGTCTCCGTGGGACCTTTATATAGATCAATAACATAATATAAGCTAGCCTAACCCAATCTAACATCTCGGCGGTAATATTTGACCACATTCCTGGCTTGTTGGCATCTGCGTATCTGTGGGACCTTCATATACGTCAATAACGTAATATAACCCAACCTAACCCAATCTAACATCTCGGCGGTAATATTTGACCACATTCCTGGCGAGTTGGCCTCTACGTCTCCGTGTAACCCTCCTATACATCAATAACGTAATATAACGTAACCTAACCCAACCTATCATCTCGGCGGTAATATTTGATAACATTCCTGGCGATTTGGCCTCTACGTCTCTGTGGGACCTTTATATACATCAATAACGTAATATAAGCTAGCCTAACCCAATCTAACATCTCGGCGGTAATATTTGACCACATTCCTGGCTTGTTGACCTCTGCGTCTCCGTGGGTGCTTCATATACGTCAATAACGTAATATAGCCTAACCTAACCCTACGTAACATCTCGGCGGTAATATTTGACCACATTCCTGGCGAGTTGGCTTCTACGTCTCCGTGTAACCCTCCTATACATCAATAACGTAATATAACGTAACCTAACCCAACCTAACATCTCGGCGGTAATATTTGACAACATTCCTGGCGTGTTGGCCTCTACGTCTCCGTGGGACCTTTATATATATCAATAACATAATATAAGCTAGCCTAACCCAATCTAACATCTCGGCGGTAATATTTGACCACATTCCTGGCTTGTTGGCATCTATGTATCTGTGGGACCTTTATATATGTCAATAACATAATATAACCTAACCTAACCCAATCTAACATCTCGGCGGTAATATTTGACCACATTCCTGGCGAGTTGGACTCTACGTCTCCGTGTAACCCTCCTATACATCAATAACGTAATATAACGTAACCTAACCCAACCTATCATCTCGGCGGTAATATTTGATAACATTCCTGGCGATTTGGCCTCTACGTCTGCGTGGGACCTTTATATACATCAATAACGTAATATAAGCTAGCCTAACCCAACCTATCATCTCGGCGGTAATATTTGATAACATTCCTGGCGATTTGGCCTCTACGTCTCCGTGGGACCTTTATATACATCAATAACGTAAAATAAGCTAGCCTAACCCAATCTAACATCTCGGCGGTAATATTTGACCACATTCCTGGCTTGTTGGCATCTGCGTATCTGTGGGACCTTTATATATGTCAATAACGTAATATAACCTAACCTAACCCAATCTAACATCTCGGCGGTAATATTTGACCACATTCCTGGCGAGTTGGCCTCTACGTCTCCGTGTAACCCTCCTATACATCAATAACGTAATATAACGTAACCTAACACAACCTATCATCTCGGCGGTAATATTTGATAACATTCCTGGCGATTTGGCCTCTACGTCTCCGTGGGACCTTTATATACATCAATAACGTAATATAAGCTAGCCTAACCCAACCTATCATCTCGGCGGTAATATTTGATAACATTCCTGGCGATTTGGCCTCTACGTCTCCGTGGGACTTTTATATACATCAATAACGTAATATAAGCTAGCCTAACCCAATCTAACATCTCGGCGGTAATATTTGACCACATTCCTGGCTTGTTGACCTCTGCGTCTCCGTGGGACCTTCATATACGTCAATAACGTAATATAACCTAACCTAACCCTACGTAACATGTCGGCGGTAATATTTGACCACATTCCTGGCGAGTTGGCCTCTACGTCTCCGTGGAACCTTCGTATACATCAATAACGAAGTATAACCTAACCTACCCCAACCTATCATCACGGCGGTAATATTTGACAACATTCCTGGCGAGTTGGCTTCTACGTCTCCGTGGGACCTTTATATACATCAATACCGTTATATAAACTAACCTAACCCAACCTAACATCTCGGCGGTAATATTTGACAACATTCCTGGCGAGTTGGCCTCTACGTCTCCGTGGAACCTTCGTATACATCAATAACGAAATATAACCTAACCTAAACCAACCTATCATCTCGGCGGTAATATTTGACAACATTCCTGGCGTGTTGGCCTCTACGTCTCCGTGGGACCTTTATATAGATCAATAACATAATATAAGCTAGCCTAACCCAATCTAACATCTCGGCGGTAATATTTGACCACATTCCTGGCTTGTTGGCATCTGCGTATCTGTGGGACCTTCATATACGTCAATAACGTAATATAACCCAACCTAACCCAATCTAACATCTCGGCGGTAATATTTGACCACATTCCTGGCGAGTTGGCCTCTACGTCTCCGTGTAACCCTCCTATACATCAATAACGTAATATAACGTAACCTAACCCAACCTATCATCTCGGCGGTAATATTTGATAACATTCCTGGCGATTTGGCCTCTACGTCTCTGTGGGACCTTTATATACATCAATAACGTAATATAAGCTAGCCTAACCCAATCTAACATCTCGGCGGTAATATTTGACCACATTCCTGGCTTGTTGACCTCTGCGTCTCCGTGGGTGCTTCATATACGTCAATAACGTAATATAGCCTAACCTAACCCTACGTAACATCTCGGCGGTAATATTTGACCACATTCCTGGCGAGTTGGCTTCTACGTCTCCGTGTAACCCTCCTATACATCAATAACGTAATATAACGTAACCTAACCCAACCTAACATCTCGGCGGTAATATTTGACAACATTCCTGGCGTGTTGGCCTCTACGTCTCCGTGGGACCTTTATATATATCAATAACATAATATAAGCTAGCCTAACCCAATCTAACATCTCGGCGGTAATATTTGACCACATTCCTGGCTTGTTGGCATCTATGTATCTGTGGGACCTTTATATATGTCAATAACGTAATATAACCTAACCTAACCCAATCTAACATCTCGGCGGTAATATTTGACCACATTCCTGGCGAGTTGGACTCTACGTCTCCGTGTAACCCTCCTATACATCAATAACGTAATATAACGTAACCTAACCCAACCTATCATCTCGGCGGTAATATTTGATAACATTCCTGGCGATTTGGCCTCTACGTCTGCGTGGGACCTTTATATACATCAATAACGTAATATAAGCTAGCCTAACCCAACCTATCATCTCGGCGGTAATATTTGATAACATTCCTGGCGATTTGGCCTCTACGTCTCCGTGGGACCTTTATATACATCAATAACGTAATATAAGCTAGCCTAACCCAATCTAACATCTCGGCGGTAATATTTGACCACATTCCTGGCTTGTTGGCATCTGCGTATCTGTGGGACCTTTATATATGTCAATAACGTAATATAACCTAACCTAACCCAATCTAACATCTCGGCGGTAATATTTGACCACATTCCTGGCGAGTTGGCCTCTACGTCTCCGTGTAACCCTCCTATACATCAGTAACGTAATATAACGTAACCTAACCCAACCTATCATCTCGGCGGTAATATTTGATAACATTCCTGGCGATTGGGCCTCTACGTCTCCGTGGGACCTTTATATACATCAATAACGTAATATAAGGTAGCCTAACCCAATCTAACACCTCGGCGGTAATATTTGACCACATTCCTGGCTTGTTGACCTCTGCGTCTCCGTGGGACCTTCATATACGTCAATAACGTAATATAACCCAACCTAACCCTACGTAACATCTCGGCGGTAATTTTTGACAACATTCCTGTCGAGTTGGCTTCTACGTCTCCGTGGGACCTTTATATACATCAATAACGTAATATAAACTAACCTAACCCAACCTAACATCTCGGCGGTAATATTTGACAACATTCCTGGCGAGTTGGCCTCTACGTCTCCGTGGAACCTTCGTATACATCAATAACGAAATATAACCTAACCTAAACCAACCTATCATCTCGGCGGTAATATTTGACAACATTCCTGGCGTGTTGGCCTCTACGTCTCCGTGGGACCTTTATATACATCAATAACATAATATAAGCTAGCCTAACCCAATCTAACATCTCGGCGGTAATATTTGACCACATTCCTGGCTTGTTGGCATCTGCGTGTCTGTGGGACCTTTATATATGTCAATAACGTAATATATCCTAACCTAACCCAATCTAACATCTCGGCGGTAATATTTGACCACATTCCTGGCGAGTTGGCCTCTACGTCTCCGTGTAACCCTCCTATAGATCAATAACGTAATATGACGTAACCTAACCCAACCTATCATCTCGGCGGTAATATTTGATAACATTCCTGGCGATTGGGCCTCTACGTCTCCGTGGGACCTTTATATACATCAATAACGTAATATAAGGTAGCCTAACCCAATCTAACATCTCGGCGGTAATATTTGACCACATTCCTGGCTTGTTGACCTCTGCGTCTCCGTGGGACCTTCATATACGTCAATAACGTAATATAACCCAACCTAACCCAATCTAACATCTCGGCGGTAATATTTGACCACATTCCTGGCGAGTTGGCCTCTACGTCTCCGTGTAACCCTCCTATACATCAATAACGTAATATAACGTAACCTAACCCAACCTATCATCTCGGCGGTAATATTTGATAACATTCCTGGCGATTTGGCCTCTACGTCTCTGTGGGACCTTTATATACATCAATAACGTAATATAAGCTAGCCTAACCCAATCTAACATCTCGGCGGTAATATTTGACCACATTCCTGGCTTGTTGACCTCTGCGTCTCCGTGGGTGCTTCATATACGTCAATAACGTAATATAGCCTAAACTAACCCTACGTAACATCTCGGCGGTAATATTTGACCACATTCCTGGCGAGTTGGCTTCTACGTCTCCGTGTAACCCTCCTATACATCAATAACGTAATATAACGTAACCTAACCCAACCTAACATCTCGGCGGTAATATTTGACAACATTCCTGGCGTGTTGGCCTCTACGTCTCCGTGGGACCTTTATATATATCAATAACATAATATAAGCTAGCCTAACCCAATCTAACATCTCGGCGGTAATATTTGACCACATTCCTGGCTTGTTGGCATCTATGTATCTGTGGGACCTTTATATATGTCAATAACGTAATATAACCTAACCTAACCCAATCTAACATCTCGGCGGTAATATTTGACCACATTGCTGGCGAGTTGGACTCTACGTCTCCGTGTAACCCTCCTATACATCAATAACGTAATATAACGTAACCTAACCCAACCTATCATCTCGGCGGTAATATTTGATAACATTCCTGGCGATTTGGCCTCTACGTCTGCGTGGGACCTTTATATACATCAATAACGTAATATAAGCTAGCCTAACCCAACCTATCATCTCGGCGGTAATATTTGATACCATTCCTGGCGATTTGGCCTCTACGTCTCCGTGGGACCTTTATATACATCAATAACGTAATATAAGCTAGCCTAACCCAATCTAACATCTCGGCGGTAATATTTGACCACATTCCTGGCTTGTTGGCATCTGCGTATCTGTGGGACCTTTATATATGTCAATAACGTAATATAACCTAACCTAACCCAATCTAACATCTCGGCGGTAATATTTGACCACATTCCTGGCGAGTTGGCCTCTACGTCTCCGTGTAACCCTCCTATACATCAGTAACGTAATATAACGTAACCTAACCCAACCTATCATCTCGGCGGTAATATTTGATAACATTCCTGGCGATTGGGCCTCTACGTCTCCGTGGGACCTTTATATACATCAATAACGTAATATAAGGTAGCCTAACCCAATCTAACACCTCGGCGGTAATATTTGACCACATTCCTGGCTTGTTGACCTCTGCGTCTCCGTGGGACCTTCATATACGTCAATAACGTAATATAACCCTACCTAACCCTACGTAACATCTCGGCGGTAATTTTTGACAACATTCCTGTCGAGTTGGCTTCTACGTCTCCGTGGGACCTTTATATACATCAATAACGTAATATAAACTAACCTAACCCAACCTAACATCTCGGCGGTAATATTTGACAACATTCCTGGCGAGTTGGCCTCTACGTCTCCGTGGAACCTTCGTATACATCAATAACGAAATATAACCTAACCTAAACCAACCTATCATCTCGGCGGTAATATTTGACAACATTCCTGGCGTGTTGGCCTCTACGTCGCCGTGGGACCTTTATATACATCAATAACATAATATAAGCTAGCCTAACCCAATCTAACATCTCGGCGGTAATATTTGACCACATTCCTGGCTTGTTGGCATCTGCGTGTCTGTGGGACCTTTATATATGTCAATAACGTAATATATCCTAACCTAACCCAATCTAACATCTCGGCGGTAATATTTGACCACATTCCTGGCGAGTTGGCCTCTACGTCTCCGTGTAACCCTCCTATAGATCAATAACGTAATATGACGTAACCTAACCCAACCTATCATCTCGGCGGTAATATTTGATAACATTCCGGGCGATTGGGCCTCTACGTCTCCGTGGGACCTTTATATACATCAATAACGTAATATAAGGTAGCCTAACCCAATCTAACATCTCGGCGGTAATATTTGACCACATTCCTGGCTTGTTGACCTCTGCGTCTCCGTGGGACCTTCATATACGTCAATAACGTAATATAACCCAACCTAACCCAATCTAACATCTCGGCGGTAATATTTGACCACATTCCTGGCGAGTTGGCCTCTACGTCTCCGTGTAACCCTCCTATACATCAATAACGTAATATAACGTAACCTAACCCAACCTATCATCTCGGCGGTAATATTTGATAACATTCCTGGCGATTTGGCCTCTACGTCTCTGTGGGACCTTTATATACATCAATAACGTAATATAAGCTAGCCTAACCCAATCTAACATCTCGGCGGTAATATTTGACCACATTCCTCGCTTGTTGACCTCTGCGTCTCCGTGGGTGCTTCATATACGTCAATAACGTAATATAGCCTAACCTAACCCTACGTAACATCTCGGCGGTAATATTTGACCACATTCCTGGCGAGTTGGCTTCTACGTCTCCGTGTAACCCTCCTATACATCAATAACGTAATATAACGTAACCTAACCCAACCTAACATCTCGGCGGTAATATTTGACAACATTCCTGGCGTGTTGGCCTCTACGTCTCCGTGGGACCTTTATATATATCAATAACATAATATAAGCTAGCCTAACCCAATCTAACATCTCGGCGGTAATATTTGACCACATTCCTGGCTTGTTGGCATCTATGTATCTGTGGGACCTTTATATATGTCAATAACATAATATAACCTAACCTAACCCAATCTAACATCTCGGCGGTAATATTTGACCACATTCCTGGCGAGTTGGACTCTACGTCTCCGTGTAACCCTCCTATACATCAATAACGTAATATAACGTAACCTAACCCAACCTATCATCTCGGCGGTAATATTTGATAACATTCCTGGCGATTTGGCCTCTACGTCTGCGTGGGACCTTTATATACATCAATAACGTAATATAAGCTAGCCTAACCCAACCTATCATCTCGGCGGTAATATTTGATAACATTCCTGGCGATTTGGCCTCTACGTCTCCGTGGGACCTTTATATACATCAATAACGTAATATAAGCTAGCCTAACCCAATCTAACATCTCGGCGGTAATATTTGACCACATTCCTGGCTTGTTGGCATCTGCGTATCTGTGGGACCTTTATATATGTCAATAACGTAATATAACCTAACCTAACCCAATCTAACATCTCGGCGGTAATATTTGACCACATTCCTGGCGAGTTGGCCTCTACGTCTCCGTGTAACCCTCCTATACATCAATAACGTAATATAACGTAACCTAACACAACCTATCATCTCGGCGGTAATATTTGATAACATTCCTGGCGATTTGGCCTCTACGTCTCCGTGGGACCTTTATATACATCAATAACGTAATATAAGCTAGCCTAACCCAACCTATCATCTCGGCGGTAATATTTGATAACATTCCTGGCGATTTGGCCTCTACGTCTCCGTGGGACCTTTATATACATCAATAACGTAATATAAGCTAGCCTAACCCAATCTAACATCTCGGCGGTAATATTTGACCACATTCCTGGCTTGTTGACCTCTGCGTCTCCGTGGGACCTTCATATACGTCAATAACGTAATATAACCTAACCTAACCCTACGTAACATGTCGGCGGTAATATTTGACCACATTCCTGGCGAGTTGGCCTCTACGTCTCCGTGGAACCTTCGTATACATCAATAACGAAGTATAACCTAACCTACCCCAACCTATCATCACGGCGGTAATATTTGACAACATTCCTGGCGAGTTGGCTTCTACGTCTCCGTGGGACCTTTATATACATCAATAACGTAATATAACCTAACCTAACCCAACGTAACATCTCGGCGTTGATATTTGACCACATTCCTGGCGAGTTGGCCTCTACGTCTCCGTGTAACCGTCATATACATCAATAACGTAATATAACGTAACCTAACCCAACCTATCATCTCGGCGGTAATATTTGATAACATTCCTGGCGATTTGGCCTCTACGTCTCTGTGGGACCTTTATATACATCAATAACGTAATATAAGCTAGCCTAACCCAATCTAACATCTCGGCGGTAATATTTGACCACATTCCTGGCTTGTTGACCTCTGCGTCTCCGTGGGTGCTTCATATACGTCAATAACGTAATATAACCTAACCTAACCCTACGTAACATCTCGGCGGTAATATTTGACCACATTCCTGGCGAGTTGGCTTCTACGTCTCCGTGTAACCCTCCTATACATCAATAACGTAATATAACGTAACCTAACCCAGCCTAACATCTCGGCGGTAATATTTGACAACATTCCTGGCGAGTTGGCCTCTACGTCTCCGTGTAACCCTCCTATACATCAATAACGTAATATAACGTAACCTAACCCAACCTATCATCTCGGCGGTAATATTTGACAACATACCTGGCTTGTTGACCTCTGCGTCTCCGTGGGACCTTCATATACGTCAATAACGTAATATAACCTAACCTAATCCTACGTAACATCTCGGCGGTAATATTTGACCACATTCCTGGCGAGTTGGCCTCTACGTCTCCGTGTAACCCTCCTATACATCAATAACGTAATATAACGTAACCTAACCCAACCTATCATCTCGGCGGTAATATTTGACAACATTCCTGGCGAGTTGGCTTCTACGTCTCCGTGGGACCTTTATATACATCAATACCGTTATATAAACTAACCTAACCCAACCTAACATCTCGGCGGTAATATTTGACAACATTCCTGGCGAGTTGGCCTCTACGTCTCCGTGGAACCTTCGTATACATCAATAACGAAATATAACCTAACCTAAACCAACCTATCATCTCGGCGGTAATATTTGACAACATTCCTGGCGTGTTGGCCTCTACGTCTCCGTGGGACCTTTATATAGATCAATAACATAATATAAGCTAGCCTAACCCAATCTAACATCTCGGCGGTAATATTTGACCACATTCCTGGCTTGTTGGCATCTGCGTATCTGTGGGACCTTCATATACGTCAATAACGTAATATAACCCAACCTAACCCAATCTAACATCTCGGCGGTAATATTTGACCACATTCCTGGCGAGTTGGCCTCTACGTCTCCGTGTAACCCTCCTATACATCAATAACGTAATATAACGTAACCTAACCCAACCTATCATCTCGGCGGTAATATTTGATAACATTCCTGGCGATTTGGCCTCTACGTCTCTGTGGGACCTTTATATACATCAATAACGTAATATAAGCTAGCCTAACCCAATCTAACATCTCGGCGGTAATATTTGACCACATTCCTGGCTTGTTGACCTCTGCGTCTCCGTGGGTGCTTCATATACGTCAATAACGTAATATAGCCTAACCTAACCCTACGTAACATCTCGGCGGTAATATTTGACCACACTCCTGGCGAGTTGGCTTCTACGTCTCCGTGTAACCCTCCTATACATCAATAACGTAATATAACGTAACCTAACCCAACCTAACATCTCGGCGGTAATATTTGACAACATTCCTGGCGTGTTGGCCTCTACGTCTCCGTGGGACCTTTATATATATCAATAACATAATATAAGCTAGCCTAACCCAATCTAACATCTCGGCGGTAATATTTGACCACATTCCTGGCTTGTTGGCATCTATGTATCTGTGGGACCTTTATATATGTCAATAACGTAATATAACCTAACCTAACCCAATCTAACATCTCGGCGGTAATATTTGACCACATTCCTGGCGAGTTGGACTCTACGTCTCCGTGTAACCCTCCTATACATCAATAACGTAATATAACCTAACCTAACCCAATCTAACATCTCGGCGGTAATATTTGACCACATTCCTGGCGAGTTGGACTCTACGTCTCCGTGTAACCCTCCTATACATCAATAACGTAATATAACGTAACCTAACCCAACCTATCATCTCGGCGGTAATATTTGATAACATTCCTGGCGATTTGGCCTCTACGTCTGCGTGGGACCTTTATATACATCAATAACGTAATATAAGCTAGCCTAACCCAACCTATCATCTCGGCGGTAATATTTGATAACATTCCTGGCGATTTGGCCTCTACGTCTCCGTGGGACCTTTATATACATCAATAACGTAATATAAGCTAGCCTAACCCAATCTAACATCTCGGCGGTAATATTTGACCACATTCCTGGCTTGTTGGCATCTGCGTATCTGTGGGACCTTTATATATGTCAATAACGTAATATAACCTAACCTAACCCAATCTAACATCTCGGCGGTAATATTTGACCACATTCCTGGCGAGTTGGCCTCTACGTCTCCGTGTAACCCTCCTATACATCAATAACGTAATATAACGTAACCTAACACAACCTATCATCTCGGCGGTAATCTTTGATAACATTCCTGGCGATTTGGCCTCTACGTCTCCGTGGGACCTTTATATACATCAATAACGTAATATAAGCTAGCCTAACCCAACCTATCATCTCGGCGGTAATATTTGATAACATTCCTGGCGATTTGGCCTCTACGTCTCCGTGGGACCTTTATATACATCAATAACGTAATATAAGCTAGCCTAACCCAATTTAACATCTCGGCGGTAATATTTGACCACATTCCTGGCTTGTTGACCTCTGCGTCTCCGTGGGACCTTCATATACGTCAATAACGTAATATAACCTAATCTAACCCTACGTAACATCTCGGCGGTAATATTTGACCACATTCCTGGCGAGTTGGCCTCTACGTCTCCGTGTAACCCTCCTATACATCAATAACGTAATATAACGTAACCTAACCCAACCTATCATCTCGGCGGTAATATTTGACCACATTCCTGGCTTGTTGACCTCTACGTCTCCGTGGAAACTTCGTATACATCAATAACGAAATATAAGCTAGCCTAACCCAATCTAACATCTCGGCGGTAATATTTGACCACATTCCTGGCTTGTTGACCTCTGCGTCTCCGTGGGACCTTCATATACGTCAATAACGTAATATAACCTAACCTCACCCTACGTAACATCTCGGCGGTAATATTTGACCACATTCCTGGCGAGTTGGCCTCTACGTCTCCGTGTAACCCTCCTATACATCAATAATGTAATATAACGTAACCTAACCCAACCTATCATCTCGGCGGTAATATTTGACAACATTCCTGGCGAGTTGGCTTCTACGTCTCCGTGGGACCCTTATATACATCAATAACGTAATGTAACCTAACCTAACCCAACGTAACATCTCGGCGTTAATATTTGACCACATTCCTGGCGAGTTGGCCTCTACGTCTCCGTGTAACCCTCATATACATCAATAACGTAATATAACGTAACCTAACCCAACGTATCATCTCAGCGGTAATATTTGACAACATTCCTGGCGTGTTGGCCTCTACGTCTCCGTGGGACCTTTATCTACATCAATAACATAATATAAGCTAGCCTAACCCAATCTAACATCTCGCCGGTAATATTTGACCACATTGCTGGCTTGTTGGCATCTGCGTCTCTGTGGGACCTTTATATATGTCAATAACGTAATATAACCTAACCTAACCCAAGCTAACATCTCGGCGGTAATATTTGACCACATTCCTGGCGAGTTGGCCTCTACGTCTCCGTGTAACCCTCCTATACATCAATAACGTAATATAACGTAACCTAACCCAACCTATCATCTCGGCGGTAATATTTGACAACATTCCTGGCGAGTTGGCTTCTACGTCTCCGTGGGACCTTTATATACATCAATAACGTAATATAAACTAACCTAACCCAACCTAACATCTCGGCGGTAATATTTGACAACATTCCTGGCGAGTTGGCCTCTACGTCTCCGTGGAACCTTCGTATACATCAATAACGAAATATAAGCTAGCCTAACCCAATCTAACATCTCGGCGGTAATATTTGACCACATTCCTGGCTTGTTGACCTCTGCGTCTCCGTGGGACCTTCATATACGTCAATAACGTAATATAACCTAACCTCACCCTACGTAACATCTCGGCGGTAATATTTGACCACATTCCTGGCGAGTTGGCCTCTACGTCTCCGTGTAACCCTCCTATACATCAATAATGTAATATAACGTAACCTAACCCAACCTATCATCTCGGCGGTAATATTTGACAACATTCCTGGCGAGTTGGCTTCTACGTCTCCGTAGGACCCTTATATACATCAATAACGTAATGTAACCTAACCTAACCCAACGTAACATCTCGGCGGTAATATTTGACCACATTCCTGGCGAGTTGGCCTCTACGTCTCCGTGTAACCCTCCTATACATCAATAACGTAATATAACGTAACCTAACACAACCTATCATCTCGACGGTAATATTTGATAACATTCCTGGCGATTTGGCCTCTACGTCTCCGTGGGACCTTTATATACATCAATAACGTAATATAAGCTAGCCTAACCAAACCTATCATCTCGGCGGTAATATTTGATAACATTCCTGGCGATTTGGCCTCTACGTCTCCGTGGGACCTTTATATACATCAATAACGTAATATAAGCTAGCCTAACCCAATCTAACATCTCGGCGGTAATATTTGACCACATTCCTGGCTTGTTGACCTCTGCGTCTCCGTGGGACCTTCATATACGTCAATAACGTAATATAACCTAACCTAACCCTACGTAACATGTCGGCGGTAATATTTGACCACATTCCTGGCGAGTTGGCCTCTACGTCTCCGTGGAACCTTCGTATACATCAATAACGAAGTATAACCTAACCTACCCCAACCTATCATCACGGCGGTAATATTTGACCACATTCCTGGCGAGTTGGCCTCTACGTCTCCGTGTAACCCTCCTATACATCAATAATGTAATATAACGTAACCTAACCCAACCTATCATCTCGGCGGTAATATTTGACAACATTCCTGGCGAGTTGGCTTCTACGTCTCCGTGGGACCCTTATATACATCAATAACGTAATGTAACCTAACCTAACCCAACGTAACATCTCGGCGTTAATATTTGACCACATTCCTGGCGAGTTGGCCTCTACGTCTCCGTGTAACCCTCATATACATCAATAACGTAATATAACGTAACCTAACCCAACGTATCATCTCAGCGGTAATATTTGACAACATTCCTGGCGTGTTGGCCTCTACGTCTCCGTGGGACCTTTATCTACATCAATAACATAATATAAGCTAGCCTAACCCAATCTAACATCTCGCCGGTAATATTTGACCACATTGCTGGCTTGTTGGCATCTGCGTCTCTGTGGGACCTTTATATATGTCAATAACGTAATATAACCTAACCTAACCCAAGCTAACATCTCGGCGGTAATATTTGACCACATTCCTGGCGAGTTGGCCTCTACGTCTCCGTGTAACCCTCCTATACATCAATAACGTAATATAACGTAACCTAACCCAACCTATCATCTCGGCGGTAATATTTGACAACATTCCTGGCGAGTTGGCTTCTACGTCTCCGTGGGACCTTTATATACATCAATAACGTAATATAAACTAACCTAACCCAACCTAACATCTCGGCGGTAATATTTGACAACATTCCTGGCGAGTTGGCCTCTACGTCTCCGTGGAACCTTCGTATACATCAATAACGAAATATAAGCTAGCCTAACCCAATCTAACATCTCGGCGGTAATATTTGACCACATTCCTGGCTTGTTGACCTCTGCGTCTCCGTGGGACCTTCATATACGTCAATAACGTAATATAACCTAACCTCACCCTACGTAACATCTCGGCGGTAATATTTGACCACATTCCTGGCGAGTTGGCCTCTACGTCTCCGTGTAACCCTCCTATACATCAATAATGTAATATAACGTAACCTAACCCAACCTATCATCTCGGCGGTAATATTTGACAACATTCCTGGCGAGTTGGCTTCTACGTCTCCGTAGGACCCTTATATACATCAATAACGTAATGTAACCTAACCTAACCCAACGTAACATCTCGGCGTTAATATTTGACCACATTCCTGGCGAGTTGGCCTCTACGTCTCCGTGTAACCCTCATATACATCAATAACGTAATATAACGTAACCTAACCCAACGTATCATCTCAGCGGTAATATTTGACAACATTCCTGGCGTGTTGGCCTCTACGTCTCCGTGGGACCTTTATATACATCAATAACATAATATAAGCTAGCCTAACCCAATCTAACATCTCGCCGGTAATATTTGACCACATTGCTGGCTTGTTGGCATCTGCGTCTCTGTGGGACCTTTATATATGTCAATAACGTAATATAACCTAACCTAACCCAAGCTAACATCTCGGCGGTAATATTTGACCACATTCCTGGCGAGTTGGCCTCTACGTCTCCGTGTAACCCTCCTATACATCAATAACGTAATATAACGTAACCTAACCCAACCTATCATCTCGGCGGTAATATTTGACAACATTCCTGGCGACTTGGCTCCTACGTCTCCGTGGGACCTTTATATACATCAATAACGTAATATAAACTAACCTAACCCAACATAACATCTCGGCGGTAATATTTGACAACATTCCTGGCGAGTTGGCGTCTATGTCTCCGTGGAACCTTCGTATACATCAATAACGAAATATAACCTAACCTAAACCAACCTATCATCTCGGCGGTAATATTTGACAACATTCCTGGCGTGTTGGCCTCTACGTCTCCGTGGGACCTTTATATACATCAATGACATAATATAAGCTAGCCTAACCCAATCTAACATCTCGGCGGTAATATTTGACCACATTCCTGGCTTGTTGGCATCTGCGTGTCTGTGGGACCTTTATATATGTCAATAACGTAATATAACCTAACCTAACCCAATCTAACATCTCGGCGGTAATATTTGCCCACATTCCTGGCGAGTTGGCCTCTACGTCTCCGTGTAACCCTCCTATACATCAATAACGTAATATAACGTACCCTAACCCAACCTATCATCTCGGCGGTAATATTTGATAACATTCCTGGCGATTTGGCCTCTACGTCTCCGTGGGACCTTTATATACATCAATAACGTAATATAAGCTAGCCTAACCCAATCTAACATCTCGGCGGTAATATTTGACCACATTCCTGGCTTGTTGACCTCTGCGTCTCCGTGGGACCTTCATATACGTCAATAACGTAATATAACCTAATCTAACCCTACGTAACATCTCGGCGGTAATATTTGACCACATTCCTGGCGAGTTGGCCTCTACGTCTCCGTGTAACCCTCCTATACATCAATAACGTAATATAACGTAACCTAACCCAACCTATCATCTCGGCGGTAATATTTGACAACATTCCTGGCGAGTTGGCTTCTACGTCTCCGTAGGACCTTTATATACATCAATAACGTAATATAAACTAACCTAACCCAACCTAACATCTCGGCGGTAATATTTGACAACATTCCTGGCGAGTTGGCCTCTACGTCTCCGTGGAACCTTCGTATACATCAATAACGAAATATAACCTAACCCAAACCAACCTATCATCTCGGCGGTAATATTTAACAACATACCTGGCGAGTTGGCCTCTACGTCCCCGTGGGACCTTTATATACTTCAATAACGAAATATAACCTATCCTAACCCGACCTATCATCTCGGCGGTAATATTTGACAACATTCCTGGCGAGTTGGCCTCTACGTCTCCGTGGGACCTTCATATACAACAATAACGTAATATAAGCTAGCCTAACCCAATCTAACATCTCGGCGGTAATATTTGACCACATTCCTGGCTTGTTGGCATCTGCGTGTCTGTGGGACCTTTATATATGTCAATAACGTAATATAACCTAACATAACACAATCTAACATCTCGGCGGTAATATTTGACCACATTCCTGGCTTGTTGACCTCTGCGTCTCCGTGGGACCTTCATATACGTCAATAACGTAATATAACCTAGCCTAACCCTACGTAACATCTCGGCGGTAATATTTGACCACATTCCTGGCGAGTTGGCCTCTACGTCTCCGTGTAACCCTCCTATACATCAATAATGTAATATAACGTAACCTAACCCAACCTATCATCTCGGCGGTAATATTTGACAACATTCCTGGCGAGTTGGCTTCTACGTTTCCGTGGGACCTTTATATACATCAATAACGTAATATAACCTAACCTAACCCAACGTAACATCTCGGCGTTAACATTTGACCACATTCCTGGCGAGTTGGCCTCTACGTCTCCGTGTAACCCTCATATACATCAATAACGTAATATAACGTAACCTAACCCAACGTATCATCTCAGCGGTAATATTTGACAACATTCCTGGCGTGTTGGCCTCTACGTCTCCGTGGGACCTTTATATACATCAATAACATAATATAAGCTAGCCTAACCCAATCTAACATCTCGGCGGTAATATTTGACCACATTCCTGGCTTGTTGGCATCTGCGTATCTGTGGGACCTTTATATGTGTCAATAACGTAATATAACCTAACCTAACCCAATCTAACATCTCGGCGGTAATATTTGACCACATTCCTGGCGAGTTGGCCTCTACGTCTCCGTGTAACCCTCCTATACATCAATAACGTAATATAACGTAACCTAACCCAACCTATCATCTCGGCGGTAATATTTGATAACATTCCTGGCGATTTGGCCTCTACGTCTCCGTGGGACCTTTATATACATCAATAACGTAATATAAGCTAGCCTAACCCAATCTAACATCTCGGCGGTAATATTTGACCACATTCCTGGCTTGTTGACCTCTGCGTCTCCGTGGGACCTTCATATACGTCAATAACGTAATATAACCTAACCTAACCCTACGTAACATCTCGGCGGTAATATTTGACCACATTCCTGGCGAGTTGGTTTCTACGTCTCCGTGTAACCCTCCTATACATCAATAACGTAATATAACGTAACCTAACCCAACCTATCATCTCGGCGGTAATATTTGACAACATTCCTGGCGAGTTGGCTTATACGTCTCCGTGGGACCTTTATATACATCAATAACGTAATATAAACTAACCTAACCCAACCTAACATCTCGGCGGTAATATTTGACAACATTCCTGGCTTGTTGGCATCTGCGTGTCTGTGGGACCTTTATATATGTCAATAACGTAATATAACCTAACATAACACAATCTAACATCTCGGCGGTAATATTTGACCACATTCCTGGCTTGTTGACCTCTGCGTCTCCGTGGGACCTTCATATACGTCAATAACGTAATATAACCTAGCCTAACCCTACGTAACATCTCGGCGGTAATATTTGACCACATTCCTGGCGAGTTGGCCTCTACGTCTCCGTGTAACCCTCCTATACATCAATAATGTAATATAACGTAACCTAACCCAACCTATCATCTCGGCGGTAATATTTGACAACATTCCTGGCGAGTTGGCTTCTACGTTTCCGTGGGACCTTTATATACATCAATAACGTAATATAACCTAACCTAACCCAACGTAACATCTCGGCGTTAACATTTGACCACATTCCTGGCGAGTTGGCCTCTACGTCTCCGTGTAACCCTCATATACATCAATAACGTAATATAACGTAACCTAACCCAACGTATCATCTCAGCGGTAATATTTGACAACATTCCTGGCGTGTTGGCCTCTACGTCTCCGTGGGACCTTTATATACATCAATAACATAATATAAGCTAGCCTAACCCAATCTAACATCTCGGCGGTAATATTTGACCACATTCCTGGCTTGTTGGCATCTGCGTATCTGTGGGACCTTTATATATGTCAATAACGTAATATAACCTAACCTAACCCAATCTAACATCTCGGCGGTAATATTTGACCACATTCCTGGCGAGTTGGTTTCTACGTCTCCGTGTAACCCTCCTATACATCAATAACGTAATATAACGTAACCTAACCCAACCTATCATCTCGGCGGTAATATTTGACAACATTCCTGGCGAGTTGGCTTCTACGTCTCCGTGGGACCTTTATATACATCAATAACGTAATATAAACTAACCTAACCCAACCTAACATCTCGGCGGTAATATTTGACAACATTCCTGGCGAGTTGGCCTCTACGTCTCCGTGGAACCTTCGTATACATCAATAACGAAATATAAGCTAGCCTAACCCAATCTAACATCTCGGCGGTAATATTTGACCACATTCCTGGCTTGTTGACCTCTGCGTCACCGTGGGACCTTCATATACGTCAATAACGTAATGTAACCTAACCTAACCCAACGTAACATCTCGGCGTTAATATTTGACCACATTCCTGGCGAGTTGGCCTCTACGTCTCCGTGTAACCCTCATATACATCAATAACGTAATATAACGTAACCTAACCCAACGTATCATCTCAGCGGTAATATTTGACAACATTCCTGGCGTGTTGGCCTCTACATCTTCGTGGGACCTTTATATACATCAATAACATAATATAAGCTAGCCTAACCCAATCTAACATCTCGCCGGTAATATTTGACCACATTGCTGGCTTGTTGGCATCTGCGTCTCTGTGGGACCTTTATATATGTCAATAACGTAATATAACCTAACCTAACCCAAGCTAACATCTCGGCGGTAATATTTGACCACATTCCTGGCGAGTTGGCCTCTACGTCTCCGTGTAACCCTCCTATACATCAATAACGTAATATAACGTAACCTAACCCAACCTATCATCTCGGCGGTAATATTTGACAACATTCCTGGCGACTTGGCTCCTACGTCTCCGTGGGACCTTTATATACATCAATAACGTAATATAAACTAACCTAACCCAACCTAACATCTCGGCGGTAATATTTGACAACATTCCTGGCGAGTTGGCGTCTATGTCTCCGTGGAACCTTCGTATACATCAATAACGAAATATAACCTAACCTAAACCAACCTATCATCTCGGCGGTAATATTTGACAACATTCCTGGCGTGTTGGCCTCTACGTCTCCGTGGGACCTTTATATACATCAATGACATAATATAAGCTAGCCTAACCCAATCTAACATCTCGGCGGTAATATTTGACCACATTCCTGGCGAGTTGGCCTCTACGTCTCCGTGTAACCCTCCTATACATCAATAATGTAATATAACGTAACCTAACCCAACCTATCATCTCGGCGGTAATATTTGACAACATACCTGGCTTGTGGACCTCTGCGTCTCCGTGGGACCTTCATATACGTCAATAACGTAATATAACCTAACCTAATCCTACGTAACATCTCGGCGGTAATATTTGACCACATTCCTGGCGAGTTGGCCTCTACGTCTCCGTGTAACCCTCCTATACATCAATAACGTAATATAACGTAACCTAACCCAACCTATCATCTCGGCGGTAATATTTGACAACATTCCTGGCGAGTTGGCTTCTACGTCTCCGTGGGACCTTTATATACATCAATAACGTTATATAAACTAACCTAACCCAACCTAACATCTCGGCGGTAATATTTGACAACATTCCTGGCGAGTTGGTCTCTACGTCTCCGTGGAACCTTCGTATACATCAATAACGAAATATAACCTAACCTAAACCAACCTATCATCTCGGCGGTAATATTTGACAACATTCCTGGCGTGTTGGCCTCTACGTCTCCGTGGGACCTTTATATAGATCAATAACATAATATAAGCTAGCCTAACCCAATCTAACATCTCGGCGGTAATATTTGACCACATTCCTGGCTTGTTGGCATCTGCGTATCTGTGGGACCTTTATATATGTCAATAACGTAATATAACCTAACCTAACCCAATCTAACATCTCGGCGGTAATATTTGACCACATTCCTGGCGAGTTGGCCTCTACGTCTCCGTGTAACCCTCCTATACATCAATAACGTAATATAACGTAACCTAACCCAAACTATCATCTCGGTGGTAATATTTGATAACATTCCTGGCGATTTGGCCTCTACGTCTCCGTGGGACCTTTATATACATCAATAACGTAATATAAGCTAGCCTAACCCAATCTAACATCTCGGCGGTAATATTTGACCACATTCCTGGCTTGTTGACCTCTGCGTCTCCGTGGGACCTTCATATACGTCAATAACGTAATATAACCTAACCTAACCCTACGTAATATCTCGGCGGTAATATTTGACCACATTCCTGGCGAGTTGGCCTCTACGTCTCCGTGGAACCTTCGTATACATCAATAACGAAATATAACCTAACCTAAACCAACCTATCATCTCGGTGGTAATATTTGACAACATTCCTGGCGTGTTGGCCTATACGTCTCCGTGGGACCTTTATATACATCAATAACATAATATAAGCTTGCCTAACCCAATCTAACATCTCGGCGGTAATATTTGACCACATTCCTGGCTTGTTGACCTCTGCGTCTCCGTGGGACCTTCATATACGTCAATAACGTAATATAACCTAATCTAACCCTACGTAACATCTCGGCGGTAATATTTGACCACATTCCTGGCGAGTTGGCCTCTACGTCTCCGTGTATACCTCCTATACATCAATAACGTAATATAACGTAACCTAACCCAACCTATCATCTCGGCGGTAATATTTGACAACATTCCTGGCGAGTTGGCTTCTACGTCTCCGTGGGACCCTTATATACATCAATAACGTAATGTAACCCAACCTAACCCAACGTAACATCTCGGCGTTAATATTTGACCACATTCCTGGCGAGTTGGCCTCTACGTCTCCGTGTAACCCTCATATACATCAATAACGTAATATAACGTAACCTAACCCAACGTATCATCTCAGCGGTAATATTTGACAACATTCCTGGCGTGTTGGCCTCTACGTCTCCGTGGGACCTTTATATACATCAATAACATAATATAAGCTAGCCTAACCCAATCTAACATCTCGCCGGTAATATTTGACCACATTGCTGGCTTGTTGGCATCTGCGTCTCTGTGGGACCTTTATATATGTCAATAACGTAATATAACCTAACCTAACCCAAGCTAACATCTCGGCGGTAATATTTGACCACATTCCTGGCGAGTTGGCCTCTACGTCTCCGTGTAACCCTCCTATACATCAATAACGTAATATAACGTAACCTAACCCAACCTATCATCTCGGCGGTAATATTTGACAACATTCCTGGCGACTTGGATCCTACGTCTCCGTGGGACCTTTATATACATCAATAACGTGATATAAACTAACCTAACCCAACCTAACATCTCGGCGGTAATATTTGACAACATTCCTGGCGAGTTGGCGTCTATGTCTCCGTGGAACCTTCGTATACATCAATAACGAAATATAACCTAACCTAAACCAACCTATCATCTCGGCGGTAATATTTGACAACATTCCTGGCGTGTTGGCCTCTACGTCTCCGTGGGACCTTTATATACATCAATGACATAATATAAGCTAGCCTAACCCAATCTAACATCTCGGCGGTAATATTTGACCACATTCCTGGCTTGTTGGCATCTGCGTGTCTGTGGGACCTTTATATATGTCAATAACGTAATATAACCTAACCTAACCCAATCTAACATCTCGGCGGTAATATTTGCCCACATTCCTGGCGAGTTGGCCTCTACGTCTCCGTGTAACCCTCCTATACATCAATAACGTAATATAACATACCCTAACCCAACGTATCATCTCAGCGGTAATATTTGACAACATTCCTGGCGTGTTGGCCTCTACGTCTCCGTGGGACCTTTATATACATCAATAACATAATATAAGCTAGCCTAACCCAACCTAACATCTCGGCGGTAATATTTGACCACATTCCTGGCTTGTTGGCATCTGCGTATCTGTGGGACCTTTATATATGTCAATAACGTAATATAACCTAACCTAACCCAATCTAACATCTCGGCGGTAATATTTGACCACATTCCTGGCGAGTTGGCCTCTACGTCTCCGTGTAACCCTCCTATACATCAATAACGTAATATAACGTAACCTAACCCAACCTATCATCTCGGCGGTAATATTTGATAACATTTCTGGCGATTTGGCCTCTACGTCTCCGTGGGACCTTTATATACATCAATAACGTAATATAAGCTAGCCTAACCCAATCTAACATCTCGGCGGTAATATTTGACCACATTCCTGGCTTGTTGACCTCTGCGTCTCCGTGGGACCTTCATATACGTCAATAACGTAATATAACCTAACCTAACCCTACGTAACATCTCGGCGGTAATATTTGACCACATTCCTGGCGAGTTGGTTTCTACGTCTCCGTGTAACCCTCCTATACATCAATAACGTAATATAACGTAACCTAACCCAACCTATCATCTCGGCGGTAATATTTGACAACATTCCTGGCGAGTTGGCTTCTACGTCTCCGTGGGACCTTTATATACATCAATAACGTAATATAAACTAACCTAACCCAACCTAACATCTCGGCGGTAATATTTGACAACATTCCTGGCGAGTTGGCCTCTACGTCTCCGTGGAACCTTCGTATACATCAATAACGAAATATAAGCTAGCCTAACCCAATCTAACATCTCGGCGGTAATATTTGACCACATTCCTGGCTTGTTGACCTCTGCGTCTCCGTGGGACCTTCATATACGTCAATAACGTAATATAACCTAACCTCACCCTACGTAACATCTCGGCGGTAATATTTGACCACATTCCTGGCGAGTTGGCCTCTACGTCTCCGTGTAACCCTCCTATACATCAATAATGTAATATAACGTAACCTAACCCAACCTATCATCTCGGCGGTAATATTTGACAACATTCCTGGCGAGTTGGCTTCTACGTCTCCGTGGGACCTTTATATACATCAATAACGTAATATAACCTAACCTAACCCAACGTAACATATCGGCGTTAATATTTGACCACATTCCTGGCGAGTTGGCCTCTACGTCTCCGTGTAACCCTCATATACATCAATAACGTAATATAACGTAACCTAACCCAACGTATCATCTCAGCGGTAATATTTGACAACATTCCTGGCGTGTTGGCCTCTACGTCTCCGTGGGACCTTTATATACATCAATAACATAATATAAGCTAGCCTAACCCAATCTAACATCTCGGCGGTAATATTTGACCACATTCCTGGCTTGTTGGCATCTGCGTATCTGTGGGACCTTTATATATGTCAATAACGTAATATAACCTAACCTAACCCAATCTAACATCTCGGCGGTAATATTTGACCACATTCCTGGCGAGTTGGCCTCTACGTCTCCGTGTAACACTCCTATACATCAATAACGTAATATAACGTAACCTAACCCAACCTATCATCTCGGCGGTAATATTTGATAACATTCCTGGCGATTTGGCCTCTACGTCTCCGTGGGACCTTTATATACATCAATAACGTAATATAAGCTAGCCTAACCCAATCTAACATCTCGGCGGTAATATTTGACCACATTCCTGGCTTGTTGACCTCTGCGTCTCCGTGGGACCTTCATATACGTCAATAACGTAATATAACCTAACCTAACCCTACGTAACATCTCGGCGGTAATATTTGACCACATTCCTGGCTTGTTGACCTCTGCGTCTCCGTGGGACCTTCATATACGTCAATAACGTAATATAACCTAACCTCACCCTACGTAACATCTCGGCGGTAATATTTGACCACATTCCTGGCGAGTTGGCCTCTACGTCTCCGTGTAACCCTCCTATACATCAATAATGTAATATAACGTAACCTAACCCAACCTATCATCTCGGCGGTAATATTTGACAACATTCCTGGCGAGTTGGCTTCTACGTCTCCGTGGGACCTTTATATACATCAATAACGTAATATAACCTAACCTAACCCAACGTAACATCTCGGCGTTAATATTTGACCACATTCCTGGCGAGTTGGCCTCTACGTCTCCGTGTAACCCTCATATACATCAATAACGTAATATAACGTAACCTAACCCAACGTATCATCTCAGCGGAAATATTTGACAACATTCCTGGCGTGTTGGCCTCTACGTCTCCGTGGGACCTTTATATACATCAATAACATAATATAAGCTAGCCTAACCCAATCTAACATCTCGGCGGTAATATTTGACAACATTCCTGGCGAGTTGGCTTCTACGTCTCCGTGGGACCTTTATATACATCAATAACGTTATATAAACTAACCTAACCCAACCTAACATCTCGGCGGTAATATTTGACAACATTCCTGGCGAGTTGGCCTCTACGTCTCCGTGGAACCTTCGTATACATCAATAACGAAATATAACCTAACCTAAACCAACCTATCATCTCGGCGGTAATATTTGACAACATTCCTGGCGTGTTGGCCTCTACGTCTCCGTGGGACCTTTATATAGATCAATAACATAATATAAGCTAGCCTAACCCAATCTAACATCTCGGCGGTAATATTTGACCACATTCCTGGCTTGTTGGCATCTGCGTATCTGTGGGACCTTTATATATGTCAATAACGTAATATAACCTAACCTAACCCAATCTAACATCTCGGCGGTAATATTTGACCACATTCCTGGCGAGTTGGCCTCTACGTCTCCGTGTAACCCTCCTATACATCAATAACGTAATATAACGTAACCTAACCCAAACTATCATCTCGGTGGTAATATTTGATAACATTCCTGGCGATTTGGCCTCTACGTCTCCGTGGGACCTTTATATACATCAATAACGTAATATAAGCTAGCCTAACCCAATCTAACATCTCGGCGGTAATATTTGACCACATTCCTGGCTTGTTGACCTCTGCGTCTCCGTGGGACCTTCATATACGTCAATAACGTAATATAACCTAACCTAACCCTACGTAACATCTCGGCGGTAATATTTGACCACATTCCTGGCGAGTTGGCCTCTACGTCTCCGTGGAACCTTCGTATACATCAATAACGAAATATAACCTAACCTAAACCAACCTATCATCTCGGTGGTAATATTTGACAACATTCCTGGCGTGTTGGCCTATACGTCTCCGTGGGACCTTTATATACATCAATAACATAATATAAGCTAGCCTAACCCAATCTAACATCTCGGCGGTAATATTTGACCACATTCCTGGCTTGTTGACCTCTGCGTCTCCGTGGGACCTTCATATACGTCAATAACGTAATATAACCTAATCTAACCCTACGTAACATCTCGGCGGTAATATTTGACCACATTCCTGGCGAGTTGGCCTCTACGTCTCCGTGTAACCCTCATATACATCAATAACGTAATATAACGTAACCTAACCCAACGTATCATCTCAGCGGTAATATTTGACAACATTCCTGGCGTGTTGGCCTCTACGTCTCCGTGGGACCTTTATATACATCAATAACATAATATAAGCTAGCCTAACCCAATCTAACATCTCGCCGGTAATATTTGACCACATTGCTGGCTTGTTGGCATCTGCGTCTCTGTGGGACCTTTATATATGTCAATAACGTAATATAACCTAACCTAACCCAAGCTAACATCTCGGCGGTAATATTTGACCACATTCCTGGCGAGTTGGCCTCTACGTCTCCGTGTAACCCTCCTATACATCAATAACGTAATATAACGTAACCTAACCCAACCTATCATCTCGGCGGTAATATTTGACAACATTCCTGGCGACTTGGATCCTACGTCTCCGTGGGACCTTTATATACATCAATAACGTAATATAAACTAACCTAACCCAACCTAACATCTCGGCGGTAATATTTGACAACATTCCTGGCGAGTTGGCGTCTATGTCTCCGTGGAACCTTCGTATACATCAATAACGAAATATAACCTAACCTAAACCAACCTATCATCTCGGCGGTAATATTTGACAACATTCCTGGCGTGTTGGCCTCTACGTCTCCGTGGGACCTTTATATACATCAATGACATAATATAAGCTAGCCTAACCCAATCTAACATCTCGGCGGTAATATTTGACCACATTCCTGGCTTGTTGGCATCTGCGTGTCTGTGGGACCTTTATATATGTCAATAACGTAATATAACCTAACCTAACCCAATCTAACATCTCGGCGGTAATATTTGCCCACATTCCTGGCGAGTTGGCCTCTACGTCTCCGTGTAACCCTCCTATACATCAATAACGTAATATAACATACCCTAACCCAACGTATCATCTCAGCGGTAATATTTGACAACATTCCTGGCGTGTTGGCCTCTACGTCTCCGTGGGACCTTTATATACATCAATAACATAATATAAGCTAGCCTAACCCAACCTAACATCTCGGCGGTAATATTTGACCACATTCCTGGCTTGTTGGCATCTGCGTATCTGTGGGACCTTTATATATGTCAATAACGTAATATAACCTAACCTAACCCAATCTAACATCTCGGCGGTAATATTTGACCACATTCCTGGCGAGTTGGCCTCTACGTCTCCGTGTAACCCTCCTATACATCAATAACGTAATATAACGTAACCTAACCCAACCTATCATCTCGGCGGTAATATTTGATAACATTTCTGGCGATTTGGCCTCTACGTCTCCGTGGGACCTTTATATACATCAATAACGTAATATAAGCTAGCCTAACCCAATCTAACATCTCGGCGGTAATATTTGACCACATTCCTGGCTTGTTGACCTCTGCGTCTCCGTGGGACCTTCATATACGTCAATAACGTAATATAACCTAACCTAACCCTACGTAACATCTCGGCGGTAATATTTGACCACATTCCTGGCGAGTTGGTTTCTACGTCTCCGTGTAACCCTCCTATACATCAATAACGTAATATAACGTAACCTAACCCAACCTATCATCTCGGCGGTAATATTTGACAACATTCCTGGCGAGTTGGCTTCTACGTCTCCGTGGGACCTTTATATACATCAATAACGTAATATAAACTAACCTAACCCAACCTAACATCTCGGCGGTAATATTTGACAACATTCCTGGCGAGTTGGCCTCTACGTCTCCGTGGAACCTTCGTATACATCAATAACGAAATATAAGCTAGCCTAACCCAATCTAACATCTCGGCGGTAATATTTGACCACATTCCTGGCTTGTTGACCTCTGCGTCTCCGTGGGACCTTCATATACGTCAATAACGTAATATAACCTAACCTCACCCTACGTAACATCTCGGCGGTAATATTTGACCACATTCCTGGCGAGTTGGCCTCTACGTCTCCGTGTAACCCTCCTATACATCAATAATGTAATATAACGTAACCTAACCCAACCTATCATCTCGGCGGTAATATTTGACAACATTCCTGGCGAGTTGGCTTCTACGTCTCCGTGGGACCTTTATATACATCAATAACGTAATATAACCTAACCTAACCCAACGTAACATCTCGGCGTTAATATTTGACCACATTCCTGGCGAGTTGGCCTCTACGTCTCCGTGTAACCCTCATATACATCAATAACGTAATATAACGTAACCTAACCCAACGTATCATCTCAGCGGTAATATTTGACAACATTCCTGGCGTGTTGGCCTCTACGTCTCCGTGGGACCTTTATATACATCAATAACATAATATAAGCTAGCCTAACCCAATCTAACATCTCGGCGGTAATATTTGACCACATTCCTGGCTTGTTGGCATCTGCGTATCTGTGGGACCTTTATATATGTCAATAACGTAATATAACCTAACCTAACCCAATCTAACATCTCGGCGGTAATATTTGACCACATTCCTGGCGAGTTGGCCTCTACGTCTCCGTGTAACACTCCTATACATCAATAACGTAATATAACGTAACCTAACCCAACCTATCATCTCGGCGGTAATATTTGATAACATTCCTGGCGATTTGGCCTCTACGTCTCCGTGGGACCTTTATATACATCAATAACGTAATATAAGCTAGCCTAACCCAATCTAACATCTCGGCGGTAATATTTGACCACATTCCTGGCTTGTTGACCTCTGCGTCTCCGTGGGACCTTCATATACGTCAATAACGTAATATAACCTAATCTAACCCTACGTAACATCTCGGCGGTAATATTTGACCACATTCCTGGCGAGTTGGCCTCTACGTCTCCGTGTAACCCTCATATACATCAATAACGTAATATAACGTAACCTAACCCAACGTATCATCTCAGCGGTAATATTTGACAACATTCCTGGCGTGTTGGCCTCTACGTCTCCGTGGGACCTTTATATACATCAATAACATAATATAAGCTAGCCTAACCCAATCTAACATCTCGCCGGTAATATTTGACCACATTGCTGGCTTGTTGGCATCTGCGTCTCTGTGGGACCTTTATATATGTCAATAACGTAATATAACCTAACCTAACCCAAGCTAACATCTCGGCGGTAATATTTGACCACATTCCTGGCGAGTTGGCCTCTACGTCTCCGTGTAACCCTCCTATACATCAATAACGTAATATAACGTAACCTAACCCAACCTATCATCTCGGCGGTAATATTTGACAACATTCCTGGCGACTTGGATCCTACGTCTCCGTGGGACCTTTATATACATCAATAACGTAATATAAACTAACCTAACCCAACCTAACATCTCGGCGGTAATATTTGACAACATTCCTGGCGAGTTGGCGTCTATGTCTCCGTGGAACCTTCGTATACATCAATAACGAAATATAACCTAACCTAAACCAACCTATCATCTCGGCGGTAATATTTGACAACATTCCTGGCGTGTTGGCCTCTACGTCTCCGTGGGACCTTTATATACATCAATGACATAATATAAGCTAGCCTAACCCAATCTAACATCTCGGCGGTAATATTTGACCACATTCCTGGCTTGTTGGCATCTGCGTGTCTGTGGGACCTTTATATATGTCAATAACGTAATATAACCTAACCTAACCCAATCTAACATCTCGGCGGTAATATTTGCCCACATTCCTGGCGAGTTGGCCTCTACGTCTCCGTGTAATCCTCCTATACATCAATAACGTAATATAACATACCCTAACCCAACGTATCATCTCAGCGGTAATATTTGACAACATTCCTGGCGTGTTGGCCTCTACGTCTCCGTGGGACCTTTATATACATCAATAACATAATATAAGCTAGCCTAACCCAACCTAACATCTCGGCGGTAATATTTGACCACATTCCTGGCTTGTTGGCATCTGCGTATCTGTGGGACCTTTATATATGTCAATAACGTAATATAACCTAACCTAACCCAATCTAACATCTCGGCGGTAATATTTGACCACATTCCTGGCGAGTTGGCCTCTACGTCTCCGTGTAACCCTCCTATACATCAATAACGTAATATAACGTAACCTAACCCAACCTATCATCTCGGCGGTAATATTTGATAACATTTCTGGCGATTTGGCCTCTACGTCTCCGTGGGACCTTTATATACATCAATAACGTAATATAAGCTAGCCTAACCCAATCTAACATCTCGGCGGTAATATTTGACCACATTCCTGGCTTGTTGACCTCTGCGTCTCCGTGGGACCTTCATATACGTCAATAACGTAATATAACCTAACCTAACCCTACGTAACATCTCGGCGGTAATATTTGACCACATTCCTGGCGAGTTGGTTTCTACGTCTCCGTGTAACCCTCCTATACATCAATAACGTAATATAACGTAACCTAACCCAACCTATCATCTCGGCGGTAATATTTGACAACATTCCTGGCGAGTTGGCTTCTACGTCTCCGTGGGACCTTTATATACATCAATAACGTAATATAAACTAACCTAACCCAACCTAACATCTCGGCGGTAATATTTGACAACATTCCTGGCGAGTTGGCCTCTACGTCTCCGTGGAACCTTCGTATACATCAATAACGAAATATAAGCTAGCCTAACCCAATCTAACATCTCGGCGGTAATATTTGACCACATTCCTGGCTTGTTGACCTCTGCGTCTCCGTGGGACCTTCATATACGTCAATAACGTAATATAACCTAACCTCACCCTACGTAACATCTCGGCGGTAATATTTGACCACATTCCTGGCGAGTTGGCCTCTACGTCTCCGTGTAACCCTCCTATACATCAATAATGTAATATAACGTAACCTAACCCAACCTATCATCTCGGCGGTAATATTTGACAACATTCCTGGCGAGTTGGCTTCTACGTCTCCGTGGGACCTTTATATACATCAATAACGTAATATAACCTAACCTAACCCAACGTAACATCTCGGCGTTAATATTTGACCACATTCCTGGCGAGTTGGCCTCTACGTCTCCGTGTAACCCTCATATACATCAATAACGTAATATAACGTAACCTAACCCAACGTATCATCTCAGCGGTAATATTTGACAACATTCCTGGCGTGTTGGCCTCTACGTCTCCGTGGGACCTTTATATACATCAATAACATAATATAAGCTAGCCTAACCCAATCTAACATCTCGGCGGTAATATTTGACCACATTCCTGGCTTGTTGGCATCTGCGTATCTGTGGGACCTTTATATATGTCAATAACGTAATATAACCTAACCTAACCCAATCTAACATCTCGGCGGTAATATTTGACCACATTCCTGGCGAGTTGGCCTCTACGTCTCCGTGTAACACTCCTATACATCAATAACGTAATATAACGTAACCTAACCCAACCTATCATCTCGGCGGTAATATTTGATAACATTCCTGGCGATTTGGCCTCTACGTCTCCGTGGGACCTTTATATACATCAATAACGTAATATAAGCTAGCCTAACCCAATCTAACATCTCGGCGGTAATATTTGACCACATTCCTGGCTTGTTGACCTCTGCGTCTCCGTGGGACCTTCATATACGTCAATAACGTAATATAACCTAACCTAACCCTACGTAACATCTCGGCGGTAATATTTGACCACATTCCTGGCGAGTTGGTCTCTACGTTTCCGTGGAACCTTCGTATACATCAATAACGAAGTATAACCTAACCTAACCCAACCTATCATCTCGGCGGTAATATTTGACAACATTCCTGGCGAGTTGGCTTCTACGTCTCCGTGAGACCTTTATATACATCAATAACGTAATATAACCTAACCTAACCCAACGTAACATCTCGGCGTTAATATTGGACCACATTCCTGGCGAGTTGGCCTCTACGTCTCCGTGGAACCTTCGTATACATCAATAACGAAATATGACCTAACCTAAACCAACCTATCATCTCGGCGGTAATATTTGACAACATTCCTGGCGTGTTGGCCTCTACGTCTCCGTGGGACCTTTATATACATCAATAACATGATATAAGCTAGCCTAACCCAACCTAACATCTCGGCGGTAATATTTGACCACATTCCTGTCTTGTTGGCATCTGCGTGTCTGTGGGACCTTTATATATGTCAATAACGTAATATAACCTAACCTAACCCAATCTAACATCTCGGCGGTAATATTTGACAACATTCCTGGCGAGTTGGCCTCTACGTCTCCGTGTAACCCTCATATACATCAATAACGTAATATAACGTAACCTAACCCAACGTATCATCTCAGCGGTAATATTTGACAACATTCCTGGCGTGTTGGCCTCTACGTCTCCGTGGGACCTTTATATACATCAATAACATAATATAAGCTAGCCTAACCCAATCTAACATCTCGGCGGTAATATTTGACCACATTCCTGGCTTGTTGACCTCTGCGTCTCCGTGGGACCTTCATATACGTCAATAACGTAATATAACCTAACCTAATCCTACGTAACATCTCGGCGGTAATATTTGACCACATTCCTGGCGAGTTGGTCTCTTCGTTTCCGTGGAACCTTCGTATACATCAATAACGAAGTATAACCTAACCTAACCCAACCTATCATCTCGGCGGTAATATTTGACAACATTCCTGGTGAGTTGGCTTCTACGTCTCCGTGGGACCTTTATATACATCAATAACGTAATATAACCTAACCTAACCCAACGTAACATCTCGGCGTTAATATTGGACCACATTCCTGGCGAGTTGGCCTCTACGTCTCCGTGGAACCTTCGTATACATCAATAACGAAATATAACCTAACCTAAACCAACCTATCATCTCGGCGGTAATATTTGACAACATTCCTGGCGTGTTGGCCTCTACGTCTCCGTGGGACCTTTATATACATCAATAACATGATATAAGCTAGCCTAACCCAACCTAACATCTCGGCGGTAATATTTGACCACATTCCTGGCTTGTTGGCATCTGCGTGTCTGTGGGACCTTTATATATGTCAATAACGTAATATAACCTAACCTAACCCAATGTAACATCTCGGCGGTAATATTTGACCACATTCCTGGCGAGTTGGCCTCTACGTCTCCGTGTAACCCTCCTATACATCAATAACGTAATATAACGTAACCTAACCCAACCTATCATCTCGGCGGTAATATTTGACAACATTCCTGGCGAGTTGGCTTCTACGTCTCCGTGGGACCTTTATATACATCAATAACGTAATATAAACTAACCTAACCCAACCTAACATCTCGGCGGTAATATTTGACCACATTCCTGGCTTGTTGGCATCTGCGTGTCCGTGGGACCTTTATATATGTCAATAACGTAATATAACCTAACCTAACCCAATCTAACATCTCGGCGGTAATATTTGACCACATTCCTGGCGAGTTGGCCTCTACGTCTCCGTGTAACCCTCCTATACATCAATAACGTAATATAACGTAACCTAACCCAACCTATCATCTCGGCGGTAATATTTGATAACATTCCTGGCGATTTGGCCTCTACGTCTCCGTGTGACATTTGTATACATCAATAACGTAATATAAGCTAGCCTAACCCAATCTAACATCTCGGCGGTAATATTGGACCACATTCCTGGCGAGTTGGCCTCTACGTCTCCGTGGAACCTTCGTATACATCAATAACGAAATATAAGCTAGCCTAACCCAATCTAACATCTCGGCGGTAATATTTGACCACATTCCTGGCTTGTTGACCTCTGCGTCTCCGTGGGACCTTCATATACGTCAATAACGTAATATAACCTAACCTAACCCTACGTAACATCTCGGCGGTAATATTTGACCACATTCCTGGCGAGTTGGCCTCTACGTCTCCGTGTAACCCTCCTATACATCAATAATGTAATATAACGTAACCTAACCCAACCTATCATCTCGGCGGTAATATTTGACAACATTCCTGGCGAGTTGGCTTCTACGTCTCCGTGGGACCTTTATATACATCAATAACGTAATATAACCTAACCTAACCCAACGTAACATCTCGGCGTTAATATTGGACCACATTCCTGGCGAGTTGGCCTCTACGTCTCCGTGGAACCTTCGTATACATCAATAACGAAATATAACCTAACCTAAACCAACCTATCATCTCGGCGGTAATATTTGACAACATTCCTGACGTGTTGGCCTCTACGTCTCCGTGGGACCTTTATATACATCAATAACATGATATAAGCTAGCCTAACCCAACCTAACATCTCGGCGGTAATATTTGATCACATTCCTGGCTTGTTGGCATCTGCGTGTCTGTGGGACCTTTATATATGTCAATAACGTAATATAACCTAACCTAACCCAATCTAACATCTCGGCGGTAATATTTGACCACATTCCTGGCGAGTTGGCCTCTACGTCTCCGTGTAACCCTCCTATACATCAATAACGTAATATAACGTAACCTAACCCAACCTATCATCTCGGCGGTAATATTTGACAACATTCCTGGCGAGTTGGCTTCTACGTCTCCGTGGGACCTTTATATACATCAATAACGTAATATAAGCTAACCTAACCCAACCTAACATCTCGGCGGTAATATTTGACCACATTCCTGGCTTGTTGGCATCTGCGTGTCCGTGGGACCTTTATATATGTCAATAACGTAATATAACCTAACCTAACCCAATCTAACATCTCGGCGGTAATATTTGACCACATTCCTGGCGAGTTGGCCTCTACGTCTCCGTGTAACCCTCCTATACATCAATAACGTAATATAACGTAACCTAACCCAACCTATCATCTCGGCGGTAATATTTGATAACATTCCTGGCGATTTGGCCTCTACGTCTCCGTGTGACATTTGTATACATCAATAACGTAATATAAGCTAGCCTAACCCAATCTAACATCTCGGCGGTAATATTGGACCACATTCCTGGCGAGTTGGCCTCTACGTCTCCGTGGAACCTTTGTATACATCAATAACGAAATATAAGCTAGCCAAACCCAATCTAACATCTCGGCGGTAATATTTGACCACATTCCTGGCGAGTTGGCATCTACGTCTCCGTGTAACCCTCATATACATCAATAACGTAATATAACGTAACCTAACCCAACGTATCATCTCAGCGGTAATATTTGACAACATTCCTGGCGTGTTGGCCTCTACGTCTCCGTGGGACATTTATATACATCAATAACATAATATAATCTAGCCTAACCCAATCTAACATCTCGGCGGTAATATTTGACCACATTGCTGGCTTGTTGGCATCTGCGTCTCTGTGGGACCTTTATATATGTCAATAACGTAATATAACCTAACCTAACCCAAGCTAACATCTCGGCGGTAATATTTGACCACATTCCTGGCGAGTTGGCCTCTACGTCTCCGTGTAACCCTCCTATACATCAATAACGTAATATAACGTAACCTAACCCAACCTATCATCTCGGCGGTAATATTTGTCAACATTCCTGGCGACTTGGCTTCTACGTCTCCGTGGGACCTTTATATACATCAATAACGTATATAAACTAACCTAACCCAACCTAACATCTCGGCGGTAATATTTGACAACATTCCTGGCGAGTTGGCCTCTATGTCTCCGTGGAACCTTCGTATACATCAATAACGAAATATAACCTAACCTAAACCAACCTATCATCTCGGCGGTAATATTTGACAACATTCCTGGCGTGTTGGCCTCTACGTCTCCGTGGGACCTTTATATACATCAATAACATAATATAAGCTAGCCTAACCCAATCTAACATCTCGGCGGTAATATTTGACCACATTCCTGGCTTGTTGGCATCTTCGTGTCTGTGGGACCTTTATATATGTCAATAACGTAATATAACCTAACCTAACCCAATCTAACATCTCGGCGGTAATATTTGACCACATTCCTGGCGAGTTGGCCTCTACGTCTCCGTGTAACCCTCCTATACATCAATAACGTAATATGACGTAACCTAACCCAACCTATCATCTCGGCGGTAATATTTGATAACATTCCTGGCGATTGGGCCTCTACGTCTCCGTGGGACCTTTATATACATCAATAACGTAATATAAGGTAGCCTAACCCAATCTAACATCTCGGCGGTAATATTTGACCACATTCCTGGCTTGTTGACCTCTTCGTCTCCGTGGGACCTTCATATACGTCAATAACGTAATATAACCCAACCTAACCCAATCTAACATCTCGGCGGTGATATTTGACCACATTCCTGGCGAGTTGGCCTCTACGTCTCCGTGTAACCCTCCTATACATCAATAACGTAATATAACGTAACCTAACCCAACCTATCATCTCGGCGGTAATATTTGACAACATTCCTGGCGAGTTGGCTTCTACGTCTCCGTGGGACCTTTATATACATCAATAACGTAATATAACCTAACCTAACCCAACGTAACATCTCGGCGTTAATATTTGACCACATTCCTGGCGAGTTGGCCTCTACGTCTCCGTGTAACCCTCATATACATCAATAACGTAATATAACGTAACCTAACCCAACGTATCATCTCAGCGGTAATATTTGACAACATTCCTGGCGTGTTGGCCTCTACGTCTCCGTGGGACCTTTATATACATCAATAACATAATATAAGCTAGCCTAACCCAATCTAACATCTCGGCGGTAATATTTGACCACATTCCTGGCTTGTTGACCTCTGCGTCTCCGTGGGACATTCATATACTTCAATAACGTAATATAACCTAACCTAACCCTACGTAACATCTCGGCGGTAATATTTGACCACATTCCTGGCGAGTTGGTCTCTACGTTTCCGTGGAACCTTCGTATACATCAATAACGAAGTATAACCTAACCTAACCCAACCTATCATCTCGGCGGTAATATTTGACAACATTCCTGGTGAGTTGGCTTCTACGTCTCCGTGGGACCTTTATATACATCAATAACGTAATATAACCTAACCTAACCCAACGTAACATCTCGGCGTTAATATTGGACCACATTCCTGGCGAGTTGGCCTCTACGTCTCCGTGGAACCTTCGTATACATCAATAACGAAATATAACCTAACCTAAACCAACCTATCATCTCGGCGGTAATATTTGACAACATTCCTGGCGTGTTGGCCTCTACGTCTCCGTGGGACCTTTATATACATCAATAACATGATATAAGCTAGCCTAACCCAACCTAACATCTCGGCGGTAATATTTGACCACATTCCTGGCTTGTTGGCATCTGCGTGTCTGTGGGACCTTTATATATGTCAATAACGTAATATAACCTAACCTAACCCAATCTAACATCTCGGCGGTAATATTTGACCACATTCCTGGCGAGTTGGCCTCTACGTCTCCGTGTAACCCTCCTATACATCAATAACGTAATATAACGTAACCTAACCCAACCTATCATCTCGGCGGTAATATTTGACAACATTCCTGGCGAGTTGGCTTCTACGTCTCCGTGGGACCTTTATATACATCAATAACGTAATATAAACTAACCTAACCCAACCTAACATCTCGGCGGTAATATTTGACCACATTCCTGGCTTGTTGGCATCTGCGTGTCCGTGGGACCTTTATATATGTCAATAACGTAATATAACCTAACCTAACCCAATCTAACATCTCGGCGGTAATATTTGACCACATTCCTGGCGAGTTGGCCTCTACGTCTCCGTGTAACCCTCCTATACATCAATAACGTAATATAACGTAACCTAACCCAACCTATCATCTCGGCGGTAATATTTGATAACATTCCTGGCGATTTGGCCTCTACGTCTCCGTGTGAGATTTGTATACATCAATAACGTAATATAAGCTAGCCTAACCCAATCTAACATCTCGGCGGTAATATTGGACCACATTCCTGGCGAGTTGGCCTCTACGTCTCCGTGGAACCTTCGTATACATCAATAACGAAATATAAGCTAGCCTAACCCAATCTAACATCTCGGCGGTAATATTTGACCACATTCCTGGCTTGTTGACCTCTGCGTCTCCGTGGGACCTTCATATACGTCAATAACGTAATATAACCTAACCTAACCCTACGTAACATCTCGGCGGTAATATTTGACCACATTCCTGGCGAGTTGGCCTCTACGTCTCCGTGTAACCCTCCTATACATCAATAATGTAATATAACGTAACCTAACCCAACCTATCATCTCGGCGGTAATATTTGACAACATTCCTGGCGAGTTGGCTTCTACGTCTCCGTGGGACCTTTATATACATCAATAACGTAATATAACCTAACCTAACCCAACGTAACATCTCGGCGTTAATATTGGACCACATTCCTGGCGAGTTGGCCTCTACGTCTCCGTGTAACCCTCATATACATCAATAACGTAATATAACGTAACCTAACCCAACGTATCATCTCAGCGGTAATATTTGACAACATTCCTGGCGTGTTGGCCTCTACGTCTCCGTGGGACCTTTATATACATCAATAACATAATATAAGCTAGCCTAACCCAATCTAACATCTCGGCGGTAATATTTGACCACATTCCTGGCTTGTTGGCATCTGCGTATCTGTGGGACCTTTATATATGTCAATAACGTAATATAACCTAACCTAACCCAATCTAACATCTCGGCGGTAATATTTGACCACATTCCTGGCGAGTTGGCCTCTACGTCTCCGTGTAACACTCCTATACATCAATAACGTAATATAACGTAACCTAACCCAACCTATCATCTCGGCGGTAATATTTGATAACATTCCTGGCGATTTGGCCTCTACGTCTCCGTGGGACCTTTATATACATCAATAACGTAATATAAGCTAGCCTAACCCAATCTAACATCTCGGCGGTAATATTTGACCACATTCCTGGCTTGTTGACCTCTGCGTCTCCGTGGGACCTTCATATACGTCAATAACGTAATATAACCTAATCTAACCCTACGTAACATCTCGGCGGTAATATTTGACCACATTCCTGGCGAGTTGGCCTCTACGTCTCCGTGTAACCCTCATATACATCAATAACGTAATATAACGTAACCTAACCCAACGTATCATCTCAGCGGTAATATTTGACAACATTCCTGGCGTGTTGGCCTCTACGTCTCCGTGGGACCTTTATATACATCAATAACATAATATAAGCTAGCCTAACCCAATCTAACATCTCGCCGGTAATATTTGACCACATTGCTGGCTTGTTGGCATCTGCGTCTCTGTGGGACCTTTATATATGTCAATAACGTAATATAACCTAACCTAACCCAAGCTAACATCTCGGCGGTAATATTTGACCACATTCCTGGCGAGTTGGCCTCTACGTCTCCGTGTAACCCTCCTATACATCAATAACGTAATATAACGTAACCTAACCCAACCTATCATCTCGGCGGTAATATTTGACAACATTCCTGGCGACTTGGATCCTACGTCTCCGTGGGACCTTTATATACATCAATAACGTAATATAAACTAACCTAACCCAACCTAACATCTCGGCGGTAATATTTGACAACATTCCTGGCGAGTTGGCGTCTATGTCTCCGTGGAACCTTCGTATACATCAATAACGAAATATAACCTAACCTAAACCAACCTATCATCTCGGCGGTAATATTTGACAACATTCCTGGCGTGTTGGCCTCTACGTCTCCGTGGGACCTTTATATACATCAATGACATAATATAAGCTAGCCTAACCCAATCTAACATCTCGGCGGTAATATTTGACCACATTCCTGGCTTGTTGGCATCTGCGTGTCTGTGGGACCTTTATATATGTCAATAACGTAATATAACCTAACCTAACCCAATCTAACATCTCGGCGGTAATATTTGCCCACATTCCTGGCGAGTTGGCCTCTACGTCTCCGTGTAACCCTCCTATACATCAATAACGTAATATAACATACCCTAACCCAACGTATCATCTCAGCGGTAATATTTGACAACATTCCTGGCGTGTTGGCCTCTACGTCTCCGTGGGACCTTTATATACATCAATAACATAATATAAGCTAGCCTAACCCAACCTAACATCTCGGCGGTAATATTTGACCACATTCCTGGCTTGTTGGCATCTGCGTATCTGTGGGACCTTTATATATGTCAATAACGTAATATAACCTAACCTAACCCAATCTAACATCTCGGCGGTAATATTTGACCACATTCCTGGCGAGTTGGCCTCTACGTCTCCGTGTAACCCTCCTATACATCAATAACGTAATATAACGTAACCTAACCCAACCTATCATCTCGGCGGTAATATTTGATAACATTTCTGGCGATTTGGCCTCTACGTCTCCGTGGGACCTTTATATACATCAATAACGTAATATAAGCTAGCCTAACCCAATCTAACATCTCGGCGGTAATATTTGACCACATTCCTGGCTTGTTGACCTCTGCGTCTCCGTGGGACCTTCATATACGTCAATAACGTAATATAACCTAACCTAACCCTACGTAACATCTCGGCGGTAATATTTGACCACATTCCTGGCGAGTTGGTTTCTACGTCTGCGTGTAACCCTCCTATACATCAATAACGTAATATAACGTAACCTAACCCAACCTATCATCTCGGCGGTAATATTTGACAACATTCCTGGCGAGTTGGCTTCTACGTCTCCGTGGGACCTTTATATACATCAATAACGTAATATAAACTAACCTAACCCAACCTAACATCTCGGCGGTAATATTTGACAACATTCCTGGCGAGTTGGCCTCTACGTCTCCGTGGAACCTTCGTATACATCAATAACGAAATATAAGCTAGCCTAACCCAATCTAACATCTCGGCGGTAATATTTGACCACATTCCTGGCTTGTTGACCTCTGCGTCTCCGTGGGACCTTCATATACGTCAATAACGTAATATAACCTAACCTCACCCTACGTAACATCTCGGCGGTAATATTTGACCACATTCCTGGCGAGTTGGCCTCTACGTCTCCGTGTAACCCTCCTATACATCAATAATGTAATATAACGTAACCTAACCCAACCTATCATCTCGGCGGTAATATTTGACAACATTCCTGGCGAGTTGGCTTCTACGTCTCCGTGGGACCTTTATATACATCAATAACGTAATATAACCTAACCTAACCCAACGTAACATCTCGGCGTTAATATTTGACCACATTCCTGGCGAGTTGGCCTCTACGTCTCCGTGTAACCCTCATATACATCAATAACGTAATATAACGTAACCTAACCCAACGTATCATCTCAGCGGTAATATTTGACAACATTCCTGGCGTGTTGGCCTCTACGTCTCCGTGGGACCTTTATATACATCAATAACATAATATAAGCTAGCCTAACCCAATCTAACATCTCGGCGGTAATATTTGACCACATTCCTGGCTTGTTGGCATCTGCGTATCTGTGGGATCTTTATATATGTCAATAACGTAATATAACCTAACCTAACCCAATCTAACATCTCGGCGGTAATATTTGACCACATTCCTGGCGAGTTGGCCTCTACGTCTCCGTGTAACACTCCTATACATCAATAACGTAATATAACGTAACCTAACCCAACCTATCATCTCGGCGGTAATATTTGATAACATTCCTGGCGATTTGGCCTCTACGTCTCCGTGGGACCTTTATATACATCAATAACGTAATATAAGCTAGCCTAACCCAATCTAACATCTCGGCGGTAATATTTGACCACATTCCTGGCTTGTTGACCTCTGCGTCTCCGTGGGACCTTCATATACGTCAATAACGTAATATAACCTAACCTAACCCTACGTAACATCTCGGCGGTAATATTTGACCACATTCCTGGCGAGTTGGTCTCTACGTTTCCGTGGAACCTTCGAATACATCAATAACGAAGTATAACCTAACCTAACCCAACCTATCATCTCGGCGGTAATATTTGACAACATTCCTGGCGAGTTGGCTTCTACGTCTCCGTGAGACCTTTATATACATCAATAACGTAATATAACCTAACCTAACCCAACGTAACATCTCGGCGTTAATATTGGACCACATTCCTGGCTAGTTGGCCTCTACGTCTCCGTGGAACCTTCGTATACATCAATAACGAAATATGACCTAACCTAAACCAACCTATCATCTCGGCGGTAATATTTGACAACATTCCTGGCGTGTTGGCCTCTACGTCTCCGTGGGACCTTTATATACATCAATAACATGATATAAGCTAGCCTAACCCAACCTAACATCTCGGCGGTAATATTTGACCACATTCCTGTCTTGTTGGCATCTGCGTGTCTGTGGGACCTTTATATATGTCAATAACGTAATATAACCTAACCTAACCCAATCTAACATCTCGGCGGTAATATTTGACAACATTCCTGGCGAGTTGGCCTCTACGTCTCCGTGTAACCCTCCTATACATCAATAACGTAATATAACGTAACCTAACCCAACCTATCATCTCGGCGGTAATATTTGACAACATTCCTGGCGAGTTGGCTTCTACGTCTCCGTGGGACCTTTATATACATCAATAACGTAATATAACCTAACCTAACCCAACGTAACATCTCGGCGTTAATATTTGACCACATTCCTGGCGAGTTGGCCTCTACGTCTCCGTGTAACCCTCATATACATCAATAACGTAATATAACGTAACCTAACCCAACGTATCATCTCAGCGGTAATATTTGACAACATTCCTGGCGTGTTGGCCTCTACGTCTCCGTGGGACCTTTATATACATCAATAACATAATATAAGCTAGCCTAACCCAATCTAACATCTCGGCGGTAATATTTGACCACATTCCTGGCTTGTTGGCATCTGCGTGTCTGTGGGACCTTTATATATGTCAATAACGTAATATAACCTAACCTAACCCAATCTAACATCTCGGCGGTAATATTTGACAACATTCCTGGCGAGTTGGCCTCTACGTCTCCGTGTAACCCTCCTATACATCAATAACGTAATATAACGTAACCTAACCCAACCTATCATCTCGGCGGTAATATTTGACAACATTCCTGGCGAGTTGGCTTCTACGTCTCCGTGGGACCTTTATATACATCAATAACGTAATATAACCTAACCTAACCCAACGTAACATCTCGGCGTTAATATTTGACCACATTCCTGGCGAGTTGGCCTCTACGTCTCCGTGTAACCCTCATATACATCAATAACGTAATATAACGTAACCTAACCCAACGTATCATCTCAGCGGTAATATTTGACAACATTCCTGGCGTGTTGGCCTCTACGTCTCCGTGGGACCTTTATATACATCAATAACATAATATAAGCTAGCCTAACCCAATCTAACATCTCGGCGGTAATATTTGACCACATTCCTGGCTTGTTGACCTCTGCGTCTCCGTGGGACCTTCATATACGTCAATAACGTAATATAACCTAACCTAATCCTACGTAACATCTCGGCGGTAATATTTGACCACATTCCTGGCGAGTTGGTCTCTTCGTTTCCGTGGAACCTTCGTATACATCAATAACGAAGTATAACCTAACCTAACCCAACCTATCATCTCGGCGGTAATATTTGACAACATTCCTGGTGAGTTGGCTTCTACGTCTCCGTGGGACCTTTATATACATCAATAACGTAATATAACCTAACCTAACCCAACGTAACATCTCGGCGTTAATATTGGACCACATTCCTGGCGAGTTGGCCTCTACGTCTCCGTGGAACCTTCGTATACATCAATAACGAAATATAACCTAACCTAAACCAACCTATCATCTCGGCGGTAATATTTGACAACATTCCTGGCGTGTTGGCCTCTACGTCTCCGTGGGACCTTTATATACATCAATAACATGATATAAGCTAGCCTAACCCAACCTAACATCTCGGCGGTAATATTTGACCACATTCCTGGCTTGTTGGCATCTGCGTGTCTGTGGGACCTTTATATATGTCAATAACGTAATATAACCTAACCTAACCCAATGTAACATCTCGGCGGTAATATTTGACCACATTCCTGGCGAGTTGGCCTCTACGTCTCCGTGTAACCCTCCTATACATCAATAACGTAATATAACGTAACCTAACCCAACCTATCATCTCGGCGGTAATATTTGACAACATTCCTGGCGAGTTGGCTTCTACGTCTCCGTGGGACCTTTATATACATCAATAACGTAATATAAACTAACCTAACCCAACCTAACATCTCGGCGGTAATATTTGACCACATTCCTGGCTTGTTGGCATCTGCGTGTCCGTGGGACCTTTATATATGTCAATAACGTAATATAACCTAACCTAACCCAATCTAACATCTCGGCGGTAATATTTGACCACATTCCTGGCGAGTTGGCCTCTACGTCTCCGTGTAACCCTCCTATACATCAATAACGTAATATAACGTAACCTAACCCAACCTATCATCTCGGCGGTAATATTTGATAACATTCCTGGCGATTTGGCCTCTACGTCTCCGTGTGACATTTGTATACATCAATAACGTAATATAAGCTAGCCTAACCCAATCTAACATCTCGGCGGTAATATTGGACCACATTCCTGGCGAGTTGGCCTCTACGTCTCCGTGGAACCTTCGTATACATCAATAACGAAATATAAGCTAGCCTAACCCAATCTAACATCTCGGCGGTAATATTTGACCACATTCCTGGCTTGTTGACCTCTGCGTCTCCGTGGGACCTTCATATACGTCAATAACGTAATATAACCTAACCTAACCCTACGTAACATCTCGGCGGTAATATTTGACCACATTCCTGGCGAGTTGGCCTCTACGTCTCCGTGTAACCCTCCTATACATCAATAATGTAATATAACGTAACCTAACCCAACCTATCATCTCGGCGGTAATATTTGACAACATTCCTGGCGAGTTGGCTTCTACGTCTCCGTGGGACCTTTATATACATCAATAACGTAATATAACCTAACCTAACCCAACGTAACATCTCGGCGTTAATATTGGACCACATTCCTGGCGAGTTGGCCTCTACGTCTCCGTGGAACCTTCGTATACATCAATAACGAAATATAACCTAACCTAAACCAACCTATCATCTCGGCGGTAATATTTGACAACATTCCTGACGTGTTGGCCTCTACGTCTCCGTGGGACCTTTATATACATCAATAACATGATATAAGCTAGCCTAACCCAACCTAACATCTCGGCGGTAATATTTGATCACATTCCTGGCTTGTTGGCATCTGCGTGTCTGTGGGACCTTTATATATGTCAATAACGTAATATAACCTAACCTAACCCAATCTAACATCTCGGCGGTAATATTTGACCACATTCCTGGCGAGTTGGCCTCTACGTCTCCGTGTAACCCTCCTATACATCAATAACGTAATATAACGTAACCTAACCCAACCTATCATCTCGGCGGTAATATTTGACAACATTCCTGGCGAGTTGGCTTCTACGTCTCCGTGGGACCTTTATATACATCAATAACGTAATATAAGCTAACCTAACCCAACCTAACATCTCGGCGGTAATATTTGACCACATTCCTGGCTTGTTGGCATCTGCGTGTCCGTGGGACCTTTATATATGTCAATAACGTAATATAACCTAACCTAACCCAATCTAACATCTCGGCGGTAATATTTGACCACATTCCTGGCGAGTTGGCCTCTACGTCTCCGTGTAACCCTCCTATACATCAATAACGTAATATAACGTAACCTAACCCAACCTATCATCTCGGCGGTAATATTTGATAACATTCCTGGCGATTTGGCCTCTACGTCTCCGTGTGACATTTGTATACATCAATAACGTAATATAAGCTAGCCTAACCCAATCTAACATCTCGGCGGTAATATTGGACCACATTCCTGGCGAGTTGGCCTCTACGTCTCCGTGGAACCTTTGTATACATCAATAACGAAATATAAGCTAGCCAAACCCAATCTAACATCTCGGCGGTAATATTTGACCACATTCCTGGCGAGTTGGCATCTACGTCTCCGTGTAACCCTCATATACATCAATAACGTAATATAACGTAACCTAACCCAACGTATCATCTCAGCGGTAATATTTGACAACATTCCTGGCGTGTTGGCCTCTACGTCTCCGTGGGACATTTATATACATCAATAACATAATATAAGCTAGCCTAACCCAATCTAACATCTCGGCGGTAATATTTGACCACATTGCTGGCTTGTTGGCATCTGCGTCTCTGTGGGACCTTTATATATGTCAATAACGTAATATAACCTAACCTAACCCAAGCTAACATCTCGGCGGTAATATTTGACCACATTCCTGGCGAGTTGGCCTCTACGTCTCCGTGTAACCCTCCTATACATCAATAACGTAATATAACGTAACCTAACCCAACCTATCATCTCGGCGGTAATATTTGTCAACATTCCTGGCGACTTGGCTTCTACGTCTCCGTGGGACCTTTATATACATCAATAACGTATATAAACTAACCTAACCCAACCTAACATCTCGGCGGTAATATTTGACAACATTCCTGGCGAGTTGGCCTCTATGTCTCCGTGGAACCTTCGTATACATCAATAACGAAATATAACCTAACCTAAACCAACCTATCATCTCGGCGGTAATATTTGACAACATTCCTGGCGTGTTGGCCTCTACGTCTCCGTGGGACCTTTATATACATCAATAACATAATATAAGCTAGCCTAACCCAATCTAACATCTCGGCGGTAATATTTGACCACATTCCTGGCTTGTTGGCATCTTCGTGTCTGTGGGACCTTTATATATGTCAATAACGTAATATAACCTAACCTAACCCAATCTAACATCTCGGCGGTAATATTTGACCACATTCCTGGCGAGTTGGCCTCTACGTCTCCGTGTAACCCTCCTATACATCAATAACGTAATATGACGTAACCTAACCCAACCTATCATCTCGGCGGTAATATTTGATAACATTCCTGGCGATTGGGCCTCTACGTCTCCGTGGGACCTTTATATACATCAATAACGTAATATAAGGTAGCCTAACCCAATCTAACATCTCGGCGGTAATATTTGACCACATTCCTGGCTTGTTGACCTCTTCGTCTCCGTGGGACCTTCATATACGTCAATAACGTAATATAACCCAACCTAACCCAATCTAACATCTCGGCGGTGATATTTGACCACATTCCTGGCGAGTTGGCCTCTACGTCTCCGTGTAACCCTCCTATACATCAATAACGTAATATAACGTAACCTAACCCAACCTATCATCTCGGCGGTAATATTTGACAACATTCCTGGCGAGTTGGCTTCTACGTCTCCGTGGGACCTTTATATACATCAATAACGTAATATAACCTAACCTAACCCAACGTAACATCTCGGCGTTAATATTTGACCACATTCCTGGCGAGTTGGCCTCTACGTCTCCGTGTAACCCTCATATACATCAATAACGTAATATAACGTAACCTAACCCAACGTATCATCTCAGCGGTAATATTTGACAACATTCCTGGCGTGTTGGCCTCTACGTCTCCGTGGGACCTTTATATACATCAATAACATAATATAAGCTAGCCTAACCCAATCTAACATCTCGGCGGTAATATTTGACCACATTCCTGGCTTGTTGACCTCTGCGTCTCCGTGGGACATTCATATACTTCAATAACGTAATATAACCTAACCTAACCCTACGTAACATCTCGGCGGTAATATTTGACCACATTCCTGGCGAGTTGGTCTCTACGTTTCCGTGGAACCTTCGTATACATCAATAACGAAGTATAACCTAACCTAACCCAACCTATCATCTCGGCGGTAATATTTGACAACATTCCTGGTGAGTTGGCTTCTACGTCTCCGTGGGACCTTTATATACATCAATAACGTAATATAACCTAACCTAACCCAACGTAACATCTCGGCGTTAATATTGGACCACATTCCTGGCGAGTTGGCCTCTACGTCTCCGTGGAACCTTCGTATACATCAATAACGAAATATAACCTAACCTAAACCAACCTATCATCTCGGCGGTAATATTTGACAACATTCCTGGCGTGTTGGCCTCTACGTCTCCGTGGGACCTTTATATACATCAATAACATGATATAAGCTAGCCTAACCCAACCTAACATCTCGGCGGTAATATTTGACCACATTCCTGGCTTGTTGGCATCTGCGTGTCTGTGGGACCTTTATATATGTCAATAACGTAATATAACCTAACCTAACCCAATCTAACATCTCGGCGGTAATATTTGACCACATTCCTGGCGAGTTGGCCTCTACGTCTCCGTGTAACCCTCCTATACATCAATAACGTAATATAACGTAACCTAACCCAACCTATCATCTCGGCGGTAATATTTGACAACATTCCTGGCGAGTTGGCTTCTACGTCTCCGTGGGACCTTTATATACATCAATAACGTAATATAAACTAACCTAACCCAACCTAACATCTCGGCGGTAATATTTGACCACATTCCTGGCTTGTTGGCATCTGCGTGTCCGTGGGACCTTTATATATGTCAATAACGTAATATAACCTAACCTAACCCAATCTAACATCTCGGCGGTAATATTTGACCACATTCCTGGCGAGTTGGCCTCTACGTCTCCGTGTAACCCTCCTATACATCAATAACGTAATATAACGTAACCTAACCCAACCTATCATCTCGGCGGTAATATTTGATAACATTCCTGGCGATTTGGCCTCTACGTCTCCGTGTGACATTTGTATACATCAATAACGTAATATAAGCTAGCCTAACCCAATCTAACATCTCGGCGGTAATATTGGACCACATTCCTGGCGAGTTGGCCTCTACGTCTCCGTGGAACCTTCGTATACATCAATAACGAAATATAAGCTAGCCTAACCCAATCTAACATCTCGGCGGTAATATTTGACCACATTCCTGGCTTGTTGACCTCTGCGTCTCCGTGGGACCTTCATATACGTCAATAACGTAATATAACCTAACCTAACCCTACGTAACATCTCGGCGGTAATATTTGACCACATTCCTGGCGAGTTGGCCTCTACGTCTCCGTGTAACCCTCCTATACATCAATAATGTAATATAACGTAACCTAACCCAACCTATCATCTCGGCGGTAATATTTGACAACATTCCTGGCGAGTTGGCTTCTACGTCTCCGTGGGACCTTTATATACATCAATAACGTAATATAACCTAACCTAACCCAACGTAACATCTCGGCGTTAATATTGGACCACATTCCTGGCGAGTTGGCCTCTACGTCTCCGTGGAACCTTCGTATACATCAATAACGAAATATAACCTAACCTAAACCAACCTATCATCTCGGCGGTAATATTTGACAACATTCCTGACGTGTTGGCCTCTACGTCTCCGTGGGACCTTTATATACATCAATAACATGATATAAGCTAGCCTAACCCAACCTAACATCTCGGCGGTAATATTTGATCACATTCCTGGCTTGTTGGCATCTGCGTGTCTGTGGGACCTTTATATATGTCAATAACGTAATATAACCTAACCTAACCCAATCTAACATCTCGGCGGTAATATTTGACCACATTCCTGGCGAGTTGGCCTCTACGTCTCCGTGTAACCCTCCTATACATCAATAACGTAATATAACGTAACCTAACCCAACCTATCATCTCGGCGGTAATATTTGACAACATTCCTGGCGAGTTGGCTTCTACGTCTCCGTGCGACCTTTATATACATCAATAACGTAATATAAGCTAACCTAACCCAACCTAACATCTCGGCGGTAATATTTGACCACATTCCTGGCTTGTTGGCATCTGCGTGTCCGTGGGACCTTTATATATGTCAATAACGTAATATAACCTAACCTAACCCAATCTAACATCTCGGCGGTAATATTTGACCACATTCCTGGCGAGTTGGCCTCTACGTCTCCGTGGGACCTTTATATACATCAATAACATGATATAAGCTAGCCTAACCCAACCTAACATCTCGGCGGTAATATTTGACCACATTCCTGTCTTGTTGGCATCTGCGTGTCTGTGGGACCTTTATATATGTCAATAACGTAATATAACCTAACCTAACCCAATCTAACATCTCGGCGGTAATATTTGACAACATTCCTGGCGAGTTGGCCTCTACGTCTCCGTGTAACCCTCCTATACATCAATAACGTAATATAACGTAACCTAACCCAACCTATCATCTCGGCGGTAATATTTGACAACATTCCTGGCGAGTTGGCTTCTACGTCTCCGTGGGACCTTTATATACATCAATAACGTAATATAACCTAACCTAACCCAACGTAACATCTCGGCGTTAATATTTGACCACATTCCTGGCGAGTTGGCCTCTACGTCTCCGTGTAACCCTCATATACATCAATAACGTAATATAACGTAACCTAACCCAACGTATCATCTCAGCGGTAATATTTGACAACATTCCTGGCGTGTTGGCCTCTACGTCTCCGTGGGACCTTTATATACATCAATAACATAATATAAGCTAGCCTAACCCAATCTAACATCTCGGCGGTAATATTTGACCACATTCCTGGCTTGTTGACCTCTGCGTCTCCGTGGGACCTTCATATACGTCAATAACGTAATATAACCTAACCTAATCCTACGTAACATCTCGGCGGTAATATTTGACCACATTCCTGGCGAGTTGGTCTCTTCGTTTCCGTGGAACCTTCGTATACATCAATAACGAAGTATAACCTAACCTAACCCAACCTATCATCTCGGCGGTAATATTTGACAACATTCCTGGTGAGTTGGCTTCTACGTCTCCGTGGGACCTTTATATACATCAATAACGTAATATAACCTAACCTAACCCAACGTAACATCTCGGCGTTAATATTGGACCACATTCCTGGCGAGTTGGCCTCTACGTCTCCGTGGAACCTTCGTATACATCAATAACGAAATATAACCTAACCTAAACCAACCTATCATCTCGGCGGTAATATTTGACAACATTCCTGGCGTGTTGGCCTCTACGTCTCCGTGGGACCTTTATATACATCAATAACATGATATAAGCTAGCCTAACCCAACCTAACATCTCGGCGGTAATATTTGACCACATTCCTGGCTTGTTGGCATCTGCGTGTCTGTGGGACCTTTATATATGTCAATAACGTAATATAACCTAACCTAACCCAATCTAACATCTCGGCGGTAATATTTGACCACATTCCTGGCGAGTTGGCCTCTACGTCTCCGTGTAACCCTCCTATACATCAATAACGTAATATAACGTAACCTAACCCAACCTATCATCTCGGCGGTAATATTTGACAACATTCCTGGCGAGTTGGCTTCTACGTCTCCGTGGGACCTTTATATACATCAATAACGTAATATAAACTAACCTAACCCAACCTAACATCTCGGCGGTAATATTTGACCACATTCCTGGCTTGTTGGCATCTGCGTGTCCGTGGGACCTTTATATATGTCAATAACGTAATATAACCTAACCTAACCCAATCTAACATCTCGGCGGTAATATTTGACCACATTCCTGGCGAGTTGGCCTCTACGTCTCCGTGTAACCCTCCTATACATCAATAACGTAATATAACGTAACCTAACCCAACCTATCATCTCGGCGGTAATATTTGATAACATTCCTGGCGATTTGGCCTCTACGTCTCCGTGTGACATTTGTATACATCAATAACGTAATATAAGCTAGCCTAACCCAATCTAACATCTCGGCGGTAATATTGGACCACATTCCTGGCGAGTTGGCCTCTACGTCTCCGTGGAACCTTCGTATACATCAATAACGAAATATAAGCTAGCCTAACCCAATCTAACATCTCGGCGGTAATATTTGACCACATTCCTGGCTTGTTGACCTCTGCGTCTCCGTGGGACCTTCATATACGTCAATAACGTAATATAACCTAACCTAACCCTACGTAACATCTCGGCGGTAATATTTGACCACATTCCTGGCGAGTTGGCCTCTACGTCTCCGTGTAACCCTCCTATACATCAATAATGTAATATAACGTAACCTAACCCAACCTATCATCTCGGCGGTAATATTTGACAACATTCCTGGCGAGTTGGCTTCTACGTCTCCGTGGGACCTTTATATACATCAATAACGTAATATAACCTAACCTAACCCAACGTAACATCTCGGCGTTAATATTGGACCACATTCCTGGCGAGTTGGCCTCTACGTCTCCGTGGAACCTTCGTATACATCAATAACGAAATATAGCCTAACCTAAACCAACCTATCATCTCGGCGGTAATATTTGACAACATTCCTGACGTGTTGGCCTCTACGTCTCCGTGGGACCTTTATATACATCAATAACATGATATAAGCTAGCCTAACCCAACCTAACATCTCGGCGGTAATATTTGATCACATTCCTGGCTTGTTGGCATCTGCGTGTCTGTGGGACCTTTATATATGTCAATAACGTAATATAACCTAACCTAACCCAATCTAACATCTCGGCGGTAATATTTGACCACATTCCTGGCGAGTTGGCCTCTACGTCTCCGTGTAACCCTCCTATACATCAATAACGTAATATAACGTAACCTAACCCAACCTATCATCTCGGCGGTAATATTTGACAACATTCCTGGCGAGTTGGCTTCTACGTCTCCGTGGGACCTTTATATACATCAATAACGTAATATAAGCTAACCTAACCCAACCTAACATCTCGGCGGTAATATTTGACCACATTCCTGGCTTGTTGGCATCTGCGTGTCCGTGGGACCTTTATATATGTCAATAACGTAATATAACCTAACCTAACCCAATCTAACATCTCGGCGGTAATATTTGACCACATTCCTGGCGAGTTGGCCTCTACGTCTCCGTGTAACCCTCCTATACATCAATAACGTAATATAACGTAACCTAACCCAACCTATCATCTCGGCGGTAATATTTGATAACATTCCTGGCGATTTGGCCTCTACGTCTCCGTGTGACATTTGTATACATCAATAACGTAATATAAGCTAGCCTAACCCAATCTAACATCTCGGCGGTAATATTGGACCACATTCCTGGCGAGTTGGCCTCTACGTCTCCGTGGAACCTTTGTATACATCAATAACGAAATATAAGCTAGCCAAACCCAATCTAACATCTCGGCGGTAATATTTGACCACATTCCTGGCGAGTTGGCATCTACGTCTCCGTGTAACCCTCATATACATCAATAACGTAATATAACGTAACCTAACCCAACGTATCATCTCAGCGGTAATATTTGACAACATTCCTGGCGTGTTGGCCTCTACGTCTCCGTGGGACATTTATATACATCAATAACATAATATAAGCTAGCCTAACCCAATCTAACATCTCGGCGGTAATATTTGACCACATTGCTGGCTTGTTGGCATCTGCGTCTCTGTGGGACCTTTATATATGTCAATAACGTAATATAACCTAACCTAACCCAAGCTAACATCTCGGCGGTAATATTTGACCACATTCCTGGCGAGTTGGCCTCTACGTCTCCGTGTAACCCTCCTATACATCAATAACGTAATATAACGTAACCTAACCCAACCTATCATCTCGGCGGTAATATTTGACAACATTCCTGGCGAGTTGGCTTCTACGTCTGCGTGGGACCTTTATATACATCAATAACGTAATATAAGCTAACCTAACCCAACCTAACATCTCGGCGGTAATATTTGACCACATTCCTGGCTTGTTGGCATCTGCGTGTCCGTGGGACCTTTATATATGTCAATAACGTAATATAACCTAACCTAACCCAATCTAACATCTCGGCGGTAATATTTGACCACATTCCTGGCGAGTTGGCCTCTACGTCTCCGTGTAACCCTCCTATACATCAATAACGTAATATAACGTAACCTAACCCAACCTATCATCTCGGCGGTAATATTTGATAACATTCCTGGCGATTTGGCCTCTACGTCTCCGTGTGACATTTGTATACATCAATAACGTAATATAAGCTAGCCTAACCCAATCTAACATCTCGGCGGTAATATTGGACCACATTCCTGGCGAGTTGGCCTCTACGTCTCCGTGGAACCTTTGTATACATCAATAACGAAATATAAGCTAGCCAAACCCAATCTAACATCTCGGCGGTAATATTTGACCACATTCCTGGCGAGTTGGCATCTACGTCTCCGTGTAACCCTCATATACATCAATAACGTAATATAACGTAACCTAACCCAACGTATCATCTCAGCGGTAATATTTGACAACATTCCTGGCGTGTTGGCCTCTACGTCTCCGTGGGACATTTATATACATCAATAACATAATATAAGCTAGCCTAACCCAATCTAACATCTCGGCGGTAATATTTGACCACATTGCTGGCTTGTTGGCATCTGCGTCTCTGTGGGACCTTTATATATGTCAATAACGTAATATAACCTAACCTAACCCAAGCTAACATCTCGGCGGTAATATTTGACCACATTCCTGGCGAGTTGGCCTCTACGTCTCCGTGTAACCCTCCTATACATCAATAACGTAATATAACGTAACCTAACCCAACCTATCATCTCGGCGGTAATATTTGTCAACATTCCTGGCGACTTGGCTTCTACGTCTCCGTGGGACCTTTATATACATCAATAACGTATATAAACTAACCTAACCCAACCTAACATCTCGGCGGTAATATTTGACAACATTCCTGGCGAGTTGGCCTCTATGTCTCCGTGGAACCTTCGTATACATCAATAACGAAATATAACCTAACCTAAACCAACCTATCATCTCGGCGGTAATATTTGACAACATTCCTGGCGTGTTGGCCTCTACGTCTCCGTGGGACCTTTATATACATCAATAACATAATATAAGCTAGCCTAACCCAATCTAACATCTCGGCGGTAATATTTGACCACATTCCTGGCTTGTTGGCATCTTCGTGTCTGTGGGACCTTTATATATGTCAATAACGTAATATAACCTAACCTAACCCAATCTAACATCTCGGCGGTAATATTTGACCACATTCCTGGCGAGTTGGCCTCTACGTCTCCGTGTAACCCTCCTATACATCAATAACGTAATATGACGTAACCTAACCCAACCTATCATCTCGGCGGTAATATTTGATAACATTCCTGGCGATTGGGCCTCTACGTCTCCGTGGGACCTTTATATACATCAATAACGTAATATAAGGTAGCCTAACCCAATCTAACATCTCGGCGGTAATATTTGACCACATTCCTGGCTTGTTGACCTCTTCGTCTCCGTGGGACCTTCATATACGTCAATAACGTAATATAACCCAACCTAACCCAATCTAACATCTCGGCGGTGATATTTGACCACATTCCTGGCGAGTTGGCCTCTACGTCTCCGTGTAACCCTCCTATACATCAATAACGTAATATAACGTAACCTAACCCAACCTATCATCTCGGCGGTAATATTTGACAACATTCCTGGCGAGTTGGATTCTACGTCTCCGTGGGACCTTTATATACATCAATAACGTAATATAACCTAACCTAACCCAACGTAACATCTCGGCGTTAATATTTGACCACATTCCTGGCGAGTTGGCCTCTACGTCTCCGTGTAACCCTCATATACATCAATAACGTAATATAACGTAACCTAACCCAACGTATCATCTCAGCGGTAATATTTGACAACATTCCTGGCGTGTTGGCCTCTACGTCTCCGTGGGACCTTTATATATATCAATAACATAATATAAGCTAGCCTAACCCAATCTAACATCTCGGCGGTAATATTTGACCACATTCCTGGCTTGTTGACCTCTGCGTCTCCGTGGGACATTCATATACTTCAATAACGTAATATAACCTAACCTAACCCTACGTAACATCTCGGCGGTAATATTTGACCACATTCCTGGCGAGTTGGTCTCTACGTTTCCGTGGAACCTTCGTATACATCAATAACGAAGTATAACCTAACCTAACCCAACCTATCATCTCGGCGGTAATATTTGACAACATTCCTGGTGAGTTGGCTTCTACGTCTCCGTGGGACCTTTATATACATCAATAACGTAATATAACCTAACCTAACCCAACGTAACATCTCGGCGTTAATATTGGACCACATTCCTGGCGAGTTGGCCTCTACGTCTCCGTGGAACCTTCGTATACATCAATAACGAAATATAACCTAACCTAAACCAACCTATCATCTCGGCGGTAATATTTGACAACATTCCTGGCGTGTTGGCCTCTACGTCTCCGTGGGACCTTTATATACATCAATAACATGATATAAGCTAGCCTAACCCAACCTAACATCTCGGCGGTAATATTTGACCACATTCCTGGCTTGTTGGCATCTGCGTGTCTGTGGGACCTTTATATATGTCAATAACGTAATATAACCTAACCTAACCCAATCTAACATCTCGGCGGTAATATTTGACCACATTCCTGGCGAGTTGGCCTCTACGTCTCCGTGTAACCCTCCTATACATCAATAACGTAATATAACGTAACCTAACCCAACCTATCATCTCGGCGGTAATATTTGACAACATTCCTGGCGAGTTGGCTTCTACGTCTCCGTGGGACCTTTATATACATCAATAACGTAATATAAACTAACCTAACCCAACCTAACATCTCGGCGGTAATATTTGACCACATTCCTGGCTTGTTGGCATCTGCGTGTCCGTGGGACCTTTATATATGTCAATAACGTAATATAACCTAACCTAACCCAATCTAACATCTCGGCGGTAATATTTGACCACATTCCTGGCGAGTTGGCCTCTACGTCTCCGTGTAACCCTCCTATACATCAATAACGTAATATAACGTAACCTAACCCAACCTATCATCTCGGCGGTAATATTTGATAACATTCCTGGCGATTTGGCCTCTACGTCTCCGTGTGAGATTTGTATACATCAATAACGTAATATAAGCTAGCCTAACCCAATCTAACATCTCGGCGGTAATATTGGACCACATTCCTGGCGAGTTGGCCTCTACGTCTCCGTGGAACCTTCGTATACATCAATAACGAAATATAAGCTAGCCTAACCCAATCTAACATCTCGGCGGTAATATTTGACCACATTCCTGGCTTGTTGACCTCTGCGTCTCCGTGGGACCTTCATATACGTCAATAACGTAATATAACCTAACCTAACCCTACGTAACATCTCGGCGGTAATATTTGACCACATTCCTGGCGAGTTGGCCTCTACGTCTCCGTGTAACCCTCCTATACATCAATAATGTAATATAACGTAACCTAACCCAACCTATCATCTCGGCGGTAATATTTGACAACATTCCTGGCGAGTTGGCTTCTACGTCTCCGTGGGACCTTTATATACATCAATAACGTAATATAACCTAACCTAACCCAACGTAACATCTCGGCGTTAATATTGGACCACATTCCTGGCGAGTTGGCCTCTACGTCTCCGTGTAACCCTCATATACATCAATAACGTAATATAACGTAACCTAACCCAACGTATCATCTCAGCGGTAATATTTGACAACATTCCTGGCGTGTTGGCCTCTACGTCTCCGTGGGACCTTTATATACATCAATAACATAATATAAGCTAGCCTAACCCAATCTAACATCTCGGCGGTAATATTTGACCACATTCCTGGCTTGTTGGCATCTGCGTATCTGTGGGACCTTTATATATGTCAATAACGTAATATAACCTAACCTAACCCAATCTAACATCTCGGCGGTAATATTTGACCACATTCCTGGCGAGTTGGCCTCTACGTCTCCGTGTAACACTCCTATACATCAATAACGTAATATAACGTAACCTAACCCAACCTATCATCTCGGCGGTAATATTTGATAACATTCCTGGCGATTTGGCCTCTACGTCTCCGTGGGACCTTTATATACATCAATAACGTAATATAAGCTAGCCTAACCCAATCTAACATCTCGGCGGTAATATTTGACCACATTCCTGGCTTGTTGACCTCTGCGTCTCCGTGGGACCTTCATATACGTCAATAACGTAATATAACCTAATCTAACCCTACGTAACATCTCGGCGGTAATATTTGACCACATTCCTGGCGAGTTGGCCTCTACGTCTCCGTGTAACCCTCATATACATCAATAACGTAATATAACGTAACCTAACCCAACGTATCATCTCAGCGGTAATATTTGACAACATTCCTGGCGTGTTGGCCTCTACGTCTCCGTGGGACCTTTATATACATCAATAACATAATATAAGCTAGCCTAACCCAATCTAACATCTCGCCGGTAATATTTGACCACATTGCTGGCTTGTTGGCATCTGCGTCTCTGTGGGACCTTTATATATGTCAATAACGTAATATAACCTAACCTAACCCAAGCTAACATCTCGGCGGTAATATTTGACCACATTCCTGGCGAGTTGGCCTCTACGTCTCCGTGTAACCCTCCTATACATCAATAACGTAATATAACGTAACCTAACCCAACCTATCATCTCGGCGGTAATATTTGACAACATTCCTGGCGACTTGGATCCTACGTCTCCGTGGGACCTTTATATACATCAATAACGTAATATAAACTAACCTAACCCAACCTAACATCTCGGCGGTAATATTTGACAACATTCCTGGCGAGTTGGCGTCTATGTCTCCGTGGAACCTTCGTATACATCAATAACGAAATATAACCTAACCTAAACCAACCTATCATCTCGGCGGTAATATTTGACAACATTCCTGGCGTGTTGGCCTCTACGTCTCCGTGGGACCTTTATATACATCAATGACATAATATAAGCTAGCCTAACCCAATCTAACATCTCGGCGGTAATATTTGACCACATTCCTGGCTTGTTGGCATCTGCGTGTCTGTGGGACCTTTATATATGTCAATAACGTAATATAACCTAACCTAACCCAATCTAACATCTCGGCGGTAATATTTGCCCACATTCCTGGCGAGTTGGCCTCTACGTCTCCGTGTAACCCTCCTATACATCAATAACGTAATATAACATACCCTAACCCAACGTATCATCTCAGCGGTAATATTTGACAACATTCCTGGCGTGTTGGCCTCTACGTCTCCGTGGGACCTTTATATACATCAATAACATAATATAAGCTAGCCTAACCCAACCTAACATCTCGGCGGTAATATTTGACCACATTCCTGGCTTGTTGGCATCTGCGTATCTGTGGGACCTTTATATATGTCAATAACGTAATATAACCTAACCTAACCCAATCTAACATCTCGGCGGTAATATTTGACCACATTCCTGGCGAGTTGGCCTCTACGTCTCCGTGTAACCCTCCTATACATCAATAACGTAATATAACGTAACCTAACCCAACCTATCATCTCGGCGGTAATATTTGATAACATTTCTGGCGATTTGGCCTCTACGTCTCCGTGGGACCTTTATATACATCAATAACGTAATATAAGCTAGCCTAACCCAATCTAACATCTCGGCGGTAATATTTGACCACATTCCTGGCTTGTTGACCTCTGCGTCTCCGTGGGACCTTCATATACGTCAATAACGTAATATAACCTAACCTAACCCTACGTAACATCTCGGCGGTAATATTTGACCACATTCCTGGCGAGTTGGTTTCTACGTCTGCGTGTAACCCTCCAATACATCAATAACGTAATATAACGTAACCTAACCCAACCTATCATCTCGGCGGTAATATTTGACAACATTCCTGGCGAGTTGGCTTCTACGTCTCCGTGGGACCTTTATATACATCAATAACGTAATATAAACTAACCTAACCCAACCTAACGTCTCGGCGGTAATATTTGACAACATTCCTGGCGAGTTGGCCTCTACGTCTCCGTGGAACCTTCGTATACATCAATAACGAAATATAAGCTAGCCTAACCCAATCTAACATCTCGGCGGTAATATTTGACCACATTCCTGGCTTGTTGACCTCTGCGTCTCCGTGGGACCTTCATATACGTCAATAACGTAATATAACCTAACCTCACCCTACGTAACATCTCGGCGGTAATATTTGACCACATTCCTGGCGAGTTGGCCTCTACGTCTCCGTGTAACCCTCCTATACATCAATAATGTAATATAACGTAACCTAACCCAACCTATCATCTCGGCGGTAATATTTGACAACATTCCTGGCGAGTTGGCTTCTACGTCTCCGTGGGACCTTTATATACATCAATAACGTAATATAACCTAACCTAACCCAACGTAACATCTCGGCGTTAATATTTGACCACATTCCTGGCGAGTTGGCCTCTACGTCTCCGTGTAACCCTCATATACATCAATAACGTAATATAACGTAACCTAACCCAACGTATCATCTCAGCGGTAATATTTGACAACATTCCTGGCGTGTTGGCCTCTACGTCTCCGTGGGACCTTTATATACATCAATAACATAATATAAGCTAGCCTAACCCAATCTAACATCTCGGCGGTAATATTTGACCACATTCCTGGCTTGTTGGCATCTGCGTATCTGTGGGACCTTTATATATGTCAATAACGTAATATAACCTAACCTAACCCAATCTAACATCTCGGCGGTAATATTTGACCACATTCCTGGCGAGTTGGCCTCTACGTCTCCGTGTAACACTCCTATACATCAATAACGTAATATAACGTAACCTAACCCAACCTATCATCTCGGCGGTAATATTTGATAACATTCCTGGCGATTTGGCCTCTACGTCTCCGTGGGACCTTTATATACATCAATAACGTAATATAAGCTAGCCTAACCCAATCTAACATCTCGGCGGTAATATTTGACCACATTCCTGGCTTGTTGACCTCTGCGTCTCCGTGGGACCTTCATATACGTCAATAACGTAATATAACCTAACCTAACCCTACGTAACATCTCGGCGGTAATATTTGACCACATTCCTGGCGAGTTGGTCTCTACGTTTCCGTGGAACCTTCGAATACATCAATAACGAAGTATAACCTAACCTAACCCAACCTATCATCTCGGCGGTAATATTTGACAACATTCCTGGCGAGTTGGCTTCTACGTCTCCGTGAGACCTTTATATACATCAATAACGTAATATAACCTAACCTAACCCAACGTAACATCTCGGCGTTAATATTGGACCACATTCCTGGCTAGTTGGCCTCTACGTCTCCGTGGAACCTTCGTATACATCAATAACGAAATATGACCTAACCTAAACCAACCTATCATCTCGGCGGTAATATTTGACAACATTCCTGGCGTGTTGGCCTCTACGTCTCCGTGGGACCTTTATATACATCAATAACATGATATAAGCTAGCCTAACCCAACCTAACATCTCGGCGGTAATATTTGACCACATTCCTGTCTTGTTGGCATCTGCGTGTCTGTGGGACCTTTATATATGTCAATAACGTAATATAACCTAACCTAACCCAATCTAACATCTCGGCGGTAATATTTGACAACATTCCTGGCGAGTTGGCCTCTACGTCTCCGTGTAACCCTCCTATACATCAATAACGTAATATAACGTAACCTAACCCAACCTATCATCTCGGCGGTAATATTTGACAACATTCCTGGCGAGTTGGCTTCTACGTCTCCGTGGGACCTTTATATACATCAATAACGTAATATAACCTAACCTAACCCAACGTAACATCTCGGCGTTAATATTTGACCACATTCCTGGCGAGTTGGCCTCTACGTCTCCGTGTAACCCTCATATACATCAATAACGTAATATAACGTAACCTAACCCAACGTATCATCTCAGCGGTAATATTTGACAACATTCCTGGCGTGTTGGCCTCTACGTCTCCGTGGGACCTTTATATACATCAATAACATAATATAAGCTAGCCTAACCCAATCTAACATCTCGGCGGTAATATTTGACCACATTCCTGGCTTGTTGGCATCTGCGTGTCTGTGGGACCTTTATATATGTCAATAACGTAATATAACCTAACCTAACCCAATCTAACATCTCGGCGGTAATATTTGACAACATTCCTGGCGAGTTGGCCTCTACGTCTCCGTGTAACCCTCCTATACATCAATAACGTAATATAACGTAACCTAACCCAACCTATCATCTCGGCGGTAATATTTGACAACATTCCTGGCGAGTTGGCTTCTACGTCTCCGTGGGACCTTTATATACATCAATAACGTAATATAACCTAACCTAACCCAACGTAACATCTCGGCGTTAATATTTGACCACATTCCTGGCGAGTTGGCCTCTACGTCTCCGTGTAACCCTCATATACATCAATAACGTAATATAACGTAACCTAACCCAACGTATCATCTCAGCGGTAATATTTGACAACATTCCTGGCGTGTTGGCCTCTACGTCTCCGTGGGACCTTTATATACATCAATAACATAATATAAGCTAGCCTAACCCAATCTAACATCTCGGCGGTAATATTTGACCACATTCCTGGCTTGTTGACCTCTGCGTCTCCGTGGGACCTTCATATACGTCAATAACGTAATATAACCTAACCTAATCCTACGTAACATCTCGGCGGTAATATTTGACCACATTCCTGGCGAGTTGGTCTCTTCGTTTCCGTGGAACCTTCGTATACATCAATAACGAAGTATAACCTAACCTAACCCAACCTATCATCTCGGCGGTAATATTTGACAACATTCCTGGTGAGTTGGCTTCTACGTCTCCGTGGGACCTTTATATACATCAATAACGTAATATAACCTAACCTAACCCAACGTAACATCTCGGCGTTAATATTGGACCACATTCCTGGCGAGTTGGCCTCTACGTCTCCGTGGAACCTTCGTATACATCAATAACGAAATATAACCTAACCTAAACCAACCTATCATCTCGGCGGTAATATTTGACAACATTCCTGGCGTGTTGGCCTCTACGTCTCCGTGGGACCTTTATATACATCAATAACATGATATAAGCTAGCCTAACCCAACCTAACATCTCGGCGGTAATATTTGACCACATTCCTGGCTTGTTGGCATCTGCGTGTCTGTGGGACCTTTATATATGTCAATAACGTAATATAACCTAACCTAACCCAATGTAACATCTCGGCGGTAATATTTGACCACATTCCTGGCGAGTTGGCCTCTACGTCTCCGTGTAACCCTCCTATACATCAATAACGTAATATAACGTAACCTAACCCAACCTATCATCTCGGCGGTAATATTTGACAACATTCCTGGCGAGTTGGCTTCTACGTCTCCGTGGGACCTTTATATACATCAATAACGTAATATAAACTAACCTAACCCAACCTAACATCTCGGCGGTAATATTTGACCACATTCCTGGCTTGTTGGCATCTGCGTGTCCGTGGGACCTTTATATATGTCAATAACGTAATATAACCTAACCTAACCCAATCTAACATCTCGGCGGTAATATTTGACCACATTCCTGGCGAGTTGGCCTCTACGTCTCCGTGTAACCCTCCTATACATCAATAACGTAATATAACGTAACCTAACCCAACCTATCATCTCGGCGGTAATATTTGATAACATTCCTGGCGATTTGGCCTCTACGTCTCCGTGTGACATTTGTATACATCAATAACGTAATATAAGCTAGCCTAACCCAATCTAACATCTCGGCGGTAATATTGGACCACATTCCTGGCGAGTTGGCCTCTACGTCTCCGTGGAACCTTCGTATACATCAATAACGAAATATAAGCTAGCCTAACCCAATCTAACATCTCGGCGGTAATATTTGACCACATTCCTGGCTTGTTGACCTCTGCGTCTCCGTGGGACCTTCATATACGTCAATAACGTAATATAACCTAACCTAACCCTACGTAACATCTCGGCGGTAATATTTGACCACATTCCTGGCGAGTTGGCCTCTACGTCTCCGTGTAACCCTCCTATACATCAATAATGTAATATAACGTAACCTAACCCAACCTATCATCTCGGCGGTAATATTTGACAACATTCCTCGCGAGTTGGCTTCTACGTCTCCGTGGGACCTTTATATACATCAATAACGTAATATAACCTAACCTAACCCAACGTAACATCTCGGCGTTAATATTGGACCACATTCCTGGCGAGTTGGCCTCTACGTCTCCGTGGAACCTTCGTATACATCAATAACGAAATATAACCTAACCTAAACCAACCTATCATCTCGGCGGTAATATTTGACAACATTCCTGACGTGTTGGCCTCTACGTCTCCGTGGGACCTTTATATACATCAATAACATGATATAAGCTAGCCTAACCCAACCTAACATCTCGGCGGTAATATTTGACAACATTCCTGGCGAGTTGGCTTCTACGTCTCCGTGGGACCTTTATATACATCAATAACGTAATATAAGCTAACCTAACCCAACCTAACATCTCGGCGGTAATATTTGACCACATTCCTGGCTTGTTGGCATCTGCGTGTCCGTGGGACCTTTATATATGTCAATAACGTAATATAACCTAACCTAACCCAATCTAACATCTCGGCGGTAATATTTGACCACATTCCTGGCGAGTTGGCCTCTACGTCTCCGTGTAACCCTCCTATACATCAATAACGTAATATAACGTAACCTAACCCAACCTATCATCTCGGCGGTAATATTTGATAACATTCCTGGCGATTTGGCCTCTACGTCTCCGTGTGACATTTGTATACATCAATAACGTAATATAAGCTAGCCTAACCCAATCTAACATCTCGGCGGTAATATTGGACCACATTCCTGGCGAGTTGGCCTCTACGTCTCCGTGGAACCTTTGTATACATCAATAACGAAATATAAGCTAGCCAAACCCAATCTAACATCTCGGCGGTAATATTTGACCACATTCCTGGCGAGTTGGCATCTACGTCTCCGTGTAACCCTCATATACATCAATAACGTAATATAACGTAACCTAACCCAACGTATCATCTCAGCGGTAATATTTGACAACATTCCTGGCGTGTTGGCCTCTACGTCTCCGTGGGACATTTATATACATCAATAACATAATATAAGCTAGCCTAACCCAATCTAACATCTCGGCGGTAATATTTGACCACATTGCTGGCTTGTTGGCATCTGCGTCTCTGTGGGACCTTTATATATGTCAATAACGTAATATAACCTAACCTAACCCAAGCTAACATCTCGGCGGTAATATTTGACCACATTCCTGGCGAGTTGGCCTCTACGTCTCCGTGTAACCCTCCTATACATCAATAACGTAATATAACGTAACCTAACCCAACCTATCATCTCGGCGGTAATATTTGTCAACATTCCTGGCGACTTGGCTTCTACGTCTCCGTGGGACCTTTATATACATCAATAACGTATATAAACTAACCTAACCCAACCTAACATCTCGGCGGTAATATTTGACAACATTCCTGGCGAGTTGGCCTCTATGTCTCCGTGGAACCTTCGTATACATCAATAACGAAATATAACCTAACCTAAACCAACCTATCATCTCGGCGGTAATATTTGACAACATTCCTGGCGTGTTGGCCTCTACGTCTCCGTGGGACCTTTATATACATCAATAACATAATATAAGCTAGCCTAACCCAATCTAACATCTCGGCGGTAATATTTGACCACATTCCTGGCTTGTTGGCATCTTCGTGTCTGTGGGACCTTTATATATGTCAATAACGTAATATAACCTAACCTAACCCAATCTAACATCTCGGCGGTAATATTTGACCACATTCCTGGCGAGTTGGCCTCTACGTCTCCGTGTAACCCTCCTATACATCAATAACGTAATATGACGTAACCTAACCCAACCTATCATCTCGGCGGTAATATTTGATAACATTCCTGGCGATTGGGCCTCTACGTCTCCGTGGGACCTTTATATACATCAATAACGTAATATAAGGTAGCCTAACCCAATCTAACATCTCGGCGGTAATATTTGACCACATTCCTGGCTTGTTGACCTCTTCGTCTCCGTGGGACCTTCATATACGTCAATAACGTAATATAACCCAACCTAACCCAATCTAACATCTCGGCGGTGATATTTGACCACATTCCTGGCGAGTTGGCCTCTACGTCTCCGTGTAACCCTCCTATACATCAATAACGTAATATAACGTAACCTAACCCAACCTATCATCTCGGCGGTAATATTTGACAACATTCCTGGCGAGTTGGCTTCTACGTCTCCGTGGGACCTTTATATACATCAATAACGTAATATAACCTAACCTAACCCAACGTAACATCTCGGCGTTAATATTTGACCACATTCCTGGCGAGTTGGCCTCTACGTCTCCGTGTAACCCTCATATACATCAATAACGTAATATAACGTAACCTAACCCAACGTATCATCTCAGCGGTAATATTTGACAACATTCCTGGCGTGTTGGCCTCTACGTCTCCGTGGGACCTTTATATACATCAATAACATAATATAAGCTAGCCTAACCCAATCTAACATCTCGGCGGTAATATTTGACCACATTCCTGGCTTGTTGACCTCTGCGTCTCCGTGGGACATTCATATACTTCAATAACGTAATATAACCTAACCTAACCCTACGTAACATCTCGGCGGTAATATTTGACCACATTCCTGGCGAGTTGGTCTCTACGTTTCCGTGGAACCTTCGTATACATCAATAACGAAGTATAACCTAACCTAACCCAACCTATCATCTCGGCGGTAATATTTGACAACATTCCTGGTGAGTTGGCTTCTACGTCTCCGTGGGACCTTTATATACATCAATAACGTAATATAACCTAACCTAACCCAACGTAACATCTCGGCGTTAATATTGGACCACATTCCTGGCGAGTTGGCCTCTACGTCTCCGTGGAACCTTCGTATACATCAATAACGAAATATAACCTAACCTAAACCAACCTATCATCTCGGCGGTAATATTTGACAACATTCCTGGCGTGTTGGCCTCTACGTCTCCGTGGGACCTTTATATACATCAATAACATGATATAAGCTAGCCTAACCCAACCTAACATCTCGGCGGTAATATTTGACCACATTCCTGGCTTGTTGGCATCTGCGTGTCTGTGGGACCTTTATATATGTCAATAACGTAATATAACCTAACCTAACCCAATCTAACATCTCGGCGGTAATATTTGACCACATTCCTGGCGAGTTGGCCTCTACGTCTCCGTGTAACCCTCCTATACATCAATAACGTAATATAACGTAACCTAACCCAACCTATCATCTCGGCGGTAATATTTGACAACATTCCTGGCGAGTTGGCTTCTACGTCTCCGTGGGACCTTTATATACATCAATAACGTAATATAAACTAACCTAACCCAACCTAACATCTCGGCGGTAATATTTGACCACATTCCTGGCTTGTTGGCATCTGCGTGTCCGTGGGACCTTTATATATGTCAATAACGTAATATAACCTAACCTAACCCAATCTAACATCTCGGCGGTAATATTTGACCACATTCCTGGCGAGTTGGCCTCTACGTCTCCGTGTAACCCTCCTATACATCAATAACGTAATATAACGTAACCTAACCCAACCTATCATCTCGGCGGTAATATTTGATAACATTCCTGGCGATTTGGCCTCTACGTCTCCGTGTGACATTTGTATACATCAATAACGTAATATAAGCTAGCCTAACCCAATCTAACATCTCGGCGGTAATATTGGACCACATTCCTGGCGAGTTGGCCTCTACGTCTCCGTGGAACCTTCGTATACATCAATAACGAAATATAAGCTAGCCTAACCCAATCTAACATCTCGGCGGTAATATTTGACCACATTCCTGGCTTGTTGACCTCTGCGTCTCCGTGGGACCTTCATATACGTCAATAACGTAATATAACCTAACCTAACCCTACGTAACATCTCGGCGGTAATATTTGACCACATTCCTGGCGAGTTGGCCTCTACGTCTCCGTGTAACCCTCCTATACATCAATAATGTAATATAACGTAACCTAACCCAACCTATCATCTCGGCGGTAATATTTGACAACATTCCTGGCGAGTTGGCTTCTACGTCTCCGTGGGACCTTTATATACATCAATAACGTAATATAACCTAACCTAACCCAACGTAACATCTCGGCGTTAATATTGGACCACATTCCTGGCGAGTTGGCCTCTACGTCTCCGTGGAACCTTCGTATACATCAATAACGAAATATAACCTAACCTAAACCAACCTATCATCTCGGCGGTAATATTTGACAACATTCCTGACGTGTTGGCCTCTACGTCTCCGTGGGACCTTTATATACATCAATAACATGATATAAGCTAGCCTAACCCAACCTAACATCTCGGCGGTAATATTTGATCACATTCCTGGCTTGTTGGCATCTGCGTGTCTGTGGGACCTTTATATATGTCAATAACGTAATATAACCTAACCTAACCCAATCTAACATCTCGGCGGTAATATTTGACCACATTCCTGGCGAGTTGGCCTCTACGTCTCCGTGTAACCCTCCTATACATCAATAACGTAATATAACGTAACCTAACCCAACCTATCATCTCGGCGGTAATATTTGACAACATTCCTGGCGAGTTGGCTTCTACGTCTCCGTGCGACCTTTATATACATCAATAACGTAATATAAGCTAACCTAACCCAACCTAACATCTCGGCGGTAATATTTGACCACATTCCTGGCTTGTTGGCATCTGCGTGTCCGTGGGACCTTTATATATGTCAATAACGTAATATAACCTAACCTAACCCAATCTAACATCTCGGCGGTAATATTTGACCACATTCCTGGCGAGTTGGCCTCTACGTCTCCGTGGGACCTTTATATACATCAATAACATGATATAAGCTAGCCTAACCCAACCTAACATCTCGGCGGTAATATTTGACCACATTCCTGTCTTGTTGGCATCTGCGTGTCTGTGGGACCTTTATATATGTCAATAACGTAATATAACCTAACCTAACCCAATCTAACATCTCGGCGGTAATATTTGACAACATTCCTGGCGAGTTGGCCTCTACGTCTCCGTGTAACCCTCCTATACATCAATAACGTAATATAACGTAACCTAACCCAACCTATCATCTCGGCGGTAATATTTGACAACATTCCTGGCGAGTTGGCTTCTACGTCTCCGTGGGACCTTTATATACATCAATAACGTAATATAACCTAACCTAACCCAACGTAACATCTCGGCGTTAATATTTGACCACATTCCTGGCGAGTTGGCCTCTACGTCTCCGTGTAACCCTCATATACATCAATAACGTAATATAACGTAACCTAACCCAACGTATCATCTCAGCGGTAATATTTGACAACATTCCTGGCGTGTTGGCCTCTACGTCTCCGTGGGACCTTTATATACATCAATAACATAATATAAGCTAGCCTAACCCAATCTAACATCTCGGCGGTAATATTTGACCACATTCCTGGCTTGTTGACCTCTGCGTCTCCGTGGGACCTTCATATACGTCAATAACGTAATATAACCTAACCTAATCCTACGTAACATCTCGGCGGTAATATTTGACCACATTCCTGGCGAGTTGGTCTCTTCGTTTCCGTGGAACCTTCGTATACATCAATAACGAAGTATAACCTAACCTAACCCAACCTATCATCTCGGCGGTAATATTTGACAACATTCCTGGTGAGTTGGCTTCTACGTCTCCGTGGGACCTTTATATACATCAATAACGTAATATAACCTAACCTAACCCAACGTAACATCTCGGCGTTAATATTGGACCACATTCCTGGCGAGTTGGCCTCTACGTCTCCGTGGAACCTTCGTATACATCAATAACGAAATATAACCTAACCTAAACCAACCTATCATCTCGGCGGTAATATTTGACAACATTCCTGGCGTGTTGGCCTCTACGTCTCCGTGGGACCTTTATATACATCAATAACATGATATAAGCTAGCCTAACCCAACCTAACATCTCGGCGGTAATATTTGACCACATTCCTGGCTTGTTGGCATCTGCGTGTCTGTGGGACCTTTATATATGTCAATAACGTAATATAACCTAACCTAACCCAATCTAACATCTCGGCGGTAATATTTGACCACATTCCTGGCGAGTTGGCCTCTACGTCTCCGTGTAACCCTCCTATACATCAATAACGTAATATAACGTAACCTAACCCAACCTATCATCTCGGCGGTAATATTTGACAACATTCCTGGCGAGTTGGCTTCTACGTCTCCGTGGGACCTTTATATACATCAATAACGTAATATAAACTAACCTAACCCAACCTAACATCTCGGCGGTAATATTTGACCACATTCCTGGCTTGTTGGCATCTGCGTGTCCGTGGGACCTTTATATATGTCAATAACGTAATATAACCTAACCTAACCCAATCTAACATCTCGGCGGTAATATTTGACCACATTCCTGGCGAGTTGGCCTCTACGTCTCCGTGTAACCCTCCTATACATCAATAACGTAATATAACGTAACCTAACCCAACCTATCATCTCGGCGGTAATATTTGATAACATTCCTGGCGATTTGGCCTCTACGTCTCCGTGTGACATTTGTATACATCAATAACGTAATATAAGCTAGCCTAACCCAATCTAACATCTCGGCGGTAATATTGGACCACATTCCTGGCGAGTTGGCCTCTACGTCTCCGTGGAACCTTCGTATACATCAATAACGAAATATAAGCTAGCCTAACCCAATCTAACATCTCGGCGGTAATATTTGACCACATTCCTGGCTTGTTGACCTCTGCGTCTCCGTGGGACCTTCATATACGTCAATAACGTAATATAACCTAACCTAACCCTACGTAACATCTCGGCGGTAATATTTGACCACATTCCTGGCGAGTTGGCCTCTACGTCTCCGTGTAACCCTCCTATACATCAATAACGTAATATAACGTAACCTAACCCAACGTATCATCTCAGCGGTAATATTTGACCACATTCCTGGCTTGTTGGCATCTGCGTGTCTGTGGGACCTTTATATACATCAATAACATAATATAAGCTAGCCTAACCCAATCTAACATCTCGGCGGTAATATTTGACCACATTGCTGGCTTGTTGGCATCTGCGTCTCTGTGGGACCTTTATATATGTCAATAACGTAATATAACCTAACCTAACCCAAGCTAACATCTCGGCGGTAATATTTGACCACATTCCTGGCGAGTTGGCCTCTACGTCTCCGTGTAACCCTCCTATACATCAATAACGTAATATAACGTAACCTAACCCAACCTATCATCTCGGCGGTAATATTTGTCAACATTCCTGGCGACTTGGCTTCTACGTCTCCGTGGGACCTTTATATACATCAATAACGTATATAAACTAACCTAACCCAACCTAACATCTCGGCGGTAATATTTGACAACATTCCTGGCGAGTTGGCCTCTATGTCTCCGTGGAACCTTCGTATACATCAATAACGAAATATAACCTAACCTAAACCAACCTATCATCTCGGCGGTAATATTTGACAACATTCCTGGCGTGTTGGCCTCTACGTCTCCGTGGGACCTTTATATACATCAATAACATAATATAAGCTAGCCTAACCCAATCTAACATCTCGGCGGTAATATTTGACCACATTCCTGGCTTGTTGGCATCTGCGTGTCTGTGGGACCTTTATATATGTCAATAACGTAATATAACCTAACCTAACCCAATCTAACATCTCGGCGGTAATATTTGACCACATTCCTGGCGAGTTGGCCTCTACGTCTCCGTGTAACCCTCCTATACATCAATAACGTAATATGACGTAACCTAACCCAACCTATCATCTCGGCGGTAATATTTGATAACATTCCTGGCGATTGGGCCTCTACGTCTCCGTGGGACCTTTATATACATCAATAACGTAATATAAGGTAGCCTAACCCAATCTAACATCTCGGCGGTAATATTTGACCACATTCCTGGCTTGTTGACCTCTTCGTCTCCGTGGGACCTTCATATACGTCAATAACGTAATATAACCCAACCTAACCCAATCTAACATCTCGGCGGTAATATTTGACCACATTCCTGGCGAGTTGGCCTCTACGTCTCCGCGTAACCCTCCTATACATCAATAACGTAATATAACGTAACCTAACCCAACCTATCATCTCGGCGGTAATATTTGATAACATTCCTGGCGAATTGGCCTCTACGTCTCCGTGGGACCTTTATATACATCAATAACGTAATATAAGCTAGCCTAACCCAATCTAACATCTCGGCGGTAATATTTGACCACATTCCTGGCTTGTTGACCTCTGCGTCTCCGTGGGACCTTCATATACGTCAATAACGTAATATAACCTAACCTAACCCTACGTAACATCTCGGCGGTAATATTTGACCACATTCCTGGCGAGTTGGTCTCTACGTTTCCGTGGAACCTTCGTATACATCAATAACGAAGTATAACCTAACCTAACCCAACCTATCATCTCGGCGGTAATATTTGACAACATTCCTGGTGAGTTGGCTTCTACGTCTCCGTGGGACCTTTATATACATCAATAACGTAATATAACCTAACCTAACCCAACGTAACATCTCGGCGTTAATATTGGACCACATTCCTGGCGAGTTGGCCTCTACGTCTCCGTGGAACCTTCGTATACATCAATAACGAAATATAACCTAACCTAAACCAACCTATCATCTCGGCGGTAATATTTGACAACATTCCTGGCGTGTTGGCCTCTACGTCTCCGTGGGACCTTTATATACATCAATAACATGATATAAGCTAGCCTAACCCAACCTAACATCTCGGCGGTAATATTTGACCACATTCCTGGCTTGTTGGCATCTGCGTGTCTGTGGGACCTTTATATATGTCAATAACGTAATATAACCTAACCTAACCCAATCTAACATCTCGGCGGTAATATTTGACCACATTCCTGTCGAGTTGGCCTCTACGTCTCCGTGTAACCCTCCTATACATCAATAACGTAATATAACGTAACCTAACCCAACCTATCATCTCGGCGGTAATATTTGACAACATTCCTGGCGAGTTGGCTTCTACGTCTCCGTGGGACCTTTATATACATCAATAACGTAATATAAACTAACCTAACCCAACCTAACATCTCGGCGGTAATATTTGACCACATTCCTGGCTTGTTGGCATCTGCGTGTCCGTGGGACCTTTATATATGTCAATAACGTAATATAACCTAACCTAACCCAATCTAACATCTCGGCGGTAATATTTGACCACATTCCTGGCGAGTTGGCCTCTACGTCTCCGTGTAACCCTCCTATACATCAATAACGTAATATAACGTAACCTAACCCAACCTATCATCTCGGCGGTAATATTTGATAACATTCCTGGCGATTTGGCCTCTACGTCTCCGTGTGACATTTGTATACATCAATAACGTAATATAAGCTAGCCTAACCCAATCTAACATCTCGGCGGTAATATTGGACCACATTCCTGGCGAGTTGGCCTCTACGTCTCCGTGGAACCTTCGTATACATCAATAACGAAATATAAGCTAGCCTAACCCAATCTAACATCTCGGCGGTAATATTTGACCACATTCCTGGCTTGTTGACCTCTGCGTCTCCGTGGGACCTTCATATACGTCAATAACGTAATATAACCTAACCTAACCCTACGTAACATCTCGGCGGTAATATTTGACCACATTCCTGGCGAGTTGGCCTCTACGTCTCCGTGTAACCCTCCTATACATCAATAATGTAATATAACGTAACCTAACCCAACCTATCATCTCGGCGGTAATATTTGACAACATTCCTGGCGAGTTGGCTTCTACGTCTCCGTGGGACCTTTATATACATCAATAACGTAATATAACCTAACCTAACCCAACGTAACATCTCGGCGTTAATATTGGACCACATTCCTGGCGAGTTGGCCTCTACGTCTCCGTGGAACCTTCGTATACATCAATAACGAAATATAACCTAACCTAAACCAACCTATCATCTCGGCGGTAATATTTGACAACATTCCTGACGTGTTGGCCTCTACGTCTCCGTGGGACCTTTATATACATCAATAACATGATATAAGCTAGCCTAACCCAACCTAACATCTCGGCGGTAATATTTGATCACATTCCTGGCTTGTTGGCATCTGCGTGTCTGTGGGACCTTTATATATGTCAATAACGTAATATAACCTAACCTAACCCAATCTAACATCTCGGCGGTAATATTTGACCACATTCCTGGCGAGTTGGCCTCTACGTCTCCGTGTAACCCTCCTATACATCAATAACGTAATATAACGTAACCTAACCCAACCTATCATCTCGGCGGTAATATTTGACAACATTCCTGGCGAGTTGGCTTCTACGTCTCCGTGCGACCTTTATATACATCAATAACGTAATATAAGCTAACCTAACCCAACCTAACATCTCGGCGGTAATATTTGACCACATTCCTGGCTTGTTGGCATCTGCGTGTCCGTGGGACCTTTATATATGTCAATAACGTAATATAACCTAACCTAACCCAATCTAACATCTCGGCGGTAATATTTGACCACATTCCTGGCGAGTTGGCCTCTACGTCTCCGTGTAACCCTCCTATACATCAATAACGTAATATAACGTAACCTAACCCAACGTATCATCTCAGCGGTAATATTTGACCACATTCCTGGCTTGTTGGCATCTGCGTGTCTGTGGGACCTTTATATACATCAATAACATAATATAAGCTAGCCTAACCCAATCTAACATCTCGGCGGTAATATTTGACCACATTGCTGGCTTGTTGGCATCTGCGTCTCTGTGGGACCTTTATATATGTCAATAACGTAATATAACCTAACCTAACCCAAGCTAACATCTCGGCGGTAATATTTGACCACATTCCTGGCGAGTTGGCCTCTACGTCTCCGTGTAACCCTCCTATACATCAATAACGTAATATAACGTAACCTAACCCAACCTATCATCTCGGCGGTAATATTTGTCAACATTCCTGGCGACTTGGCTTCTACGTCTCCGTGGGACCTTTATATACATCAATAACGTATATAAACTAACCTAACCCAACCTAACATCTCGGCGGTAATATTTGACAACATTCCTGGCGAGTTGGCCTCTATGTCTCCGTGGAACCTTCGTATACATCAATAACGAAATATAACCTAACCTAAACCAACCTATCATCTCGGCGGTAATATTTGACAACATTCCTGGCGTGTTGGCCTCTACGTCTCCGTGGGACCTTTATATACATCAATAACATAATATAAGCTAGCCTAACCCAATCTAACATCTCGGCGGTAATATTTGACCACATTCCTGGCTTGTTGGCATCTGCGTGTCTGTGGGACCTTTATATATGTCAATAACGTAATATAACCTAACCTAACCCAATCTAACATCTCGGCGGTAATATTTGACCACATTCCTGGCGAGTTGGCCTCTACGTCTCCGTGTAACCCTCCTATACATCAATAACGTAATATGACGTAACCTAACCCAACCTATCATCTCGGCGGTAATATTTGATAACATTCCTGGCGATTGGGCCTCTACGTCTCCGTGGGACCTTTATATACATCAATAACGTAATATAAGGTAGCCTAACCCAATCTAACATCTCGGCGGTAATATTTGACCACATTCCTGGCTTGTTGACCTCTTCGTCTCCGTGGGACCTTCATATACGTCAATAACGTAATATAACCCAACCTAACCCAATCTAACATCTCGGCGGTAATATTTGACCACATTCCTGGCGAGTTGGCCTCTACGTCTCCGCGTAACCCTCCTATACATCAATAACGTAATATAACGTAACCTAACCCAACCTATCATCTCGGCGGTAATATTTGATAACATTCCTGGCGAATTGGCCTCTACGTCTCCGTGGGACCTTTATATACATCAATAACGTAATATAAGCTAGCCTAACCCAATCTAACATCTCGGCGGTAATATTTGACCACATTCCTGGCTTGTTGACCTCTGCGTCTCCGTGGGACCTTCATATACGTCAATAACGTAATATAACCTAACCTAACCCTACGTAACATCTCGGCGGTAATATTTGACCACATTCCTGGCGAGTTGGTCTCTACGTTTCCGTGGAACCTTCGTATACATCAATAACGAAGTATAACCTAACCTAACCCAACCTATCATCTCGGCGGTAATATTTGACAACATTCCTGGTGAGTTGGCTTCTACGTCTCCGTGGGACCTTTATATACATCAATAACGTAATATAACCTAACCTAACCCAACGTAACATCTCGGCGTTAATATTGGACCACATTCCTGGCGAGTTGGCCTCTACGTCTCCGTGGAACCTTCGTATACATCAATAACGAAATATAACCTAACCTAAACCAACCTATCATCTCGGCGGTAATATTTGACAACATTCCTGGCGTGTTGGCCTCTACGTCTCCGTGGGACCTTTATATACATCAATAACATGATATAAGCTAGCCTAACCCAACCTAACATCTCGGCGGTAATATTTGACCACATTCCTGGCTTGTTGGCATCTGCGTGTCTGTGGGACCTTTATATATGTCAATAACGTAATATAACCTAACCTAACCCAATCTAACATCTCGGCGGTAATATTTGACCACATTCCTGGCGAGTTGGCCTCTACGTCTCCGTGTAACCCTCCTATACATCAATAACGTAATATAACGTAACCTAACCCAACCTATCATCTCGGCGGTAATATTTGACAACATTCCTGGCGAGTTGGCTTCTACGTCTCCGTGGGACCTTTATATACATCAATAACGTAATATAAACTAACCTAACCCAACCTAACATCTCGGCGGTAATATTTGACCACATTCCTGGCTTGTTGGCATCTGCGTGTCCGTGGGACCTTTATATATGTCAATAACGTAATATAACCTAACCTAACCCAATCTAACATCTCGGCGGTAATATTTGACCACATTCCTGGCGAGTTGGCCTCTACGTCTCCGTGTAACCCTCCTATACATCAATAACGTAATATAACGTAACCTAACCCAACCTATCATCTCGGCGGTAATATTTGATAACATTCCTGGCGATTTGGCCTCTACGTCTCCGTGTGACATTTGTATACATCAATAACGTAATATAAGCTAGCCTAACCCAATCTAACATCTCGGCGGTAATATTGGACCACATTCCTGGCGAGTTGGCCTCTACGTCTCCGTGGAACCTTCGTATACATCAATAACGAAATATAAGCTAGCCTAACCCAATCTAACATCTCGGCGGTAATATTTGACCACATTCCTGGCTTGTTGACCTCTGCGTCTCCGTGGGACCTTCATATACGTCAATAACGTAATATAACCTAACCTAACCCTACGTAACATCTCGGCGGTAATATTTGACCACATTCCTGGCGAGTTGGCCTCTACGTCTCCGTGTAACCCTCCTATACATCAATAATGTAATATAACGTAACCTAACCCAACCTATCATCTCGGCGGTAATATTTGACAACATTCCTGGCGAGTTGGCTTCTACGTCTCCGTGGGACCTTTATATACATCAATAACGTAATATAACCTAACCTAACCCAACGTAACATCTCGGCGTTAATATTGGACCACATTCCTGGCGAGTTGGCCTCTACGTCTCCGTGGAACCTTCGTATACATCAATAACGAAATATAACCTAACCTAAACCAACCTATCATCTCGGCGGTAATATTTGACAACATTCCTGACGTGTTGGCCTCTACGTCTCCGTGGGACCTTTATATACATCAATAACATGATATAAGCTAGCCTAACCCAACCTAACATCTCGGCGGTAATATTTGATCACATTCCTGGCTTGTTGGCATCTGCGTGTCTGTGGGACCTTTATATATGTCAATAACGTAATATAACCTAACCTAACCCAATCTAACATCTCGGCGGTAATATTTGACCACATTCCTGGCGAGTTGGCCTCTACGTCTCCGTGTAACCCTCCTATACATCAATAACGTAATATAACGTAACCTAACCCAACCTATCATCTCGTCGGTAATATTTGACAACATTCCTGGCGAGTTGGCTTCTACGTCTCCGTGCGACCTTTATATACATCAATAACGTAATATAAGCTAACCTAACCCAACCTAACATCTCGGCGGTAATATTTGACCACATTCCTGGCTTGTTGGCATCTGCGTGTCCGTGGGACCTTTATATATGTCAATAACGTAATATAACCTAACCTAACCCAATCTAACATCTCGGCGGTAATATTTGACCACATTCCTGGCGAGTTGGCCTCTACGTCTCCGTGTAACCCTCCTATACATCAATAACGTAATATAACGTAACCTAACCCAACGTATCATCTCAGCGGTAATATTTGACCACATTCCTGGCTTGTTGGCATCTGCGTGTCTGTGGGACCTTTATATACATCAATAACATAATATAAGCTAGCCTAACCCAATCTAACATCTCGGCGGTAATATTTGACCACATTGCTGGCTTGTTGGCATCTGCGTCTCTGTGGGACCTTTATATATGTCAATAACGTAATATAACCTAACCTAACCCAAGCTAACATCTCGGCGGTAATATTTGACCACATTCCTGGCGAGTTGGCCTCTACGTCTCCGTGTAACCCTCCTATACATCAATAACGTAATATAACGTAACCTAACCCAACCTATCATCTCGGCGGTAATATTTGTCAACATTCCTGGCGACTTGGCTTCTACGTCTCCGTGGGACCTTTATATACATCAATAACGTATATAAACTAACCTAACCCAACCTAACATCTCGGCGGTAATATTTGACAACATTCCTGGCGAGTTGGCCTCTATGTCTCCGTGGAACCTTCGTATACATCAATAACGAAATATAACCTAACCTAAACCAACCTATCATCTCGGCGGTAATATTTGACAACATTCCTGGCGTGTTGGCCTCTACGTCTCCGTGGGACCTTTATATACATCAATAACATAATATAAGCTAGCCTAACCCAATCTAACATCTCGGCGGTAATATTTGACCACATTCCTGGCTTGTTGGCATCTGCGTGTCTGTGGGACCTTTATATATGTCAATAACGTAATATAACCTAACCTAACCCAATCTAACATCTCGGCGGTAATATTTGACCACATTCCTGGCGAGTTGGCCTCTACGTCTCCGTGTAACCCTCCTATACATCAATAACGTAATATGACGTAACCTAACCCAACCTATCATCTCGGCGGTAATATTTGATAACATTCCTGGCGATTGGGCCTCTACGTCTCCGTGGGACCTTTATATACATCAATAACGTAATATAAGGTAGCCTAACCCAATCTAACATCTCGGCGGTAATATTTGACCACATTCCTGGCTTGTTGACCTCTTCGTCTCCGTGGGACCTTCATATACGTCAATAACGTAATATAACCCAACCTAACCCAATCTAACATCTCGGCGGTAATATTTGACCACATTCCTGGCGAGTTGGCCTCTACGTCTCCGCGTAACCCTCCTATACATCAATAACGTAATATAACGTAACCTAACCCAACCTATCATCTCGGCGGTAATATTTGATAACATTCCTGGCGAATTGGCCTCTACGTCTCCGTGGGACCTTTATATACATCAATAACGTAATATAAGCTAGCCTAACCCAATCTAACATCTCGGCGGTAATATTTGACCACATTCCTGGCTTGTTGGCATCTGCGTCTCTGTGGGACCTTTATATATGTCAATAACGTAATATATCCTAGCCTAACCCAATCTAACATCTCGGCGGTAATATTTGACCACATTCCTGGCTTGTTGGCATCTGCGTCTCTGTGGGACCTTTATATATGTCAATAACGTAATATATCCTAACCTAACCCAATCTAACATCTCGGCGGTAATATTTGACCACATTCCTGGCGAGTTGGCCTCTACGTCTCCGTGTAACCCTCCTATACATCAATAACGTAATATAACGTAACCTAACCCAACCTATCATCTCGGCGGTAATATTTGATAACATTCCTGGCGATTGGGCCTCTACGTCTCCGTGGGACCTTTATATACATCAATAACGTAATATAAGGTAGCCTAACCCAATCTAACACCTCGGCGGTAATATTTGACCACATTCCTGGCTTGTTGACCTCTGCGTCTCCGTGGGACCTTCATATACGTCAATAACGTAATATAACCCAACCTAACCCTACGTAACATCTCGGCGGTAATTTTTGACAACATTCCTGGCGAGTTGGCTTCTACGTCTCCGTGGGACCTTTATATACATCAATAACGTAATATAAACTAACCTAACCCAACCTAACATCTCGGCGGTAATATTTGACAACATTCCTGGCGAGTTGGCCTCTACGTCTCCGTGGAACCTTCGTATACATCAATAACGAAATATAACCTAACCTAAACCAACCTATCATCTCGGCGGTAATATTTGACAACATTCCTGGCGTGTTGGCCTCTACGTCTCCGTGGGACCTTTATATACATCAATAACATAATATAAGCTAGCCTAATCCAATCTAACATCTGGGCGGTAATATTTGACCACATTCCTGGCTTGTTGGCATCTGCGTCTCTGTGGGACCTTTATATATGTCAATAACGTAATATATCCTAACCTAACCCAATCTAACATCTCGGCGGTAATATTTGAGCACATTCCTGGCGAGTTGGCCTCTACGTCTCCGTGTAACCCTCCTATACATCAGTAACGTAATATAACGTAACCTAACCCAACCTATCATCTCGGCGGTAATATTTGACAACATTCCTGGCGAGTTGGCTTCTACGTCTCCGTGGGACCTTTATATACATCAATAACGAAATATAACCTAACCTAACCCAACGTAACATCTCGGCGTTGATATTTGACCACATTCCTGGCGAGTTGGCCTCTACGTCTCCGTGTAACCGTCATATACATCAATAACGTAATATAACGTAACCTAACCCAACCTATCATCTCGGCGGTAATATTTGATAACATTCCTGGCGATTTGGCCTCTACGTCTCTGTGGGACCTTTATATACATCAATAACGTAATATAAGCTAGCCTAACCCAATCTAACATCTCGGCGGTAATATTTGACCACATTCCTGGCTTGTTGACCTCTGCGTCTCCGTGGGTGCTTCATATACGTCAATAACGTAATATAACCTAACCTAACCCTACGTAACATCTCGGCGGTATTATTTGACCACATTCCTGGCGAGTTGGCTTCTACGTCTCCGTGTAACCCTCCTATACATCAATAACGTAATATAACGTAAGCTAACCCAACCTAACATCTCGGCGGTAATATTTGACAACATTCCTGGCGTGTTGGCCTCTACGTCTCCGTGGGACCTTTATATATATCAATAACATAATATAAGCTAGCCTAACCCAATCTAACATCTCGGCGGTAATATTTGACCACATTCCTGGCTTGTTGGCATCTGCGTATCTGTGGGACCTTTATATATGTCAATAGCGTAATATAACCTAACCTAACCAAATCTAACATCTCGGCGGTAATATTTGACCACATTCCTGGCGAGTTGGCCTCTACGTCTCCGTGTAACCCTCCTATACATCAATAACGTAATATAACGTAACCTAACCCAACCTATCATCTCGGCGGTAATATTTGACAACATTCCTGGCGAGTTGGCTTCTACGTCTCCGTGGGACCTTTATATACATCAATAACGTAATATAACCTAACCTAACCCAACGTAACATCTCGGCGTTGATATTTGACCACATTCCTGGCGAGTTGGCCTCTACGTCTCCGTGTAACCGTCATATACATCAATAACGTAATATAACGTAACCTAACCAAACCTATCATCTCGGCGGTAATATTTGATAACATTCCTGGCGATTTGGCCTCTACGTCTCTGTGGGACCTTTATATACATCAATAACGTAATATAAGCTAGCCTAACCCAATCTAACATCTCGGCGGTAATATTTGACCACATTCCTGGCTTGTTGACCTCTGCGTCTCCGTGGGTGCTTCATATACGTCAATAACGTAATATAACCTAACCTAACCCTACGTAACATCTCGGCGGTAATATTTGACCACAATCCTGGCGAGTTGGCTTCTACGTCTCCGTGTAACCCTCCTATACATCAATAACGTAATATAACGTAACCTAACCCAACCTAACATCTCGGCGGTAATATTTGACAACATTCCTGGCGAGTTGGCCTCTACGTCTCCGTGTAACCCTCCTATACATCAATAACGTAATATAACGTAACCTAACCCAACCTATCATCTCGGCGGTAATATTTGACAACATACCTGGCTTGTTGACCTCTGCGTCTCCGTGGGACCTTCATATACGTCAATAACGTAATATAAGCTAGCCTAACCCAATCTAACATCTCGGCGGTAATATTTGACCACATTCCTGGCTTGTTGGCATCTGCGTCTCTGTGGGACCTTTATATATGTCAATAACGTAATATATCCTAACCTAACCCAATCTAACATCTCGGCGGTAATATTTGACCACATTCCTGGCTTGTTGGCATCTGCGTCTCTGTGGGACCTTTATATTTGTCAATAACGTAATATATCCTAACCTAACCCAATCTAACATCTCGGCGGTAATATTTGACCACATTCCTGGCGAGTTGGCCTCTACGTCTCCGTGTAACCCTCCTATACATCAATAACGTAATATAACGTAACCTAACCCAACCTATCATCTCGGCGGTAATATTTGATAACATTCCTGGCGATTGGGCCTCTACGTCTCCGTGGGACCTTTATATACATCAATAACGTAATATAAGGTAGCCTAACCCAATCTAACACCTCGGCGGTAATATTTGACCACATTCCTGGCTTGTTGACCTCTGCGTCTCCGTGGGACCTTCATATACGTCAATAACGTAATATAACCCAACCTAACCCTACGTAACATCTCGGCGGTAATTTTTGACAACATTCCTGGCGAGTTGGCTTCTACGTCTCCGTGGGACCTTTATATACATCAATAACGTAATATAAACTAACCTAACCCAACCTAACATCTCGGCGGTAATATTTGACAACATTCCTGGCGAGTTGGCCTCTACGTCTCCGTGGAACCTTCGTATACATCAATAACGAAATATAACCTAACCTAAACCAACCTATCATCTCGGCGGTAATATTTGACAACATTCCTGGCGTGTTGGCCTCTACGTCTCCGTGGGACCTTTATATACATCAATAACATAATATAAGCTAGCCTAATCCAATCTAACATCTCGGCGGTAATATTTGACCACATTCCTGGCTTGTTGGCATCTGCGTCTCTGTGGGACCTTTATATATGTCAATAACGTAATATATCCTAACCTAACCCAATCTAACATCTCGGCGGTAATATTTGACCACATTCCTGGCGAGTTGGCCTCTACGTCTCCGTGTAACCCTCCTATACATCAATAACGTAATATAACGTAACCTAACCCAACCTATCATCTCGGCGGTAATATTTGACAACATTCCTGGCGAGTTGGCTTCTACGTCTCCGTGGGACCTTTATATACATCAATAACGAAATATAACCTAACCTAACCCAACGTAACATCTCGGCGTTGATATTTGACCACATTCCTGGCGAGTTGGCCTCTACGTCTCCGTGTAACCGTCATATACATCAATAACGTAATATAACGTAACCTAAACCAACCTATCATCTCGGCGGTAATATTTGATAACATTCCTGGCGATTTGGCCTCTACGTCACTGTGGGACCTTTATATACATCAATAACGTAATATAAGCTAGCCTAATCCAATCTAACATCTCGGCGGTAATATTTGACCACATTCCTGGCTTGTTGACCTCTGCGTCTCCGTGGGTGCTTCATATACGTCAATAACGTAATATAACCTAACCTAACCCTACGTAACATCTCGGCGGTAATATTTGACCACATTCCTGGCGAGTTGGCTTCTACGTCTCCGTGTAACCCTCCTATACATCAATAACGTAATATAACGTAACCTAACCCAACCTAACATCTCGGCGGTAATATTTGACAACATTCCTGGCGAGTTGGCCTCTACGTCTCCGTGTAACCCTCCTATACATCAATAACGTAATATAACGTAACCTAACCCAACCTATCATCTCGGCGGTAATATTTGACAACATACCTGGCTTGTTGACCTCTGCGTCTCCGTGGGACCTTCATATACGTCAATAACGTAATATAAGCTAGCCTAACCCAATCTAACATCTCGGCGGTAATATTTGACCACATTCCTGGCTTGTTGGCATCTGCGTCTCTGTGGGACCTTTATATATGTCAATAACGTAATATATCCTAACCTAACCCAATCTAACATCTCGGCGGTAATATTTGACCACATTCCTGGCTTGTTGGCATCTGCGTCTCTGTGGGACCTTTATATTTGTCAATAACGTAATATATCCTAACCTAACCCAATCTAACATCTCGGCGGTAATATTTGACCACATTCCTGGCGAGTTGGCCTCTACGTCTCCGTGTAACCCTCCTATACATCAATAACGTAATATAACGTAACCTAACCCAACCTATCATCTCGGCGGTAATATTTGATAACATTCCTGGCGATTGGGCCTCTACGTCTCCGTGGGACCTTTATATACATCAATAACGTAATATAAGGTAGCCTAACCCAATCTAACACCTCGGCGGTAATATTTGACCACATTCCTTGCTTGTTGACCTCTGCGTCTCCGTGGGACCTTCATATACGTCAATAACGTAATATAACGTAACCTAACCCAACCTATCATCTCGGCGGTAATATTTGATAACATTCCTGGCGATTTGGCCTCTACGTCTCTGTGGGACCTTTATATACATCAATAACGTAATATAAGCTAGCCTAACCCAATCTAACATCTCGGCGGTAATATTTGACCACATTCCTGGCTTCTTGACCTCTGCGTCTCCGTGGGTGCTTCATATACGTCAATAACGTAATATAACCTAACCTAACCCTACGTAACATCTCGGCGGTATTATTTGACCACATTCCTGGCGAGTTGGCTTCTACGTCTCCGTGTAACCCTCCTATACATCAATAACGTAATATAACGTAAGCTAACCCAACCTAACATCTCGGCGGTAATATTTGACAACATTCCTGGCGTGTTGGCCTCTACGTCTCCGTGGGACCTTTATATATATCAATAACATAATATAAGCTAGCCTAACCCAATCTAACATCTCGGCGGTAATATTTGACCACATTCCTGGCTTGTTGGCATCTGCGTATCTGTGGGACCTTTATATATGTCAATAACGTAATATAACCTAACCTAACCCAATCTAACATCTCGGCGGTAATATTTGATAACATTCCTGGCGATTTGGCCTCTACGTCTCTGTGGGACCTTTATATACATCAATAACGTAATATAAGCTAGCCTAACCCAATCTAACATCTCGGCGGTAATATTTGACCACATTCCTGGCTTGTTGACCTCTGCGTCTCCGTGGGTGCTTCATATACGTCAATAACGTAATATAACCTAACCTAACCCTACGTAACATCTCGGCGGTAATATTTGACCACATTCCTGGCGAGTTGGCTTCTACGTCTCCGTGTAACCCTCCTATACATCAATAACGTAATATAACGTAACCTAACCCAACCTAACATCTCGGCGGTAATATTTGACAACATTCCTGGCGAGTTCGCCTCTACGTCTCCGTGTAACCCTCCTATACATCAATAACGTAATATAACGTAACCTAACCCAACCTATCATCTCGGCGGTAATATTTGACAACATACCTGGCTTGTTGACCTCTGCGTCTCCGTGGGACCTTCATATACGTCAATAACGTAATATAACCTAACCTAACCCTACGTAACATCTCGGCGGTAATATTTGACCACATTCCTGGCGAGTTGGCCTCTACGTCTCCGTGTAACCCTCCTATACATCAATAACGTAATATAACGTAACCTAAACCAACCTATCATCTCGGCGGTAATATTTGACAACATTCCTGGCGAGTTGGCTTCTACGTCTCCGTGGGACCTTTATATACATCAATAACGTTATATAAACTAACCTAACCCAACCTAACATCTCGGCGGTAATATTTGACAACATTCCTGGCGAGTTGGCCTCTACGTCTCCGTGGAACCTTCGTATACATCAATAACGAAATATAACCTAACCTAAACCAACCTATCATCTCGGCGGTAATATTTGACAACATTCCTGGCGTGTTGGCCTCTACGTCTCCGTGGGACCTTTATATACATCAATAACATAATTTAAGCTAGCCTAACCCAATCTAACATCTCGGCGGTAATATTTGACCACATTCCTGGCTTGTTGGCATCTGCGTCTCTGTGGGACCTTTATATATGTCAATAACGTAATATAACCTAACCTAACCCAATCTAACATCTCGGCGGTAATATTTGACCACATTCCTGGCGAGTTGGCCTCTACGTCTCCGTGTAACCCTCCTATACATCAATAACGTAATATAACGTAACCTTACCCAAACTATCATCTCGGCGGTAATATTTGATAACATTCCTGGCGATTTGGCCTCTACGTCTCCGTGCGACCTTTATATACATCAATAACGTAATATAAGCTAGCCTAACCCAATCTAACATCTCGGCGGTAATATTTGACCACATTGCTTGCTTGTTGAACTCTGCGTCTCCGTGGGACCTTCATATACGTCAATAACGTAATATAACCTAACCTAACCCTACGTAACATCTCTGCGGTAATATTTGACCACATTCCTGGCGACTTGGCCTCTACGTCTCCGTGTAACCCACCTATACATCAATAACGTAATATAACGTAACCTAACCCAACCTATCATCTCGGCGGTAATATTTGACAACATTCCTGGCGAGTTGGCCTCTACGTCTCCGTGGAACCTTCGTAAACATCAATAACGAAATATAACCTAACCTAAACCAAATTATCATCTCGGCGGTAATATTTGACAACATTCCTGGCGTGTTGGCCTCTACGTCTCCGTGGGACCTTTATATATATCAATAACATAATATAAGCTAGCCTAACCCAATCTAACATCTCCGCGGTAATATTTGACCACATTCCTGGCTTGTTGGCATCTGCGTATCTGTGGGACCTTTATATATGTCAATAACGTAATATAACCTAACCTAACCCAATCTAACATCTCGGCGGTAATATTTGACCACATTCCTGGCGAGTTGGCCTCTACGTCTCCGTGTAACCCTCCTATACATCAATAACGTAATATAACGTAACCTAACCCAACCTATCATCTCGGCGGTAATATTTGATAACATTCCTGGCGAGTTGGGCTCTACGTCTCCGTGGAACCTTCGTATACATCAATAACGAAATATAACCTAACCTAAACCAAATTATCATCTCGGCGGTAATATTTGACAACATTCCTGGCGTGTTGGCCTCTACGTCTCCGTGGGACCTTTATATATATATATCAATAACATAATATAAGCTAGCCTAACCCAATCTAACATCTCGGCGGTAATATTTGACCACATTCCTGGCTTGTTGGCATCTGCGTCTCCGTGGGACCTTCATATACGTCAATAACGTAATATAACCTAACCTAACCCTACGTAACATCTCGGCGGTAATATTTGACCACATTCCTGGCGAGTTGGCCTCTACGTCTCCGTGGAACCTTCGTGTACATCAATAACGAAGTATAACCTCACCTAACCCAACCTATCATCTCGGCGGTAATATTTGACAACATTCCTGGCGAGTTAGCTTCTACGTCTCCGTGGGACCTTTATATACATCAATAACGTAATATAACCTAACCTAACCTAACGTAACATCTCGGCGTTAGTATTTGACCACATTCCTGGCTTGTTGGCATCTGCGTGTCTGTGGGACCTTTATATATGTCAATAACGTAATATAACGTAACCTAACCCAACCTATCATCTCGGCGGTAATATTTGACAACATTCCTGGCGAGTTGGCTTCTACGTCTCCGTGGGACCTTTATATACATCAATAACGAAATATAACCTAACCTAACCCAACGTAACATCTCGGCGTTGATGTTTGACCACATTCCTGGCGAGTTGGCATCTACGTCTCCGTGTAACCGTCATATACATCAATAACGTAATATAACGTAACCTAAACCAACCTATCATCTCGGCGGTAATATTTGATAACATTCCTGGCGATTTGGCCTCTACGTCTCTGTGGGACCTTTATATACATCAATAACGTAATATAAGCTAGCCTAACCCAATCTAACATCTCGGCGGTAATATTTGACCACATTCCTGGCTTGTTGACCTCTGCGTCTCCGTGGGTGCTTCATATACGTCAATAACGTAATATAACCTAACCTAACCCTACGTAACATCTCGGCGGTAATATTTGACCACATTCCTGGCGAGTTGGCTTCTACGTCTCCGTGTAACCCTCCTATACATCAATAACGTAATATAACGTAACCTAACCCAACCTAACATCTCGGCGGTAATATTTGACAACATTCCTGGCGAGTTGGCCTCTACGTCTCCGTGTAACCCTCCTATACATCAATAACGTAATATAACGTAACCTAACCCAACCTATCATCTCGGCGGTAATATTTGACAACATACCTGGCTTGTTGACCTCTGCGTCTCCGTGGGACCTTCATATACGTCAATAACGTAATATAAGCTAGCCTAACCCAATCTAACATCTCGGCGGTAATATTTGACCACATTCCTGGCTTGTTGGCATCTGCGTCTCTGTGGGACCTTTATATACATCAATAACATGATATAAGCTAGCCTAACCCAATCTAACATCTCGGCGGTAATATTTGACCACATTCCTGGCTTGTTGGCATCTGCGTCTCTGTGGGACCTTTATATTTGTCAATAACGTAATATAAGCTAGCCTAACCCAATCTAACATCTCGGCGGTAATATTTGACCACATTCCTGGCTTGTTGGCCTCTACGTCTCCGTGTAACCCTCCTATACATCAATAACGTAATATAACGTAACCTAACCCAACCTATCATCTCGGCGGTAATATTTGATAACATTCCTGGCGATTGGGCCTCTACGTCTCCGTGGGACCTTTATATACATCAATAACGTAATATAAGGTAGCCTAACCCAATCTAACACCTCGGCGGTAATATTTGAACACATTCCTGGCTTGTTGACCTCTGCGTCTCCGTGGGACCTTCATATACGTCAATAACGTAATATAACCCAACCTAACCCTACGTAACATCTCGGCGGTAATTTTTGACAACATTCCTGGCGAGTTGGCTTCTACGTCTCCGTGGGACCTTTATATACATCAATAACGTAATATAAACTAACCTAACCCAACCTAACATCTCGGCGGTAATATTTGACAACATTCCTTGCGAGTTGGCCTCTACGTCTCCGTGGAACCTTCGTATACATCAATAACGAAATATAACCTAACCTAAACCAACCTATCATCTCGGCGGTAATATTTGACAACATTCCTGGCGTGTTGGCCTCTACGTCTCCGTGGGACCTTTATATACATCAATAACATAATATAAGCTAGCCTAATCCAATCTAACATCTCGGCGGTAATATTTGACCACATTCCTGGCTTGTTGGCATCTGCGTCTCTGTGGGACCTTTATATATGTCAATAACGTAATATATCCTAACCTAACCCAATCTAACATCTCGGCGGTAATATTTGACCACATTCCTGGCGAGTTGGCCTCTACGTCTCCGTGTAACCCTCCTATACATCAATAACGTAATATAACGTAACCTAACCCAACCTATCATCTCGGCGGTAATATTTGACAACATACCTGGCTTGTTGACCTCTGCGTCTCCGTGGGACCTCCATATACGTCAATAACGTAATATAACCTAACCTAACCCTACGTAACATCTCGGCGGTAATATTTGACCACATTCCTGGCGAGTTGGCCTCTACGTCTCCGTGTAACCCTCCTATACATCAATAACGTAATATAAGCTAACCTAAACCAACCTATCATCTCGGCGGTAATATTTGACCACATTCCTGGCTTGTTGGCATCTGCGTGTCCGTGGGACCTTTATATATGTCAATAACGTAATATAACCTAACCTAACCCAATCTAACATCTCGGCGGTAATATTTGACCACATTCCTGGCGAGTTGGCCTCTACGTCTCCGTGTAACCCTCCTATACATCAATAACGTAATATAACGTAACCTAACCCAACCTATCATCTCGGCGGTAATATTTGATAACATTCCTGGCGATTTGGCCTCTACGTCTCCGTGTGACATTTGTATACATCAATAACGTAATATAAGCTAGCCTAACCCAATCTAACATCTCGGCGGTAATATTGGACCACATTCCTGGCGAGTTGGCCTCTACGTCTCCGTGGAACCTTCGTATACATCAATAACGAAATATAAGCTAGCCAAACCCAATCTAACATCTCGGCGGTAATATTTGACCACATTCCTGGCGAGTTGGCATCTACGTCTCCGTGTAACCCTCATATACATCAATAACGTAATATAACGTAACCTAACCCAACGTATCATCTCAGCGGTAATATTTGACAACATTCCTGGCGTGTTGGCCTCTACGTCTCCGTGGGACCTTTATATACATCAATAACATAATATAAGCTAGCCTAACCCAATCTAACATCTCGGCGGTAATATTTGACCACATTGCTGGCTTGTTGGCATCTGCGTCTCTGTGGGACCTTTATATATGTCAATAACGTAATATAACCTAACCTAACCCAAGCTAACATCTCGGCGGTAATATTTGACCACATTCCTGGCGAGTTGGCCTCTACGTCTCCGTGTAACCCTCCTATACATCAATAACGTAATATAACGTAACCTAACCCAACCTATCATCTCGGCGGTAATATTTGTCAACATTCCTGGCGACTTGGCTTCTACGTCTCCGTGGGACCTTTATATACATCAATAACGTATATAAACTAACCTAACCCAACCTAACATCTCGGCGGTAATATTTGACAACATTCCTGGCGAGTTGGCCTCTATGTCTCCGTGGAACCTTCGTATACATCAATAACGAAATATAACCTAACCTAAACCAACCTATCATCTCGGCGGTAATATTTGACAACATTCCTGGCGTGTTGGCCTCTACGTCTCCGTGGGACCTTTATATACATCAATAACATAATATAAGCTAGCCTAACCCAATCTAACATCTCGGCGGTAATATTTGACCACATTCCTGGCTTGTTGGCATCTGCGTGTCTGTGGGACCTTTATATATGTCAATAACGTAATATAACCTAACCTAACCCAATCTAACATCTCGGCAGTAATATTTGACCACATTCCTGGCGAGTTGGCCTCTACGTCTCCGTGTAACCCTCCTATACATCAATAACGTAATATGACGTAACCTAACCCAACCTATCATCTCGGCGGTAATATTTGATAACATTCCTGGCGATTGGGCCTCTACGTCTCCGTGGGACCTTTATATACATCAATAACGTAATATAAGGTAGCCTAACCCAATCTAACATCTCGGCGGTAATATTTGACCACATTCCTGGCTTGTTGACCTCTTCGTCTCCGTGGGACCTTCATATACGTCAATAACGTAATATAACCCAACCTAACCCAATCTAACATCTCGGCGGTAATATTTGACCACATTCCTGGCGAGTTGGCCTCTACGTCTCCGTGTAACCCTCCTATACATCAATAACGTAATATAACGTAACCTAACCCAACCTATCATCTCGGCGGTAATATTTGATAACATTCCTGGCGATTTGGCCTCTACGTCTCCGTGGGACCTTTATATACATCAATAACGTAATATAAGCTAGCCTAACCCAATCTAACATCTCGGCGGTAATATTTGAACACATTCCTGGCTTGTTGACCTCTGCGTCTCCGTGGGTGCTTCATATACGTCAATAACGTAATATAACCTAACCTAACCCTACGTAACATCTCGGCGGTATTATTTGACCACATTCCTGGCGAGTTGGCTTCTACGTCTCCGTGTAACCCTCCTATACATCAATAACGTAATATAACGTAAGCTAACCCAACCTAACATCTCGGCGGTAATATTTGACAACATTCCTGGCGTGTTGGCCTCTACGTCTCCGTGGGACCTTTATATATATCAATAACATAATATAAGCTAGCCTAACCCAATCTAACATCTCGGCGGTAATATTTGACCACATTCCTGGCTTGTTGGCATCTGCGTATCTGTGGGACCTTTATATATGTCAATAACGTAATATAACCTAACCTAACCCAATCTAACATCTCGGCGGTAATATTTGACCACATTCCTGGCGAGTTGGCCTCTACGTCTCCGTGTAACCCTCCTATACATCAATAACGTAATATAACGTAACCTAACCCAACCTATCATCTCGGCGGTAATATTTGACAACATTCCTGGCGAGATGGCTTCTACGTCTCCGTGGGACCTTTATATACATCAATAACGTAATATAACCTAACCTAACCCAACGTAACATCTCGGCGTTGATATTTGACCACATTCCTGGCGAGTTGGCCTCTACGTCTCCGTGTAACCGTCATATACATCAATAACGTAATATAACGTAACCTAACCAAACCTATCATCTCGGCGGTAATATTTGATAACATTCCTGGCGATTTGGCCTCTACGTCTCTGTGGGACCTTTATATACATCAATAACGTAATATAAGCTAGCCTAACCCAATCTAACATCTCGGCGGTAATATTTGACCACATTCCTGGCTTGTTGACCTCTGCGTCTCCGTGGGTGCTTCATATACGTCAATAACGTAATATAACCTAACCTAACCCTACGTAACATCTCGGCGGTAATATTTGACCACATTCCTGGCGAGTTGGCTTCTACGTCTCCGTGTAACCCTCCTATACATCAATAACGTAATATAACGTAACCTAACCCAACCTAACATCTCGGCGGTAATATTTGACAACATTCCTGGCGAGTTGGCCTCTACGTCTCCGTGTAACCCTCCTATACATCAATAACGTAATATAACGTAACCTAACCCAACCTATCATCTCGGCGGTAATATTTGACAACATACCTGGCTTGTTGACCTCTGCGTCTCCGTGGGACCTTCATATACGTCAATAACGTAATATAAGCTAGCCTAACCCAATCTAACATCTCGGCGGTAATATTTGACCACATTCCTGGCTTGTTGGCATCTGCGTCTCTGTGGGACCTTTATATATGTCAATAACGTAATATATCCTAACCTAACCCAATCTAACATCTCGGCGGTAATATTTGACCACATTCCTGGCTTGTTGGCATCTGCGTCTCTGTGGGACCTTTACATTTGTCAATAACGTAATATATCCTAACCTAACCCAATCTAACATCTCGGCGGTAATATTTGACCACATTCCTGGCGAGTTGGCCTCTACGTCTCCGTGTAACCCTCCTATACATCAATAACGTAATATAACGTAACCTAACCCAACCTATCATCTCGGCGGTAATATTTGATAACATTCCTGGCGATTGGGCCTCTACGTCTCCGTGGGACCTTTATATACATCAATAACGTCATATAAGGTAGCCTAACCCAATCTAACACCTCGGCGGTAATATTTGACCACATCCCTGGCTTGTTGACCTCTGCGTCTCCGTGGGACCTTCATATACGTCAATAACGTAATATAACGTAACCTAACCCAACCTATCATCTCGGCGGTAATATTTGATAACATTCCTGGCGATTTGGCCTCTACGTCTCTGTGGGACCTTTATATACATCAATAACGTAATATAAGCTAGCCTAACCCAATCTAACATCTCGGCGGTAATATTTGATCACATTCCTGGCTTCTTGACCTCTGCGTCTCCGTGGGTGCTTCATATACGTCAATAACGTAATATAACCTAACCTAACCCTACGTAACATCTCGGCGGTATTATTTGACCACATTCCTGGCGAGTTGGCTTCTACGTCTCCGTGTAACCCTCCTATACATCAATAACGTAATATAACGTAAGCTAACCCAACCTAACATCTCGGCGGTAATATTTGACAACATTCCTGGCGTGTTGGCCTCTACGTCTCCGTGGGACCTTTATATATATCAATAACATAATATAAGCTAGCCTAACCCAATCTAACATCTCGGCGGTAATATTTGACCACATTCCTGGCTTGTTGGCATCTGCGTATCTGTGGGACCTTTATATATGTCAATAACGTAATATAACCTAACCTAACCCAATCTAACATCTCGGCGGTAATATTTGATAACATTCCTGGCGATTTGGCCTCTACGTCTCTGTGGGACCTTTATATACATCAATAACGTAATATAAGCTAGCCTAACCCAATCTAACATCTCGGCGGTAATATTTGACCACATTCCTGGCTTGTTGACCTCTGCGTCTCCGTGGGTGCTTCATATACGTCAATAACGTAATATAACCTAACCTAACCCTACGTAACATCTCGGCGGTAATATTTGACCACATTCCTGGCGAGTTGGCTTCTACGTCTCCGTGTAACCCTCCTATACATCAATAACGTAATATAACGTAACCTAACCCAACCTAACATCTCGGCGGTAATATTTGACAACATTCCTGGTGAGTTGGCCTCTACGTCTCCGTGTAACCCTCCTATACATCAATAACGTAATATAACGTAACCTAACCCAACCTATCATCTCGGCGGTAATATTTGACAACATACCTGGCTTGTTGACCTCTGCGTCTCCGTGGGACCTTCATATACGTCAATAACGTAATATAACCTAACCTAACCCTACGTAACATCTCGGCGGTAATATTTGACCACATTCCTGGCGAGTTGGCCTCTACGTCTCCGTGTAACCCTCCTATACATCAATAACGTAATATAACGTAACCTAAACCAACCTATCATCTCGGCGGTAATATTTGACAACATTCCTGGCGAGTTGGCTTCTACGTCTCCGTGGGACCTTTATATACATCAATAACGTTATATAAACTAACCTAACCCAACCTAACATCTCGGCGGTAATATTTGACAACATTCCTGGCGAGTTGGCCTCTACGTCTCCGTGGAACCTTCGTATACATCAATAACAAAATATAACCTAACCTAAACCAACCTATCATCTCGGCGGTAATATTTGACAACATTCCTGGCGTGTTGGCCTCTACGTCTCCGTGGGACCTTTTATACATCAATAACATAATTTAAGCTAGCCTAACCCAATCTAACATCTCGGCGGTAATATTTGACCACATTCCTGGCTTGTTGGCATCTGCGTCTCTGTGGGACCTTTATATATGTCAATAACGTAATATAACCTAACCTAACCCAATCTAACATCTCGGCGGTAATATTTGACCACATTCCTGGCGAGTTGGCCTCTACGTCTCCGTGTAACCCTCCTATACATCAATAACGTAATATAACGTAACCTTACCCAAACTATCATCTCGGCGGTAATATTTGATAACATTCCTGGCGATTTGGCCTCTACGTCTCCGTGCGACCTTTATATACATCAATAACGTAATATAAGCTAGCCTAACCCAATCTAACATCTCGGCGGTAATATTTGACCACATTGCTTGCTTGTTGAACTCTGCGTCTCCGTGGGACCTTCATATACGTCAATAACGTAATATAACCTAACCTAACCCTACGTAACATCTCTGCGGTAATATTTGACCACATTCCTGGCGACTTGGCCTCTACGTCTCCGTGTAACCCACCTATACATCAATAACGTAATATAACGTAACCTAACCCAACCTATCATCTCGGCGGTAATATTTGACAACATTCCTGGCGAGTTGGCCTCTACGTCTCCGTGGAACCTTCGTATACATCAATAACAAAATATAACCTAACCTAAACCAACCTATCATCTCGGCGGTAATATTTGACAACATTCCTGGCGTGTTGGCCTCTACGTCTCCGTGGGACCTTTATATACATCAATAACATAATTTAAGCTAGCCTAACCCAATCTAACATCTCGGCGGTAATATTTGACCACATTCCTGGCTTGTTGGCATCTGCGTCTCTGTGGGACCTTTATATATGTCAATAACGTAATATAACCTAACCTAACCCAATCTAACATCTCGGCGGTAATATTTGACCACATTCCTGGCGAGTTGGCCTCTACGTCTCCGTGTAACCCTCCTATACATCAATAACGTAATATAACGTAACCTTACCCAAACTATCATCTCGGCGGTAATATTTGATAACATTCCTGGCGATTTGGCCTCTACGTCTCCGTGCGACCTTTATATACATCAATAACGTAATATAAGCTAGCCTAACCCAATCTAACATCTCGGCGGTAATATTTGACCACATTGCTTGCTTGTTGAACTCTGCGTCTCCGTGGGACCTTCATTTACGTCAATAACGTAATATAACCTAACCTAACCCTACGTAACATCTCTGCGGTAATATTTGACCACATTCCTGGCGACTTGGCCTCTACGTCTCCGTGTAACCCACCTATACATCAATAACGTAATATAACGTAACCTAACCCAACCTATCATCTCGGCGGTAATATTTGACAACATTCCTGGCGAGTTGGCCTCTACGTCTCCGTGGAACCTTCGTATACATCAATAACGAAATATAACCTAACCTAAACCAAATTATCATCTCGGCGGTAATATTTGACAACATTCCTGGCGTGTTGGCCTCCACGTCTCCGTGGGACCTTTATATATATCAATAACATAATATAAGCTAGCCTAACCCAATCTAACATCTCGGCGGTAATATTTGACCACATTCCTGGCTTGTTGGCATCTGCGTATCTGTGGGACCTTTATATATGTCAATAACGTAATATAACCTAACCTAACCCAATCTAACATCTCGGCGGTAATATTTGACCACATTCCTGGCGAGTTGGCCTCTACGTCTCCGTGTAACCCTCCTATACATCAATAACGTAATATAACGTAACCTAACCCAACCTATCATCTCGGCGGTAATATTTGATAACATTCCTGGCGAGTTGGGCTCTACGTCTCCGTGGAACCTTCGTATACATCAATAACGAAATATAACCTAACCTAAACCAAATTATCATCTCGGCGGTAATATTTGACAACATTCCTGGCGTGTTGGCCTCTACGTCTCCGTGGGACCTTTATATATATATATCAATAACATAATATAAGCTAGCCTAACCCAATCTAACATCTCGGCGGTAATATTTGACCACATTCCTGGCTTGTTGGCATCTGCGTCTCCGTGGGACCTTCATATACGTCAATAACGTAATATAACCTAACCTAACCCTACGTAACATCTCGGCGGTAATATTTGACCACATTCCTGGCGAGTTGGCCTCTACGTCTCCGTGGAACCTTCGTGTACATCAATAACGAAGTATAACCTCACCTAACCCAACCTATCATCTCGGCGGTAATATTTGACAACATTCCTGGCGAGTTAGCTTCTACGTCTCCGTGGGACCTTTATACACATCAATAACGTAATATAACCTAACCTAACCTAACGTAACATCTCGGCGTTAGTATTTGACCACATTCCTGGCTTGTTGGCATCTGCGTGTCTGTGGGACCTTTATATATGTCAATAACGTAATATATCCTAACCTAACCCAATCTAACATCTCGGCGGTAATATTTGACCACATTCCTGGCTTGTTGGCATCTGCGTCTCTGTGGGACCTTTATATATGTCAATAACGTAATATATCCTAACCTAACCCAATCTAACATCTCGGCGGTAATATTTGACCACATTCCTGGCTTGTTGGCATCTGCGTCTCTGTGGGACCTTTATATTTGTCAATAACGTAATATATCCTAACCTAACCCAATCTAACATCTCGGCGGTAATATTTGACCACATTCCTGGCGAGTTGGCCTCTACGTCTCCGTGTAACCCTCCTATACATCAATAACGTAATATAACGTAACCTAACCCAACCTATCATCTCGGCGGTAATATTTGATAACATTCCTGGCGATTGGGCCTCTACGTCTCCGTGGGACCTTTATATACATCAATAACGTAATATAAGGTAGCCTAACCCAATCTAACACCTCGGCGGTAATATTTGACCACATTCCTGGCTTGTTGACCTCTGCGTCTCCGTGGGACCTTCATATACGTCAATAACGTAATATAACCCAACCTAACCCTACGTAACATCTCGGCGGTAATTTTTGACAACATTCCTGGCGAGTTGGCTTCTACGTCTCCGTGGGACCTTTATATACATCAATAACGTAATATAAACTAACCTAACCCAACCTAACATCTCGGCGGTAATATTTGACAACATTCCTTGCGAGTTGGCCTCTACGTCTCCGTGGAACCTTCGTATACATCAATAACGAAATATAACCTAACCTAAACCAACCTATCATCTCGGCGGTAATATTTGACAACATTCCTGGCGTGTTGGCCTCTACGTCTCCGTGGGACCTTTATATACATCAATAACATAATATAAGCTAGCCTAATCCAATCTAACATCTCGGCGGTAATATTTGACCACATTCCTGGCTTGTTGGCATCTGCGTCTCTGTGGGACCTTTATATATGTCAATAACGTAATATATCCTAACCTAACCCAATCTAACATCTCGGCGGTAATATTTGACCACATTCCTGGCGAGTTGGCCTCTACGTCTCCGTGTAACCCTCCTATACATCAATAACGTAATATAACGTAACCTAACCCAACCTATCATCTCGGCGGTAATATTTGACAACATTCCTGGCGAGTTGGTTTCTACGTCTCCGTGGCACCTTTATATACATCAATAACGAAATATAACCTAACCTAACCCAACGTAACATCTCGGCGTTGATATTTGACCACATTCCTGGCGAGTTGGCCTCTACGTCTCCGTGTAACCGTCATATACATCAATAACGTAATATAACGTAACCTAACCCAACCTATCATCTCGGCGGTAATATTTGATAACATTCCTGGCGATTTGGCCTCTACGTCTCTGTGGGACCTTTATATACATCAATAACGTAATATAAGCTAGCCTAACCCAATCTAACATCTCGGCGGTAATATTTGACCACATTCCTGGCCTGTTGACCTCTGCGTCTCCGTGGGTGCTTCATATACGTCAATAACGTAATATAACCTAACCTAACCCTACGTAACATCTCGGCGGTATTATTTGACCACATTCCTGGCGAGTTGGCTTCTACGTCTCCGTGTAACCCTCCTATACATCAATAACGTAATATAACGTAAGCTAACCCAACCTAACATCTCGGCGGTAATATTTGACAACATTCCTGGCGTGTTGGCCTCTACGTCTCCGTGGGACCTTCATATATATCAATAACATAATATAAGCTAGCCTAACCCAATCTAACATCTCGGCGGTAATATTTGACCACATTCCTGGCTTGTTGGCATCTGCGTATCTGTGGGACCTTTATATATGTCAATAACGTAATATAACCTAACCTAACCCAATCTAACATCTCGGCGGTAATATTTGATAACATTCCTGGCGATTTGGCCTCTACGTCTCTGTGGGACCTTTATATACATCAATAACGTAATATAAGCTAGCCTAACCCAATCTAACATCTCGGCGGTAATATTTGACCACATTCCTGGCTTGTTGACCTCTGCGTCTCCGTGGGTGCTTCATATACGTCAATAACGTAATATAATCTAACCTAACCCTACGTAACATCTCGGCGGTAATATTTGACCACATTCCTGGCGAGTTGGCTTCTACGTCTCCGTGTAACCCTCCTATACATCAATAACGTAATATAACGTAACCTAACCCAACCTAACATCTCGGCGGTAATATTTGACAACATTCCTGGCGAGTTGGCCTCTACGTCTCCGTGTAACCCTCCTATACATCAATAACGTAATATAACGTAACCTAACCCAACCTATCATCTCGGCGGTAATATTTGACAACATACCTGGCTTGTTGACCTCTGCGTCTCCGTGGGACCTTCATATACGTCAATAACGTAATATAAGCTAGCCTAACCCAATCTAACATCTCGGCGGTAATATTTGACCACATTCCTGGCTTGTTGGCATCTGCGTCTCTGTGGGACCTTTATATATGTCAATAACGTAATATATCCTAACCTAACCCAATCTAACATCTCGGCGGTAATATTTGACAACATTCCTGGCGAGTTGGCTTCTACGTCTCCGTGGGACCTTTATATACATCAATAACGTTATATAAACTAACCTAACCCAACCTAACATCTCGGCGGTAATATTTGACAACATTCCTGGCGAGTTGGCCTCTACGTCTCCGTGGAACCTTCGTATACATCAATAACGAAATATAACCTAACCTAAACCAACCTATCATCTCGGCGGTAATATTTGACAACATTCCTGGCGTGTTGGCCTCTACGTCTCCGTGGGACCTTTATATACATCAATAACATAATATAAGCTAGCCTAACCCAATCTAACATCTCGGCGGTAATATTTGACCACATTCCTGGCTTGTTGGCATCTGCGTCTCTGTGGGACCTTTATATATGTCAATAACGTAATATAACCTAACCTAACCCAATCTAACATCTCGGCGGTAATATTTGACCACATTCCTGGCGAGTTGGCCTCTACGTCTCCGTGGAACCTTCGTATACATCAATAACGAAATATAACCTAACCTAAACCAAATTATCATCTCGGCGGTAATATTTGACAACATTCCTGGCGTGTTGGCCTCTACGTCTCCGTGGGACCTTTATATACATCAATAACATAATATAAGCTAGCCTAACCCAATCTAACATCTCGGCGGTAATATTTGACCACATTCCTGGCTTGTTGGCATCTGCGTATCTGTGGGACCTTTATATATGTCAATAACGTAATATAACCTAACCTAACCCAATCTAACATCTCGGCGGTAATATTTGACCACATTCCTGGCGAGTTGGCCTCTACGTCTCCGTGTAACCCTCCTATACATCAATAACGTAATATAACGTAACCTTACCCAACCTATCATCTCGGCGGTAATATTTGATAACATTCCTGGCGATTTGGCCTCTACGTCTCCGTGCGACCTTTATATACATCAATAACGTAATATAAGCTAGCCTAACCCAATCTAACATCTCGGCGGTAATATTTGACCACATTGCTTGCTTGTTGAACTCTGCGTCTCCGTGGGACCTTCATATACGTCAATAACGTAATATAACCTAACCTAACCCTACGTAACATCTCTGCGGTAATATTTGACCACATTCCTGGCGACTTGGCCTCTACGTCTCCGTGTAACCCACCTATACATCAATAACGTAATATAACGTAACCTAACCCAACGTATCATCTCGGCGGTAATATTTGACAACATTCCTGGCGAGTTGGCCTCTACGTCTCCGTGGAACCTTCGTATACATCAATAACGAAATATAACCTAACCTAAACCAAATTATCATCTCGGCGGTAATATTTGGCAACATTCCTGGCGTGTTGGCCTCTACGTCTCCGTGGGACCTTTATATATATATATCAATAACATAATATAAGCTAGCCTAACCCAATCTAACATCTCGGCGGTAATATTTGACCACATTCCTGGCTTGTTGGCATCTGCGTCTCCGTGGGACCTTCATATACGTCAATAACGTAATATAACCTAACCTAACCCTACGTAACATCTCGGCGGTAATATTTGACCACATTCCTGGCGAGTTGGCCTCTACGTCTCCGTGGAACCTTCGTGTACATCAATAACGAAGTATAACCTCACCTAACCCAACCTATCATCTCGGCGGTAATATTTGACAACATTCCTGGCGAGTTAGCTTCTACGTCTCCGTGGGACCTTTATATACATCAATAACGTAATATAACCTAACCTAACCTAACGTAACATCTCGGCGTTAGTATTTGACCACATTCCTGGCTTGTTGGCATCTGCGTGTCTGTGGGACCTTTATATATGTCAATAACGTAATATAACCTAACCTAACCCAATCTAACATCTCGGCGGTAATATTTGACCACATTCCTGGCGAGTTGGCCTCTACGTCTCCGTGTAACCCTCCTATACATCAATAACGTAATATAACGTAACCTAACCCAACCTAACATCTCGGCGGTAATATTTGACAACATTCCTGGCGAGTTGGCCTCTACGTCTCCGTGGAACCTTCGTATACATCAATAACGAAATATAACCTAACCTAAACCAACCTATCATCTCGGCGGTAATATTTGACAACATTCCTGGCGTGTTGGCCTCTACGTCTCCGTGGGACCTTTATATACATCAATAACATAATATAAGCTAGCCTAATCCAATCTAACATCTCGGCGGTAATATTTGACCACATTCCTGGCTTGTTGGCATCTGCGTCTCCGTGGGACCTTCATATACGTCAATAACGTAATATAACCTAACCTAACCCTACGTAACATCTCGGCGGTAATATTTGACCACATTCCTGGCGAGTTGGCCTCTACGTCTCCGTGGAACCTTCGTGTACATCAATAACGAAGTATAACCTCACCTAACCCAACCTATCATCTCGGCGGTAATATTTGACAACATTCCTGGCGAGTTAGCTTCTACGTCTCCGTGGGACCTTTATATACATCAATAACGTAATATAACCTAACCTAACCTAACGTAACATCTCGGCGTTAGTATTTGACCACATTCCTGGCTTGTTGGCATCTGCGTGTCTGTGGGACCTTTATTTATGTCAATAACGTAATATAACCTAACCTAACCCAATCTAACATCTCGGCGGTAATATTTGACCACATTCCTGGCGAGTTGGCCTCTACGTCTCCGTGTAACCCTCCTATACATCAATAACGTAATATAACGTAACCTAACCCAACCTAACATCTCGGCGGTAATATTTGACAACATTCCTGGCGAGTTGGCCTCTACGTCTCCGTGTAACCCTCCTATACATCAATAACGTAATATAACGTAACCTAACCCAACCTATCATCTCGGCGGTAATATTTGACAACATACCTGGCTTGTTGACCTCTGCGTCTCCGTGGGACCTTCATATACGTCAATAACGTAAGATAACCTAACCTAACCCTACGTAACATCTCGGCGGTAATATTTGACCACATTCCTGGCGAGTTGGCCTCTACGTCTCCGTGTAACCCTCCTATACATCAATAACGTAATATAACGTAACCTAAACCAACCTATCATCTCGGCGGTAATATTTGACAACATTCCTGGCGAGTTGGCTTCTACGTCTCCGTGGGACCTTTATATACATCAATAACGTTATATAAACTAACCTAACCCAACCTAACATCTCGGCGGTAATATTTGACAACATTCCTGGCGAGTTGGCCTCTACGTCTCCGTGGAACCTTCGTATACATCAATAACGAAATATAACCTAACCTAAACCAACCTATCATCTCGGCGGTAATATTTGACAACATTCCTGGCGTGTTGGCCTCTACGTCTCCGTGGGACCTTTATATACATCAATAACATAATATAAGCTAGCCTAACCCAATCTAACATCTCGGCGGTAATATTTGACCACATTCCTGGCTTGTTGGCATCTGCGTCTCTGTGGGACCTTTATATATGTCAATAACGTAATATAACCTAACCTAACCCAAGCTAACATCTCGGCGGTAATATTTGACCACATTCCTGGCGAGTTGGCCTCTACGTCTCCGTGTAACCCTCCTATACATCAGTAACGTAATATAACGTAACCTAACCCAACCTATCATCTCGGCGGTAATATTTGTCAACATTCCTGTCGACTTGGCTTCTACGTCTCCGTGGGACCTTTATATACATCAATAACGTAATATAAACTAACCTAACCCAACCTAACATCTCGGCGGTAATATTTGACAACATTCCTGGCGAGTTGGCCTCTATGTCTCCGTGGAACCTTCGTATACATCAATAACGAAATATAACCTAACCTAAACCAACCTATCATCTCGGCGGTAATATTTGACAACATTCCTGGCGTGTTGGCCTCTACGTCTCCGTGGGACCTTTATATACATCAATAACATAATATAAGCTAGCCTAACCCAATCTAACGTCTCGGCGGTAATATTTGACCACATTCCTGGCTTGTTGGCATCTGCGTGTCTGTGGGACCTTTATATATGTCAATAACGTAATATAACCTAACCTAACCCAATCTAACATCTCGGCGGTAATATTTGACCACATTCCTGGCGAGTTGGCCTCTACGTCTCCGTGTAACCCTCCTATACATCAATAACGTAATATGACGTAACCTAACCCAACCTATCATCTCGGCGGTAATATTTGATAACATTCCTGGCGATTGGGCCTCTACGTCTCCGTGGGACCTTTATATACATCAATAACGTAATATAAGGTAGCCTAACCCAATCTAACATTTCGGCGGTAATATTTGACCACATTCCTGGCTTGTTGACCTCTGCGTCTCCGTGGGACCTTCATATACGTCAATAACGTAATATAACCCAACCTAACCCAATCTAACATCTCGGCGGTAATATTTGACCACATTCCTGGCGAGTTGGCCTCTACGTCTCCGCGTAACCCTCCTATACATCAATAACGTAATATAACGTAACCTAACCCAACCTATCATCTCGGCGGTAATATTTGATAACATTCCTGGCGATTGGGCCTCTACGTCTCCGTGGGACCTTTATATACATCAATAACGTAATATAAGGTAGCCTAACCCAATCTAACACCTCGGCGGTAATATTTGACCACATTCCTGGCTTGTTGACCTCTGCGTCTCCGTGGGACCTTCATATACGTCAATAACGTAATATAACCCAACCTAACCCTACGTAACATCTCGGCGGTAATTTTTGACAACATTCCTGGCGAGTTGGCTTCTACGTCTCCGTGGGACCTTTATATACATCAATAACGTAATATAAACTAACCTAACCCAACCTAACATCTCGGCGGTAATATTTGACAACATTCCTGGCGAGTTGGCCTCTACGTCTCCGTGGAACCTTCGTATACATCAATAACGAAATATAACCTAACCTAAACCAACCTATCATCTCGGCGGTAATATTTGACAACATTCCTGGCGTGTTGGCCTCTACGTCTCCGTGGGACCTTTATATACATCAATAACATAATATAAGCTAGCCTAACCCAATCTAACATCTCGGCGGTAATATTTGACCACATTCCTGGCTTGTTGGCATCTGCGTCTCTGTGGGACCTTTATATATGTCAATAACGTAATATATCCTAACCTAACCCAATCTAACATCTCGGCGGTAATATTTGACCACATTCCTGGCGAGTTGGCCTCTACGTCTCCGTGTAACCCTCCTATACATCAATAACGTAATATAACGTAACCTAACCCAACCTATCATCTCGGCGGTAATATTTGATAACATTCCTGGCGATTTGGCCTCTACGTCTCCGTGGGACCTTTATATACATCAATAACGTAATATAAGCTAGCCTAACCCAATCTAACATCTCGGCGGTAATATTTGACCACATTCCTGGCTTGTTGGCATCTGCGTGTCTGTGGGACCTTTATATATGTCAATAACGTAATATAACCTAACCTAACCCAATCTAACATCTCGGCGGTAATATTTGACCACATTCCTGGCGAGTTGGCCTCTACGTCTCCGTGTAACCCTCCTATACATCAATAACGTAATATAACGTAACCTAACCCAACCTATCATCTCGGCGGTAATATTTGATAACATTCCTGGCGATTGGGCCTCTACGTCTCCGTGGGACCTTTATATACATCAATAACGTAATATAAGGTAGCCTAACCCAATCTAACATCTCGGCGGTAATATTTGACCACATTCCTGGCTTGTTGACCTCTGCGTCTCCGTGGGACCTTCATATACGTCAATAACGTAATATAACCCAACCTAACCCAATCTAACATCTCGGCGGTAATATTTGACCACATTCCTGGCGAGTTGGCCTCTACGTCTCCGTGTAACCCTCCTATACATCAATAACGTAATATAACGTAACCTAACCCAACCTATCATCTCGGCGGTAATATTTGATAACATTCCTGGCGATTTGGCCTCTACGTCTCCGTGGGACCTTTATATACATCAATAACGTAATATAAGGTAGCCTAACCCAATCTAACACCTCGGCGGTAATATTTGACCACATTCCTGGCTTGTTCACCTCTGCGTCTCCGTGGGACCTTCATATACGTCAATAACGTAATATAACCCAACCTAACCCTACGTAACATCTCGGCGGTAATTTTTGACAACATTCCTGGCGAGTTGGCTTCTACGTCTCCGTGGGACCTTTATATACATCAATAACGTAATATAAACTAACCTAACCCAACCTAACATCTCGGCGGTAATATTTGACAACATTCCTGGCGAGTTGGCCTCTTCGTCTCCGTGGAACCTTCGTATACATCAATAACGAAATATGACCTAACCTAAACCAACCTATCATCTCGGCGGTAATATTTGACAACATTCCTGGCGTGTTGGCCTCTACGTCTCCGTGGGACCTTTATATACATCAATAACATAATATAAGGTAGCCTAACCCAATCTAACATCTCGGCGGTAATATTTGACCACATTCCTGGCTTGTTGGCATCTGCGTCTCTGTGGGACCTTTATATATGTCAATAACGTAATATATCCTAACCTAACCCAATCTAACATCTCGGCGGTAATATTTGACCACATTCCTGGCGAGTTGGCCTCTACGTCTCCGTGTAACCCTCCTATACATCAATAACGTAATATAACGTAACCTAACCCAACCTATCATCTCGGCGGTAATATTTGATAACATTCCTGGCGATTTGGCCTCTACGTCTCCGTGGGACCTTTATATACATCAATAACGTAATATAAGCTAGCCTAACCCAATCTAACATCTCGGCGGTAATATTTGACCACATTCCTGGCTTGTTGGCATCTGCGTGTCTGTGGGACCTTTATATATGTCAATAACGTAATATAACCTAACCTAACCCAATCTAACATCTCGGCGGTAATATTTGACCACATTCCTGGCGAGTTGGCCTCTAGGTCTCCGTGTAACCCTCCTATACATCAATAACGTAATATAACGTAACCTAACCCAACCTATCATCTCGGCGCTAATATTTGATAACATTCCTGGCGATTGGGCCTCTACGTCTCCGTGGGACCTTTATATACATCAATAACGTAATATAAGGTAGCCTAACCCAATCTAACACCTCGGCGGTAATATTTGACCACATTCCTGGCTTGTTCACCTCTGCGTCTCCGTGGGACCTTCATATACGTCAATAACGTAATATAACCCAACCTAACCCTACGTAACATCTCGGCGGTAATTTTTGACAACATTCCTGGCGAGTTGGCTTCTACGTCTCCGTGGGACCTTTATATACATCAATAACGTAATATAAACTAACCTAACCCAACCTAACATCTCGGCGGTAATATTTGACAACATTCCTGGCGAGTTGGCCTCTACGTCTCCGTGGAACCTTCGTATACATCAATAACGAAATATAACCTAACCTAAACCAACCTATCATCTCGGCGGTAATATTTGACAACATTCCTGGCGTGTTGGCCTCTACGTCTCCGTGGGACCTTTATATACATCAATAACATAATATAAGCTAGCCTAACCCAATCTAACATCTCGGCGGTAATATTTGACCACATTCCTGGCTTGTTGGCATCTGCGTCTCTGTGGGACCTTTATATATGTCAATAACGTAATATAACCTAACCTAACCCAAGCTAACATCTCGGCGGTAATATTTGACCACATTCCTGGCGAGTTGGCCTCTACGTCTCCGTGTAACCCTCCTATACATCAATAACGTAATATAACGTAACCTAACCCAACCTATCATCTCGGCGGTAATATTTGTCAACATTCCTGGCGACTTGGCTTCTACGTCTCCGTGGGACCTTTATATACATCAATAACGTAATATAAACTAACCTAACCCAACCTAACATCTCGGCGGTAATATTTGACAACATTCCTGGCGAGTTGGCCTCTATGTCTCCGTGGAACCTTCGTATACATCAATAACGAAATATAACCTAACCTAAACCAACCTATCATCTCGGCGGTAATATTTGACAACATTCCTGGCGTGTCGGCCTCTACGTCTCCGTGGGACCTTTATATACATCAATAACATAATATAAGCTAGCCTAACCCAATCTAACGTCTCGGCGGTAATATTTGACCACATTCCTGGCTTGTTGGCATCTGCGTGTCTGTGGGACCTTTATATATGTCAATAACGTAATATAACCTAACCTAACCCAATCTAACATCTCGGCGGTAATATTTGACCACATTCCTGGCGAGTTGGCCTCTACGTCTCCGTGTAACCCTCCTATACATCAATAACGTAATATGACGTAACCTAACCCAACCTATCATCTCGGCGGTAATATTTGATAACATTCCTGGCGATTGGGCCTCTACGTCTCCGTGGGACCTTTATATACATCAATAACGTAATATAAGGTAGCCTAACCCAATCTAACATTTCGGCGGTAATATTTGACCACATTCCTGGCTTGTTGACCTCTGCGTCTCCGTGGGACCTTCATATACGTCAATAACGTAATATAACCCAACCTAACCCAATCTAACATCTCGGCGGTAATATTTGACCACATTCCTGGCGAGTTGGCCTCTACGTCTCCGCGTAACCCTCCTATACATCAATAACGTAATATAACGTAACCTAACCCAACCTATCATCTCGGCGGTAATATTTGATAACATTCCTGGCGATTGGGCCTCTACGTCTCCGTGGGACCTTTATATACATCAATAACGTAATATAAGGTAGCCTAACCCAATCTAACACCTCGGCGGTAATATTTGACCACATTCCTGGCTTGTTGACCTCTGCGTCTCCGTGGGACCTTCATATACGTCAATAACGTAATATAACCCAACCTAACCCTACGTAACATCTCGGCGGTAATTTTTGACAACATTCCTGGCGAGTTGGCTTCTACGTCTCCGTGGGACCTTTATATACATCAATAACGTAATATAAACTAACCTAACCCAACCTAACATCTCGGCGGTAATATTTGACAACATTCCTGGCGAGTTGGCCTCTACGTCTCCGTGGAACCTTCGTATACATCAATAACGAAATATAACCTAACCTAAACCAACCTATCATCTCGGCGGTAATATTTGACAACATTCCTGGCGTGTTGGCCTCTACGTCTCCGTGGGACCTTTATATACATCAATAACATAATATAAGCTAGCCTAACCCAATCTAACATCTCGGCGGTAATATTTGACCACATTCCTGGCTTGTTGGCATCTGCGTCTCTGTGGGACCTTTATATATGTCAATAACGTAATATATCCTAACCTAACCCAATCTAACATCTCGGCGGTAATATTTGACCACATTCCTGGCGAGTTGGCCTCTACGTCTCCGTGTAACCCTCCTATACATCAATAACGTAATATAACGTAACCTAACCCAACCTATCATCTCGGCGGTAATATTTGATAACATTCCTGGCGATTTGGCCTCTACGTCTCCGTGGGACCTTTATATACATCAATAACGTAATATAAGCTAGCCTAACCCAATCTAATATCTCGGCGGTAATATTTGACCACATTCCTGGCTTGTTGGCATCTGCGTGTCTGTGGGACCTTTATATATGTCAATAACGTAATATAACCTAACCTAACCCAATCTAACATCTCGGCGGTAATATTTGACCACATTCCTGGCGAGTTGGCCTCTACGTCTCCGTGTAACCCTCCTATACATCAATAACGTAATATAACGTAACCTAACCCAACCTATCATCTCGGCGGTAATATTTGATAACATTCCTGGCGATTGGGCCTCTACGTCTCCGTGGGACCTTTATATACATCAATAACGTAATATAAGGTAGCCTAACCCAATCTAACATCTCGGCGGTAATATTTGACCACATTCCTGGCTTGTTGACATCTGCGTCTCCGTGGGACCTTCATATACGTCAATAACGTAATATAACCCAACCTAACCCAATCTAACATCTCGGCGGTAATATTTGACCACATTCCTGGCGAGTTGGCCTCTACGTCTCCGTGTAACCCTCCTATACATCAATAACGTAATATAACGTAACCTAACCCAACCTATCATCTCGGCGGTAATATTTGATAACATTACTGGCGATTTGGCCTCTACGTCTCCGTGGGACCTTTATATACATCAATAACGTAATATAAGGTAGCCTAACCCAATCTAACACCTCGGCGGTAATATTTGACCACATTCCTGGCTTGTTCACCTCTGCGTCTCCGTGGGACCTTCATATACGTCAATAACGTAATATAACCCAACCTAACCCTACGTAACATCTCGGCGGTAATTTTTGACAACATTCCTGGCGAGTTGGCTTCTACGTCTCCGTGGGACCTTTATATACATCAATAACGTAATATAAACTAACCTAACCCAACCTAACATCTCGGCGGTAATATTTGACAACATTCCTGGCGAGTTGGCCTCTACGTCTCCGTGGAACCTTCGTATACATCAATAACGAAATATGACCTAACCTAAACCAACCTATCATCTCGGCGGTAATATTTGACAACATTCCTGGCGTGTTGGCCTCTACGTCTCCGTGGGACCTTTATATACATCAATAACATAATATAAGGTAGCCTAACCCAATCTAACATCTCGGCGGTAATATTTGACCACATTCCTGGCTTGTTGGCATCTGCGTCTCTGTGGGACCTTTATATATGTCAATAACGTAATATATCCTAACCTAACCCAATCTAACATCTCGGCGGTAATATTTGACCACATTCCTGGCGAGTTGGCCTCTACGTCTCCGTGTAACCCTCCTATAGATCAATAACGTAATATGACGTAACCTAACCCAACCTATCATCTCGGCGGTAATATTTGATAACATTCCTGGCGATTTGGCCTCTACGTCTCCGTGGGACCTTTATATACATCAATAACGTAATATAAGCTAGCCTAACCCAATCTAACATCTCGGCGGTAATATTTGACCACATTCCTGGCTTGTTGGCATCTGCGTGTCTGTGGGACCTTTATATATGTCAATAACGTAATATAACCTAACCTAACCCAATCTAACATCTCGGCGGTAATATTTGACCACATTCCTGGCGAGTTGGCCTCTACGTCTCCGTGTAACCCTCCTATACATCAATAACTAATATAACGTAACCTAACCCAACCTATCATCTCGGCGGTAATATTTGATAACATTCCTGGCGATTGGGCCTCTACGTCTCCGTGGGACCTTTATATACATCAATAACGTAATATAAGGTAGCCTAACCCAATCTAACATCTCGGCGGTAATATTTGACCACATTCCTGGCTTGTTGACCTCTGCGTCTCCGTGGGACCTTCATATACGTCAATATCGTAATATAACCCAACCTAACCCAATCTAACATCTCGGCGGTAATATTTGACCACATTCCTGGCGAGTTGGCCTCTACGTCTCCGTGTAACCCTCCTATACATCAATAACGTAATATAACGTAACCTAACCCAACCTATCATCTCGGCGGTAATATTTGACAACATTCCTGGCGAGTTGGCTTCTACGTCTCCGTGTAACCCTCCTATACATCAATAACGTAATATAACGTAACCTAACCCAACCTAACATCTCGGCGGTAATATTTGACATCATTCCTGGCGTGTTGGCCTCTACGTCTCCGTGGGACCTTTATATATATCAATAACATAATATAAGCTAGCCTAACCCAATCTAACATCTCGGCGGTAATATTTGACCACATTCCTGGCTTGTTGGCATCTGCGTATCTGTGGGACATTTATATATGTCAATAACGTAATATAACCTAACCTAACCCAATCTAACATCTCGGCGGTAATATTTGACCACATTCCTGGCGAGTTGGACTCTACGTCTCCGTGTAACCCTCCTATACATCAATAACGTAATATAACGTAACCTAACCCAACCTATCATCTCGGCGGTAATATTTGATAACATTCCTGGCGATTTGGCCTCTACGTCTCCGTGCGACCTTTATATACATCAATAACGTAATATAAGCTAGCCTAACCCAACCTATCATCTCGGCGGTAATATTTGATAACATTCCTGGCGATTTGGCCTCTACGTCTCCGTGGGACCTTTATATACATCAATAACGTAATATAAGCTAGCCTAACCCAATCTAACATCTCGGCGGTAATATTTGACCACATTCCTGGCTTGTTGGCATCTGCGTATCTGTGGGACCTTTATATATGTCAATAACGTAATATAACCTAACCTAACCCAATCTAACATCTCGGCGGTAATATTTGACCACATTCCTGGCGAGTTGGCCTCTACGTCTCCGTGTAACCCTCCTATACATCAATAACGTAATATAACGTAACCTAACCCAACCTATCATCTCGGCGGTAATATTTGATAACATTCCTGGCGATTTGGCCTCTACGTCTCCGTGGGACCTTTATATACATCAATAACGTAATATAAGCTAGCCTAACCCAACCTATCATCTCGGCGGTAATATTTGATAACATTCCTGGCGATTTGGCCTCTACGTCTCCGTGGGACCTTTATATACATCAATAACGTAATATAAGCTAGCCTAACCCAATCTAACATCTCGGCGGTAATATTTGACCACATTCCTGGCTTGTTGACCTCTGCGTCTCCGTGGGACTTTCATATACGTCAATAACGTAATATAACCTAACCTAACCCTACGTAACATGTCGGCGGTAATATTTGACCACATTCCTGGCGAGTTGGCCTCTACGTCTCCGTGGAACCTTCGTATACATCAATAACGAAGTATAACCTAACCTACCCCAACCTATCATCTCGGCGGTATTATTTGACAACATTCCTGGCGAGTTGGCTTCTACGTCTCCGTGGGACCTTTATATACATCAATAACGTAATATAACCTAACCTAACCCAACGTAACATCTCGGCGTTGATATTTGACCACATTCCTGGCGAGTTGGCCTCTACGTCTCCGTGTAACCGTCATATACATCAATAACGTAATATAACGTAACCTAACCCAACCTATCATCTCGGCGGTAATATTTGATAACATTCCTGGCGATTTGGCCTCTACGTCTCTGTGGGACCTTTATATACATCAATAACGTAATATAAGCTAGCCTAACCCAATCTAACATCTCGGCGGTAATATTTGACCACATTCCTGGCTTGTTGACCTCTGCGTCTCCGTGGGTGCTTCATATACGTCAATAACGTAATATAACCTAACCTAACCCTACGTAACATCTCGGCGGTAATATTTGACCACATTCCTGGCGAGTTGGCTTCTACGTCTCCGTGTAACCCTCCTATACATCAATAACGTAATATAACGTAACCTAACCCAGCCTAACATCTCGGCGGTAATATTTGACAACATTCCTGGCGAGTTGGCCTCTACGTCTCCGTGGGACCTTTATATACATCAATAACGTAATATAAGGTAGCCTAACCCAATCTAACACCTCGGCGGTAATATTTGACCACATTCCTGGCTTGTTCACCTCTGCGTCTCCGTGGGACCTTCATATACGTCAATAACGTAATATAACCCAACCTAACCCTACGTAACATCTCGGCGGTAATTTTTGACAACATTCCTGGCGAGTTGGCTTCTACGTCTCCGTGGGACCTTTATATACATCAATAACGTAATATAAACTAACCTAACCCAACCTAACATCTCGGCGGTAATATTTGACAACATTCCTGGCGAGTTGGCCTCTACGTCTCCGTGGAACCTTCGTATACATCAATAACGAAATATGACCTAACCTAAACCAACCTATCATCTCGGCGGTAATATTTGACAACATTCCTGGCGTGTTGGCCTCTACGTCTCCGTGGGACCTTTATATACATCAATAACATAATATAAGGTAGCCTAACCCAATCTAACATCTCGGCGGTAATATTTGACCACATTCCTGGCTTGTTGGCATCTGCGTCTCTGTGGGACCTTTATATATGTCAATAACGTAATATATCCTAACCTAACCCAATCTAACATCTCGGCGGTAATATTTGACCACATTCCTGGCGAGTTGGCCTCTACGTCTCCGTGTAACCCTCCTATAGATCAATAACGTAATATGACGTAACCTAACCCAACCTATCATCTCGGCGGTAATATTTGATAACATTCCTGGCGATTTGGCCTCTACGTCTCCGTGGGACCTTTATATACATCAATAACGTAATATAAGCTAGCCTAACCCAATCTAACATCTCGGCGGTAATATTTGACCACATTCCTGGCTTGTTGGCATTTGCGTGTCTGTGGGACCTTTATATATGTCAATAACGTAATATAACCTAACCTAACCCAATCTAACATCTCGGCGGTAATATTTGACCACATTCCTGGCGAGTTGGCCTCTACGTCTCCGTGTAACCCTCCTATACATCAATAACTAATATAACGTAACCTAACCCAACCTATCATCTCGGCGGTAATATTTGATAACATTCCTGGCGATTGGGCCTCTACGTCTCCGTGGGACCTTTATATACATCAATAACGTAATATAAGGTAGCCTAACCCAATCTAACATCTCGACGGTAATATTTGACCACATTCCTGGCTTGTTGACCTCTGCGTCTCCGTGGGACCTTCATATACGTCAATATCGTAATATAACCCAACCTAACCCAATCTAACATCTCGGCGGTAATATTTGACCACATTCCTGGCGAGTTGCCCTCTACGTCTCCGTGTAACCCTCCTATACATCAATAACGTAATATAACGTAACCTAACCCAACCTATCATCTCGGCGGTAATATTTGACAACATTCCTGGCGAGTTGGCTTCTACGTCTCCGTGGGACCTTTATATACATCAATAACGTAATATAACCTAACCTAACCCAACGTAACATCTCGGCGTTGATATTTGACCACATTCCTGGCGAGTTGGCCTCTACGTCTCCGTGTAACCGTCATATACATCAATAACGTAATATAACGTAACCTAACCCAACCTATCATCTCGGCGGTAATATTTGATAACATTCCTGGCGATTTGGCCTCTACGTCTCTGTGGGACCTTTATATACATCAATAACGTAATATAAGCTAGCCTAACCCAATCTAACATCTCGGCGGTAATATTTGACCACATTCCTGGCTTGTTGACCTCTGCGTCTCCGTGGGTGCTTCATATACGTCAATAACGTAATATAGCCTAACCTAACCCTACGTAACATCTCGGCGGTAATATTTGACCACATTCCTGGCGAGTTGGCTTCTACGTCTCCGTGTAACCCTCCTATACATCAATAACGTAATATAACGTAACCTAACCCAACCTAACATCTCGGCGGTAATATTTGACATCATTCCTGGCGTGTTGGCCTCTACGTCTCCGTGGGACCTTTATATATATCAATAACATAATATAAGCTAGCCTAACCCAATCTAACATCTCGGCGGTAATATTTGACCACATTCCTGGCTTGTTGGCATCTGCGTATCTGTGGGACATTTATATATGTCAATAACGTAATATAACCTAACCTAACCCAATCTAACATCTCGGCGGTAATATTTGACCACATTCCTGGCGAGTTGGACTCTACGTCTCCGTGTAACCCTCCTATACATCAATAACGTAATATAACGTAACCTAACCCAACCTATCATCTCGGCGGTAATATTTGATAACATTCCTGGCGATTTGGCCTCTACGTCTCCGTGGGACCTTTATATACATCAATAACGTAATATAAGCTAGCCTAACCCAACCTATCATCTCGGCGGTAATATTTGATAACATTCCTGGCGATTTGGCCTCTACGTCTCCGTGGGACCTTTATATACATCAATAACGTAATATAAGCTAGCCTAACCCAATCTAACATCTCGGCGGTAATATTTGACCACATTCCTGGCTTGTTGGCATCTGCGTATCTGTGGGACCTTTATATATGTCAATAACGTAATATAACCTAACCTAACCCAATCTAACATCTCGGCGGTAATATTTGACCACATTCCTGGCGAGTTGGCCTCTACGTCTCCGTGTAACCCTCCTATACATCAATAACGTAATATAACGTAACCTAACCCAACCTATCATCTCGGCGGTAATATTTGATAACATTCCTGGCGATTTGGCCTCTACGTCTCCGTGGGACCTTTATATACATCAATAACGTAATATAAGCTAGCCTAACCCAACCTATCATCTCGGCGGTAATATTTGATAACATTCCTGGCGATTTGGCCTCTACGTCTCCGTGGGACCTTTATATACATCAATAACGTAATATAAGCTAGCCTAACCCAATCTAACATCTCGGCGGTAATATTTGACCACATTCCTGGCTTGTTGACCTCTGCGTCTCCGTGGGACCTTCATATACGTCAATAACGTAATATAACCTAACCTAACCCTACGTAACATGTCGGCGGTAATATTTGACCACATTCCTGGCGAGTTGGCCTCTACGTCTCCGTGGAACCTTCGTATAAATCAATAACGAAGTATAACCTAACCTACCCCAACCTATCATCTCGGCGGTAATATTTGACAACATTCCTGGCGAGTTGGCTTCTACGTCTCCGTGGGACCTTTATATACATCAATAACGTAATATAACCTAACCTAACCCAACGTAACATCTCGGCGTTGATATTTGACCACATTCCTGGCGAGTTGGCCTCTACGTCTCCGTGTAACCGTCATATACATCAATAACGTAATATAACGTAACCTAACCCAACCTATCATCTCGGCGGTAATATTTGATAACATTCCTGGCGATTTGGCCTCTACGTCTCTGTGGGACCTTTATATACATCAATAACGTAATATAAGCTAGCCTAACCCAATCTAACATCTCGGCGGTAATATTTGACCACATTCCTGGCTTGTTGACCTCTGCGTCTCCGTGGGTGCTTCATATACGTCAATAACGTAATATAACCTAACCTAACCCTACGTAACATCTCGGCGGTAATATTTGACCACATTCCTGGCGAGTTGGCTTCTACGTCTCCGTGTAACCCTCCTATACATCAATAACGTAATATAACGTAACCTAACCCAGCCTAACATCTCGGCGGTAATATTTGACAACATTCCTGGCGAGTTGGCCTCTACGTCTCCGTGTAACCCTCCTATACATCAATAACGTAATATAACGTAACCTAACCCAACCTATCATCTCGGCGGTAATATTTGACAACATACCTGGCTTGTTGACCTCTGCGTCTCCGTGGGACCTTCATATACGTCAATAACGTAATATAACCTAACCTAATCCTACGTAACATCTCGGCGGTAATATTTGACCACATTCCTGGCGAGTTGGCCTCTACGTCTCCGTGTAACCCTCCTATACATCAATAACGTAATATAACGTAACCTAACCCAACCTATCATCTCGGCGGTAATATTTGATAACATTCCTGGCGATTTGGCCTCTACGTCTCCGTGGGACCTTTATATACATCAATAACGTAATATAAGCTAGCCTAACCCAATCTAACATCTCGGCGGTAATATTTGACCACATTCCTGGCTTGTTGGCATCTGCGTGTCTGTGGGACCTTTATATATGTCAATAACGTAATATAACCTAACCTAACCCAATCTAACATCTCGGCGGTAATATTTGACCACATTCCTGGCGAGTTGGCCTCTACGTCTCCGTGTAACCCTCCTATACATCAATAACGTAATATAACGTAACCTAACCCAACCTATCATCTCGGCGGTAATATTTGATAACATTCCTGGCGATTGGGCCTCTACGTCTCCGTGGGACCTTTATATACATCAATAACGTAATATAAGGTAGCCTAACCCAATCTAACATCTCGTCGGTAATATTTGACCACATTCCTGGCTTGTTGACCTCTGCGTCTCCGTGGGACCTTCATATACGTCAATAACGTAATATAACCCAACCTAACCCTACGTAACATCTCGGCGGTAATTTTTGACAACATTCCTGGCGAGTTGGCTTCTACGTCTCCGTGGGACCTTTATATACATCAATAACGTAATATAAACTAACCTAACCCAACCTAACATCTCGGCGGTAATATTTGACAACATTCCTGGCGAGTTGGCCTCTACGTCTCCGTGGAACCTTCGTATACATCAATAACGAAATATAACCTAACCTAAACCAACCTATCATCTCGGCGGTAATATTTGACAACATTCCTGGCGTGCTGGCCTCTACGTCTCCGTGGGACCTTTATATACATCAATAACATAATATAAGCTAGCCTAACCCAATCTAACATCTCGGCGGTAATATTTGACCACATTCCTGGCTTGTTGGCAACTGCGTCTCTGTGGGACCTTTATATATGTCAATAACGTAATATATCCTAACCTAACCCAATCTAACATCTCGGCGGTAATATTTTACCACATTCCTGGCGAGTTGGCCTCTACGTCTCCGTGTAACCCTCCTATACATCAATAACGTAATATAACGTAACCTAACCCAACCTATCATCTCGGCGGTAATATTTGATAACATTCCTGGCGATTTGGCCTCTACGTCTCCGTGGGACCTTTATATACATCAATAACGTAATATAAGCTAGCCTAACCCAATCTAACATCTCGGCGGTAATATTTGACCACATTCCTGGCTTGTTGGCATCTGCGTGTCTGTGGGACCTTTATATATGTCAATAACGTGAAATAACCTAACCTAACCCAATCTAACATCTCGGCGGTAATATTTGACCACATTCCTGGCGAGTTGGCCTCTACGTCTCCGTGTAACCCTCCTATACATCAATAACTAATATAACGTAACCTAACCCAACCTATCATCTCGGCGGTAATATTTGATAACATTCCTGGCGATTGGGCCTCTACGTCTCCGTGGGACCTTTATATACATCAATAACGTAATATAAGGTAGCCTAACCCAATCTAACATCTCGGCGGTAATATTTGACCACATTCCTGGCTTGTTGACCTCTGCGTCTCCGTGGGACCTTCATATACGTCAATATCGTAATATAACCCAACCTAACCCAATCTAACATCTCGGCGGTAATATTTGACCACATTCCTGGCGAGTTGGCCTCTACGTCTACGTGTAACCCTCCTATACATCAATAACGTAATATAACGTAACCTAACCCAACCTATCATCTCGGCGGTAATATTTGACAACATTCCTGGCGAGTTGGCTTCTACGTCTCCGTGGGACCTTTATATACATCAATAACGTAATATAACCTAACCTAACCCAACGTAACATCTCGGCGTTGATATTTGACCACATTCCTGGCGAGTTGGCCTCTACGTCTCCGTGTAACCGTCATATACATCAATAACGTAATATAACGTAACCTAACCCAACCTATCATCTCGGCGGTAATATTTGATAACATTCCTGGCGATTTGGCCTCTACGTCTCTGTGGGACCTTTATATACATCAATAACGTAATATAAGCTAGCCTAACCCAATCTAACATCTCGGCGGTAATATTTGACCACATTCCTGGCTTGTTGACCTCTGCGTCTCCGTGGGTGCTTCATATACGTCAATAACGTAATATAGCCTAACCTAACCCTACGTAACATTTCGGCGGTAATATTTGACCACATTCCTGGCGAGTTGGCTTCTACGTCTCCGTGTAACCCTCCTATACATCAATAACGTAATATAACGTAACCTAACCCAACCTAACATCTCGGCGGTAATATTTGACATCATTCCTGGCGTGTTGGCCTCTACGTCTCCGTGGGACCTTTATATATATCAATAACATAATATAAGCTAGCCTAACCCAATCTAACATCTCGGCGGTAATATTTGACCACATTCCTGGCTTGTTGGCATCTGCGTATCTGTGGGACATTTATATATGTCAATAACGTAATATAACCTAACCTAACCCAATCTAACATCTCGGCGGTAATATTTGACCACATTCCTGGCGAGTTGGCCTCTACGTCTCCGTGTAACCCTCCTATACATCAATAACGTAATATAACGTAACCTAACCCAACCTATCATCTCGGCGGTAATATTTGATAACATTCCTGGCGATTTGGCCTCTACGTCTCCGTGGGACCTTTATATACATCAATAACGTAATATAAGCTAGCCTAACCCAATCTAACATTTCGGCGGTAATATTTGACCACATTCCTGGCTTGTTGGCATCTGCGTGTCTGTGGGACCTTTATATATGTCAATAACGTAATATAACCTAACCTAACCCAATCTAACATCTCGGCGGTAATATTTGACCACATTCCTGGCGAGTTGGCCTCTACGTCTCCGTGTAACCCTCCTATACATCAATAACGTAATATAACGTAACCTAACCCAACCTATCATCTCGGCGGTAATATTTGATAACATTCCTGGCGATTGGGCCTCTACGTCTCCGTGGGACCTTTATATAAATCAATAACGTAATATAAGGTAGCCTAACCCAATCTAACATCTCGTCGGTAATATTTGACCACATTCCTGGCTTGTTGACCTCTGCGTCTCCGTGGGACCTTCATATACGTCAATAACGTAATATAACCCAACCTAACCCTACGTAACATCTCGGCGGTAATTTTTGACAACATTCCTGGCGAGTTGGCTTCTACGTCTCCGTGGGACCTTTATATACATCAATAACGTAATATAAACTAACCTAACCCAACCTAACATCTCGGCGGTAATATTTGACAACATTCCTGGCGAGTTGGCCTCTACGTCTCCGTGGAACCTTCGTATACATCAATAACGAAATATAACCTAACCTAAACCAACCTATCATCTCGGCGGTAATATTTGACAACATTCCTGGCTTGTTGGCATCTGCGTCTCTGTGGGACCTTTATATATGTCAATAACGTAATATATCCTAACCTAACCCAATCTAACATCTCGGCGGTAATATTGGACCACATTCCTGGCGAGTTGGCCTCTACGTCTCCGTGTAACCCTCCTATACATCAATAACGTAATATAACGTAACCTAACCCAACCTATCATCTCGGCGGTAATATTTGATAACATTCCTGGCGATTTGGCCACTACGTCTCCGTGGGACCTTTATATACATCAATAACGTAATATAAGCTAGCCTAACCCAATCTAACATCTCGGCGGTAATATTTGACCACATTCCTGGCTTGTTGGCATCTGCGTGTCTGTGGGACCTTTATATATGTCAATAACGTAATATAACCTAACCTAACCCAATCTAACATCTCGGCGGTAATATTTGACCACATTCCTGGCGAGTTGGCCTCTACGTCTCCGTGTAACCCTCCTATACATCAATAACTAATATAACGTAACCTAACCCAACCTATCATCTCGGCGGTAATATTTGATAACATTCCTGGCGATTGGGCCTCTACGTCTCCGTGGGACCTTTATATACATCAATAACGTAATATAAGGTAGCCTAACCCAATCTAACATCTCGGCGGTAATATTTGACCACATTCCTGGCTTGTTGACCTCTGCGTCTCCGTGGGACCTTCATATACGTCAATATCGTAATATAACCCAACCTAACCCAATCTAACATCTCGGCGGTAATATTTGACCACATTCCTGGCGAGTTGGCCTCTACGTCTCCGTGTAACCCTCCTATACATCAATAACGTAATATAACGTAACCTAACCCAACCTATCATCTCGGCGGTAATATTTGACAACATTCCTGGCGAGTTGGCTTCTACGTCTCCGTGGGACCTTTATATACATCAATAACGTAATATAACCTAACCTAACCCAACGTAACATCTCGGCGTTGATATTTGACCACATTCCTGGCGAGTTGGCCTCTACGTCTCCGTGTAACCGTCATATACATCAATAACGTAATATAACGTAACCTAACCCAACCTATCATCTCGGCGGTAATATTTGATAACATTCCTGGCGATTTGGCCTCTACGTCTCTGTGGGACCTTTATATACATCAATAACGTAATATAAGCTAGCCTAACCCAATCTAACATCTCGGCGGTAATATTTGACCACATTCCTGGCTTGTTGACCTCTGCGTCTCCGTGGGTGCTTCATATACGTCAATAACGTAATATAGCCTAACCTAACCCTACGTAACATCTCGGCGGTAATATTTGACCACATTCCTGGCGAGTTGGCTTCTACGTCTCCGTGTAACCCTCCTATACATCAATAACGTAATATAACGTAACCTAACCCAACCTAACATCTCGGCGGTAATATTTGACATCATTCCTGGCGTGTTGGCCTCTACGTCTCCGTGGGACCTTTATATATATCAATAACATAATATAAGCTAGCCTAACCCAATCTAACATCTCGGCGGTAATATTTGACCACATTCCTGGCTTGTTGGCATCTGCGTATCTGTGGGACATTTATATATGTCAATAACGTAATATAACCTAACCTAACCCAATCTAACATCTCGGCGGTAATATTTGACCACATTCCTGGCGAGTTGGACTCTACGTCTCCGTGTAACCCTCCTATACATTAATAACGTAATATAACGTAACCTAACCCAACCTATCATCTCGGCGGTAATATTTGATAACATTCCTGGCGATTTGGCCTCTACGTCTCCGTGGGACCTTTATATACATCAATAACGTAATATAAGCTAGCCTAACCCAACCTATCATCTCGGCGGTAATATTTGATAACATTCCTGGCGATTTGGCCTCTACGTCTCCGTGGGACCTTTATATACATCAATAACGTAATATAAGCTAGCCTAACCCAATCTAACATCTCGGCGGTAATATTTGACCACATTCCTGGCTTGTTGGCATCTGCGTATCTGTGGGACCTTTATATATGTCAATAACGTAATATAACCTAACCTAACCCAATCTAACATCTCGGCGGTAATATTTGACCACATTCCTGGCGAGTTGGCCTCTACGTCTCCGTGTAACCCTCCTATACATCAATAACGTAATATAACGTAACCTAACCCAACCTATCATCTCGGCGGTAATATTTGACAACATTCCTGGCGATTTGGCCTCTACGTCTCCGTGGGACCTTTATATACATCAATAACGTAATATAAGCTAGCCTAACCCAACCTATCATCTCGGCGGTAATATTTGATAACATTCCTGGCGATTTGGCCTCTACGTCTCGGTGGGACCTTTATATACATCAATAACGTAATATAAGCTAGCCTAACCCAATCTAACATCTCGGCGGTAATATTTGACCACATTCCTGGCTTGTTGACCTCTGCGTCTCCGTGGGACCTTCATATACGTCAATAACGTAATATAACCTAACCTAACCCTACGTAACATGTCGTCGGTAATATTTGACCACATTCCTGGCGAGTTGGCCTCTACGTCTCCGTGGAACCTTCGTATACATCAATAACGAAGTATAACCTAACCTACCCCAACCTATCATCTCGGCGGTAATATTTGACAACATTCCTGGCGAGTTGGCTTCTACGTCTCCGTGGGACCTTTATATACATCAATAACGTAATATAACCTAACCTAACCCAACGTAACATCTCGGCGTTGATATTTGACCACATTCCTGGCGAGTTGGCTTCTACGTCTCCGTGTAACCCTCCTATACATCAATAACGTAATATAACGTAACCTAACCCAACCTATCATCTCGGCGGTAATATTTGATAACATTCCTGGCGATTTGGCCTCTACGTCTCCGTGGGACCTTTATATATATCAATAACGTAATATAAGCTAGCCTAACCCAATCTGACATCTCGGCGGTAATATTTGACCACATTCCTGGCTTGTTGACCTCTGCGTCTCCGTGGGACCTTCATATACGTCAATAACGTAATATAACCTAATCTAACCCTACGTAACATCTCGGCGGTAATATTTGACCACATTCCTGGCGAGTTTGCCTCTACGTCTCCGTGTAACCCTCCTATACATCAATAACGTAATATAACGTAACCTAACCCAACCTATCATCTCGGCGGTAATATTTGACAACATTCCTGGCGAGTTGGCTTCTACGTCTCCGTAGGACATTTATATACATCAATAACGTAATATAAACTAACCTAACCCAACCTAACATCTCGGCGGTAATATTTGACAACATTCCTGGCGAGTTGGCCTCTACGTCTTCGTGGAACCTTCGTATACATCAATAACGAAATATAACCTAACCCAAACCAACTTATCATCTCGGCGGTAATATTTGACCACATACCTGGCGAGTTGGCCTCTACGTCCCCGTGGGACCTTTATATACTTCAATAACGAAATATAACCTATCCTAACCCGACCTATCATCTCGGCGGTAATATTTGACAACATTCCTGGCGAGTTGGCCTCTACGTCTCCGTGGGACCTTTATATACATCAATAACATGATATAAGCTATCCTAACCCAACCTAACATCTCGGCGGTAATATTTGACCACATTCCTGGCTTGTTGGCATCTGCGTGTCTGTGGGACCTTTATATATGTCAATAACGTAATATAACCTAACATAACCCAATCTAACATCTCGGCGGTAATATTTGACCACATTCCTGGCGATTTGGCCTCTACGTCTCCGTGGGACCTTTATATACATCAATAACGTAATATAAGCTAGCCTAACCCAATCTAACATCTGGGCGGTAATATTTGACCACATTCCTGGCTTGTTGACCTCTGCGTCTCCGTGGGACCTTCATATACGTCAATAACGTAATATAACCTAACCTAACCCTACGTAACATCTCGGCGGTAATATTTGACCACATTCCTGGCGAGTTGGCCTCTACGTCTCCGTGGAACCTTCGTATACATCAATAACGAAATATAACCTAACCTAAACCAACCTATCATCTCGGTGGTAATATTTGACAACATTCCTGGCGTGTTGGCCTCTACGTCTCCGTGGGACCTTTATATACATCAATAACATAATATAAGCTAGCCTAACCCAATCTGACATCTCGGCGGTAATATTTGACCACATTCCTGGCTTGTTGGCATCTGCGTGTCTGTGGGACGTTTATATATGTCAATAACGTAATATAACCTAACCTAACCCAATCTAACATCTCGGCGGTAATATTTGACCACATTCCTGGCGAGTTGGCTTCTACGTCTCCGTGTAACCCTCCTATACATCAATAACGTAATATAACGTAACCTAACCCAACCTATCATCTCGGCGGTAATATTTGACAACATTCCTGGCGAGTTGGCCTCTACGTCTCCGTGGAACCTTCGTATACATCAATAACGAAATATAAGCTAGCCTAACCCAATCTAACATCTCGGCGGTAATATTTGACCACATTCCTGGCTTGTTGACCTCTGCGTCTCCGTGGGACCTTCATATACGTCAATAACGTAATATAACCTAACCTCACCCTACGTAACATCTCGGCGGTAATATTTGACCACATTCCTGGCGAGTTGGCCTCTACGTCTCCGTGTAACCCTCCTATACATCAATAATGTAATATAACGTAACCTAACCCAACCTATCATCTCGGCGGTAATATTTGACAACATTCCTGGCGAGTTGGCTTCTACGTCTCCGTGGGACCCTTATATACATCAATAACGTAATGTAACCTAACCTAACCCAACGTAACATCTCGGCGGTAATATTTGACAACATTCCTGGCGAGTTGGCCTGTACGTCTTCGTGGAACCTTCGTATACATCAATAACGAAATATAACCTAACCCAAACCAACTTATCATCTCGGCGGTAATATTTGACAACATACCTGGCGAGTTGGCCTCTAAGTCCCCGTGGGACCTTTATATACTTCAATAACGAAATATAACCTATCCTAACCCGACCTATCATCTCGGCGGTAATATTTGACAACATTCCTGGCGAGTTGGCCTCTACGTCTCCGTGGGACCTTTATATACATCAATAACATGATATAAGCTATCCTAACCCAACCTAACATCTCGGCGGTAATATTTGACCACATTCCTGGCTTGTTGGCATCTGCGTGTCTGTGGGACCTTTATATATGTCAATAACGTAATATAACCTAACATAACCCAATCTAACATCTCGGCGGTAATATTTGACCACATTCCTGGCGATTTGGCCTCTACGTCTCCGTGGGACCTTTATATACATCAATAACGTAATATAAGCTAGCCTAACCCAATCTAACATCTGGGCGGTAATATTTGACCACATTCCTGGCTTGTTGACCTCTGCGTCTCCGTGGGACCTTCATATACGTCAATAACGTAATATAACCTAACCTAACCCTACGTAACATCTCGGCGGTAATATTTGACCACATTCCTGGCGAGTTGGCCTCTACGTCTCCGTGGAACCTTCGTATACATCAATAACGAAATATAAGCTAGCCTAACCCAATCTAACATCTCGGCGGTAATATTTGACCACATTCCTGGCTTGTTGGCATCTGCGTGTCTGTGGGACCTTTATATATGTCAATAACGTAATATAACCTAACCTAACCCAATCTAACATCTCGGCGGTAATATTTGACCACATTCCTGGCGAGTTGGCCTCTACGTTTCCGTGTAACCCTCCTATACATCAATAACTAATATAACGTAACCTAACCCAACCTATCATCTCGGCGGTAATATTTGATAACATTCCTGGCGATTGGGCCTCTACGTCTCCGTGGGACCTTTATATACATCAATAACGTAATATAAGGTAGCCTAACCCAATCTAACATCTCGGCGGTAATATTTGACCACATTCCTGGCTTGTTGACCTCTGCGTCTCCGTGGGACATTCATATACGTCAATATCGTAATATAACCCAACCTAACCCAATCTAACATCTCGGCGGTAATATTTGACCACATTCCTGGCGAGTTGGCCTCTACGTCTCCGTGTAACCCTCCTATACATCAATAACGTAATATAACGTAACCTAACCCAACCTATCATCTCGGCGGTAATATTTGACAACATTCCTGGCGAGTTGGCTTCTACGTCTCCGTGGGACCTTTATATACATCAATAACGTAATATAACCTAACCTAACCCAACGTAACATCTCGGCGTTGATATTTGACCACATTCCTGGCGAGTTGGCCTCTACGTCTCCGTGTAACCGTCATATACATCAATAACGTAATATAACGTAACCTAACCCAACCTATCATCTCGGCGGTAATATTTGATAACATTCCTGGCGATTTGGCCTCTACGTCTCTGTGGGACCTTTATATACATCAATAACGTAATATAAGCTAGCCTAACCCAATCTAACATCTCGGCGGTAATATTTGACCACATTCCTGGCTTGTTGACCTCTGCGTCTCCGTGGGTGCTTCATATACGTCAATAACGTAATATAGCCTAACCTAACCCTACGTAACATCTCGGCGGTAATATTTGACCACATTCCTGGCGAGTTGGCTTCTACGTCTCCGTGTAACCCTCCTATACATCAATAACGTAATATAACGTAACCTAACCCAACCTAACATCTCGGCGGTAATATTTGACATCATTCCTGGCGTGTTGGCCTCTACGTCTCCGTGGGACCTTTATATATATCAATAACATAATATAAGCTAGCCTAACCCAATCTAACATCTCGGCGGTAATATTTGACCACATTCCTGGCTTGTTGGCATCTGCGTATCTGTGGGACATTTATATATATCAATAACGTAATATAACCTAACCTAACCCAATCTAACATCTCGGCGGTAATATTTGACCACATTCCTGGCGAGTTGGACTCTACGTCTCCGTGTAACCCTCCTATACATTAATAACGTAATATAACGTAACCTAACCCAACCTATCATCTCGGCGGTAATATTTGATAACATTCCTGGCGATTTGGCCTCTACGTCTCCGTGGGACCTTTATATACATCAATAACGTAATATAAGCTAGCCTAACCCAATCTAACATCTCGGCGGTAATATTTGACCACATTCCTGGCTTGTTGGCATCTGCGTATCTGTGGGACCTTTATATATGTCAATAACGTAATATAACCTAACCTAACCCAATCTAACATCTCGGCGGTAATATTTGACCACATTCCTGGCGAGTTGGCCTCTACGTCTCCGTGTAACCCTCCTATACATCAATAACGTAATATAACGTAACCTAACCCAACCTATCATCTCGGCGGTAATATTTGACAACATTCCTGGCGAGTTGGCTTCTACGTCTCCGTAGGACATTTATATACATCAATAACGTAATATAACCTAACCTAACCCTACGTAACATCTCGGCGGTAATATTTGACCACATTCCTGGCGAGTTGGCCTCTACGTCTCCGTGGAACCTTCGTATACATCAATAACGAAATATAACCTAACCTAAACCAACCTATCATCTCGGTGGTAATATTTGACAACATTCCTGGCGTGTTGGCCTCTACGTCTCCGTGGGACCTTTATATACATCAATAACATAATATAAGCTAGCCTAACCCAATCTGACATCTCGGCGGTAATATTTGACCACATTCCTGGCTTGTTGGCATCTGCGTGTCTGTGGGACGTTTATATATGTCAATAACGTAATATAACCTAACCTAACCCAATCTAACATCTCGGCGGTAATATTTGACCACATTCCTGGCGAGTTGGCTTCTACGTCTCCGTGTAACCCTCCTATACATCAATAACGTAATATAACGTAACCTAACCCAACCTATCATCTCGGCGGTAATATTTGATAACATTCCTGGCGATTTGGCCTCTACGTCTCCGTGGGACCTTTATATATATCAATAACGTAATATAAGCTAGCCTAACCCAATCTAACATCTCGGCGGTAATATTTGACCACATTCCTGGCTTGTTGACCTCTGCGTCTCCGTGGGACCTTCATATACGTCAATAACGTAATATAACCTAACCTAATCCTACGTAACATCTCGGCGGTAATATTTGACCACATTCCTGGCGAGTTGGCCTCTACGTCTCCGTGTAACCCTCCTATACATCAATAACGTAATATAACGTAACCTAACCCAACCTATCATCTCGGCGGTAATATTTGACAACATTCCTGGCGAGTTGGCTTCTACGTCTCCGTGGGACCTTTATATACATCAATAACGTTATATAAACTAACCTAACCCAACCTAACATCTCGGCGGTAATATTTGACAACATTCCTGGCGAGTTGGCCTCTACGTCTCCGTGGAACCTTCGTATACATCAATAACGAAATATAACCTAACCTAACCCGACCTATCATCTCGGCGGTAATATTTGACAACATTCCTGGCGAGTTGGCCTCTACGTCTCCGTGGGACCTTTATATACATCAATAACATGATATAAGCTATCCTAACCCAACCTAACATCTCGGCGGTAATATTTGACCACATTCCTGGCTTGTTGGCATCTGCGTGTCTGTGGGACCTTTATATATGTCAATAACGTAATATAACCTAACATAACCCAATCTAACATCTCGGCGGTAATATTTGACCACATTCCTGGCGATTTGGCCTCTACGTCTCCGTGGGACCTTTATATACATCAATAACGTAATATAAGCTAGCCTAACCCAATCTAACATCTGGGCGGTAATATTTGACCACATTCCTGGCTTGTTGACCTCTGCGTCTCCGTGGGACCTTCATATACGTCAATAACGTAATATAACCTAACCTAACCCTACGTAACATCTCGGCGGTAATATTTGACCACATTCCTGGCGAGTTGGCCTCTACGTCTCCGTGGAACCTTCGTATACATCAATAACGAAATATAAGCTAGCCTAACCCAATCTAACATCTCGGCGGTAATATTTGACCACATTCCTGGCTTGTTGGCATCTGCGTGTCTGTGGGACCTTTATATATGTCAATAACGTAATATAACCTAACCTAACCCAATCTAACATCTCGGCGGTAATATTTGACCACATTCCTGGCGAGTTGGCCTCTACGTTTCCGTGTAACCCTCCTATACATCAATAACTAATATAACGTAACCTAACCCAACCTATCATCTCGGCGGTAATATTTGATAACATTCCTGGCGATTGGGCCTCTACGTCTCCGTGGGACCTTTATATACATCAATAACGTAATATAAGGTAGCCTAACCCAATCTAACATCTCGGCGGTAATATTTGACCACATTCCTGGCTTGTTGACCTCTGCGTCTCCGTGGGACATTCATATACGTCAATATCGTAATATAACCCAACCTAACCCAATCTAACATCTCGGCGGTAATATTTGACCACATTCCTGGCGAGTTGGCCTCTACGTCTCCGTGTAACCCTCCTATACATCAATAACGTAATATAACGTAACCTAACCCAACCTATCATCTCGGCGGTAATATTTGACAACATTCCTGGCGAGTTGGCTTCTACGTCTCCGTGGGACCTTTATATACATCAATAACGTAATATAACCTAACCTAACCCAACGTAACATCTCGGCGTTGATATTTGACCACATTCCTGGCGAGTTGGCCTCTACGTCTCCGTGTAACCGTCATATACATCAATAACGTAATATAACGTAACCTAACCCAACCTATCATCTCGGCGGTAATATTTGATAACATTCCTGGCGATTTGGCCTCTACGTCTCTGTGGGACCTTTATATACATCAATAACGTAATATAAGCTAGCCTAACCCAATCTAACATCTCGGCGGTAATATTTGACCACATTCCTGGCTTGTTGACCTCTGCGTCTCCGTGGGTGCTTCATATACGTCAATAACGTAATATAGCCTAACCTAACCCTACGTAACATCTCGGCGGTAATATTTGACCACATTCCTGGCGAGTTGGCTTCTACGTCTCCGTGTAACCCTCCTATACATCAATAACGTAATATAACGTAACCTAACCCAACCTAACATCTCGGCGGTAATATTTGACAACATTCCTGGCGAGTTGGCCTCTACGTCTCCGTGGAACCTTCGTATACATCAATAACGAAATATAAGCTAGCCTAACCCAATCTAACATCTCGGCGGTAATATTTGACCACATTCCTGGCTTGTTGACCTCTGCGTCTCCGTGGGACCTTCATATACGTCAATAACGTAATATAACCTAACCTCACCCTACGTAACATCTCGGCGGTAATATTTGACCACATTCCTGGCGAGTTGGCCTCTACGTCTCCGTGTAACCCTCCTATACATCAATAATGTAATATAACGTAACCTAACCCAACCTATCATCTCGGCGGTAATATTTGACAACATTCCTGGCGAGTTGGCTTCTACGTCTCCGTGGGACCCTTATATACATCAATAACGTAATGTAACCTAACCTAACCCAACGTAACATCTCGGCGGTAATATTTGACAACATTCCTGGCGAGTTGGCCTGTACGTCTTCGTGGAACCTTCGTATACATCAATAACGAAATATAACCTAACCCAAACCAACTTATCATCTCGGCGGTAATATTTGACAACATACCTGGCGAGTTGGCCTCTACGTCCCCGTGGGACCTTTATATACTTCAATAACGAAATATAACCTATCCTAACCCGACCTATCATCTCGGCGGTAATATTTGACAACATTCCTGGCGAGTTGGCCTCTACGTCTCCGTGGGACCTTTATATACATCAATAACATGATATAAGCTATCCTAACCCAACCTAACATCTCGGCGGTAATATTTGACCACATTCCTGGCTTGTTGGCATCTGCGTGTCTGTGGGACCTTTATATATGTCAATAACGTAATATAACCTAACATAACCCAATCTAACATCTCGGCGGTAATATTTGACCACATTCCTGGCGATTTGGCCTCTACGTCTCCGTGGGACCTTTATATACATCAATAACGTAATATAAGCTAGCCTAACCCAATCTAACATCTGGGCGGTAATATTTCACCACATTCCTGGCTTGTTGACCTCTGCGTCTCCGTGGGACCTTCATATACGTCAATAACGTAATATAACCTAACCTAACCCTACGTAACATCTCGGCGGTAATATTTGACCACATTCCTGGCGAGTTGGCCTCTACGTCTCCGTGGAACCTTCGTATACATCAATAACGAAATATAAGCTAGCCTAACCCAATCTAACATCTCGGCGGTAATATTTGACCACATTCCTGGCTTGTTGGCATCTGCGTGTCTGTGGGACCTTTATATATGTCAATAACGTAATATAACCTAACCTAACCCAATCTAACATCTCGGCGGTAATATTTGACCACATTCCTGGCGAGTTGGCCTCTACGTTTCCGTGTAACCCTCCTATACATCAATAACTAATATAACGTAACCTAACCCAACCTATCATCTCGGCGGTAATATTTGATAACATTCCTGGCGATTGGGCCTCTACGTCTCCGTGGGACCTTTATATACATCAATAACGTAATATAAGGTAGCCTAACCCAATCTAACATCTCGGCGGTAATATTTGACCACATTCCTGGCTTGTTGACCTCTGCGTCTCCGTGGGACATTCATATACGTCAATATCGTAATATAACCCAACCTAACCCAATCTAACATCTCGGCGGTAATATTTGACCACATTCCTGGCGAGTTGGCCTCTACGTCTCCGTGTAACCCTCCTATACATCAATAACGTAATATAACGTAACCTAACCCAACCTATCATCTCGGCGGTAATATTTGACAACATTCCTGGCGAGTTGGCTTCTACGTCTCCGTGGGACCTTTATATACATCAATAACGTAATATAACCTAACCTAACCCAACGTAACATCTCGGCGTTGATATTTGACCACATTCCTGGCGAGTTGGCCTCTACGTCTCCGTGTAACCGTCATATACATCAATAACGTAATATAACGTAACCTAACCCAACCTATCATCTCGGCGGTAATATTTGATAACATTCCTGGCGATTTGGCCTCTACGTCTCTGTGGGACCTTTATATACATCAATAACGTAATATAAGCTAGCCTAACCCAATCTAACATCTCGGCGGTAATATTTGACCACATTCCTGGCTTGTTGACCTCTGCGTCTCCGTGGGTGCTTCATATACGTCAATAACGTAATATAGCCTAACCTAACCCTACGTAACATCTCGGCGGTAATATTTGACCACATTCCTGGCGAGTTGGCTTCTACGTCTCCGTGTAACCCTCCTATACATCAATAACGTAATATAACGTAACCTAACCCAACCTAACATCTCGGCGGTAATATTTGACATCATTCCTGGCGTGTTGGCCTCTACGTCTCCGTGGGACCTTTATATATATCAATAACATAATATAAGCTAGCCTAACCCAATCTAACATCTCGGCGGTAATATTTGACCACATTCCTGGCTTGTTGGCATCTGCGTATCTGTGGGACATTTATATATATCAATAACGTAATATAACCTAACCTAACCCAATCTAACATCTCGGCGGTAATATTTGACCACATTCCTGGCGAGTTGGACTCTACGTCTCCGTGTAACCCTCCTATACATTAATAACGTAATATAACGTAACCTAACCCAACCTATCATCTCGGCGGTAATATTTGATAACATTCCTGGCGATTTGGCCTCTACGTCTCCGTGGGACCTTTATATACATCAATAACGTAATATAAGCTAGCCTAACCCAATCTAACATCTCGGCGGTAATATTTGACCACATTCCTGGCTTGTTGGCATCTGCGTATCTGTGGGACCTTTATATATGTCAATAACGTAATATAACCTAACCTAACCCAATCTAACATCTCGGCGGTAATATTTGACCACATTCCTGGCGAGTTGGCCTCTACGTCTCCGTGTAACCCTCCTATACATCAATAACGTAATATAACGTAACCTAACCCAACCTATCATCTCGGCGGTAATATTTGACAACATTCCTGGCGAGTTGGCTTCTACGTCTCCGTAGGACATTTATATACATCAATAACGTAATATAACCTAACCTAACCCTACGTAACATCTCGGCGGTAATATTTGACCACATTCCTGGCGAGTTGGCCTCTACGTCTCCGTGGAACCTTCGTATACATCAATAACGAAATATAACCTAACCTAAACCAACCTATCATCTCGGTGGTAATATTTGACAACATTCCTGGCGTGTTGGCCTCTACGTCTCCGTGGGACCTTTATATACATCAATAACATAATATAAGCTAGCCTAACCCAATCTGACATCTCGGCGGTAATATTTGACCACATTCCTGGCTTGTTGGCATCTGCGTGTCTGTGGGACGTTTATATATGTCAATAACGTAATATAACCTAACCTAACCCAATCTAACATCTCGGCGGTAATATTTGACCACATTCCTGGCGAGTTGGCTTCTACGTCTCCGTGTAACCCTCCTATACATCAATAACGTAATATAACGTAACCTAACCCAACCTATCATCTCGGCGGTAATATTTGATAACATTCCTGGCGATTTGGCCTCTACGTCTCCGTGGGACCTTTATATATATCAATAACGTAATATAAGCTAGCCTAACCCAATCTAACATCTCGGCGGTAATATTTGACCACATTCCTGGCTTGTTGACCTCTGCGTCTCCGTGGGACCTTCATATACGTCAATAACGTAATATAACCTAACCTAATCCTACGTAACATCTCGGCGGTAATATTTGACCACATTCCTGGCGAGTTGGCCTCTACGTCTCCGTGTAACCCTCCTATACATCAATAACGTAATATAACGTAACCTAACCCAACCTATCATCTCGGCGGTAATATTTGACAACATTCCTGGCGAGTTGGCTTCTACGTCTCCGTGGGACCTTTATATACATCAATAACGTTATATAAACTAACCTAACCCAACCTAACATCTCGGCGGTAATATTTGACAACATTCCTGGCGAGTTGGCCTCTACGTCTCCGTGGAACCTTCGTATACATCAATAACGAAATATAACCTAACCTAACCCGACCTATCATCTCGGCGGTAATATTTGACAACATTCCTGGCGAGTTGGCCTCTACGTCTCCGTGGGACCTTTATATACATCAATAACATGATATAAGCTATCCTAACCCAACCTAACATCTCGGCGGTAATATTTGACCACATTCCTGGCTTGTTGGCATCTGCGTGTCTGTGGGACCTTTATATATGTCAATAACGTAATATAACCTAACATAACCCAATCTAACATCTCGGCGGTAATATTTGACCACATTCCTGGCGATTTGGCCTCTACGTCTCCGTGGGACCTTTATATACATCAATAACGTAATATAAGCTAGCCTAACCCAATCTAACATCTGGGCGGTAATATTTGACCACATTCCTGGCTTGTTGACCTCTGCGTCTCCGTGGGACCTTCATATACGTCAATAACGTAATATAACCTAACCTAACCCTACGTAACATCTCGGCGGTAATATTTGACCACATTCCTGGCGAGTTGGCCTCTACGTCTCCGTGGAACCTTCGTATACATCAATAACGAAATATAAGCTAGCCTAACCCAATCTAACATCTCGGCGGTAATATTTGACCACATTCCTGGCTTGTTGGCATCTGCGTGTCTGTGGGACCTTTATATATGTCAATAACGTAATATAACCTAACCTAACCCAATCTAACATCTCGGCGGTAATATTTGACCACATTCCTGGCGAGTTGGCCTCTACGTTTCCGTGTAACCCTCCTATACATCAATAACTAATATAACGTAACCTAACCCAACCTATCATCTCGGCGGTAATATTTGATAACATTCCTGGCGATTGGGCCTCTACGTCTCCGTGGGACCTTTATATACATCAATAACGTAATATAAGGTAGCCTAACCCAATCTAACATCTCGGCGGTAATATTTGACCACATTCCTGGCTTGTTGACCTCTGCGTCTCCGTGGGACATTCATATACGTCAATATCGTAATATAACCCAACCTAACCCAATCTAACATCTCGGCGGTAATATTTGACCACATTCCTGGCGAGTTGGCCTCTACGTCTCCGTGTAACCCTCCTATACATCAATAACGTAATATAACGTAACCTAACCCAACCTATCATCTCGGCGGTAATATTTGACAACATTCCTGGCGAGTTGGCTTCTACGTCTCCGTGGGACCTTTATATACATCAATAACGTAATATAACCTAACCTAACCCAACGTAACATCTCGGCGTTGATATTTGACCACATTCCTGGCGAGTTGGCCTCTACGTCTCCGTGTAACCGTCATATACATCAATAACGTAATATAACGTAACCTAACCCAACCTATCATCTCGGCGGTAATATTTGATAACATTCCTGGCGATTTGGCCTCTACGTCTCTGTGGGACCTTTATATACATCAATAACGTAATATAAGCTAGCCTAACCCAATCTAACATCTCGGCGGTAATATTTGACCACATTCCTGGCTTGTTGACCTCTGCGTCTCCGTGGGTGCTTCATATACGTCAATAACGTAATATAGCCTAACCTAACCCTACGTAACATCTCGGCGGTAATATTTGACCACATTCCTGGCGAGTTGGCTTCTACGTCTCCGTGTAACCCTCCTATACATCAATAACGTAATATAACGTAACCTAACCCAACCTAACATCTCGGCGGTAATATTTGACATCATTCCTGGCGTGTTGGCCTCTACGTCTCCGTGGGACCTTTATATATATCAATAACATAATATAAGCTAGCCTAACCCAATCTAACATCTCGGCGGTAATATTTGACCACATTCCTGGCTTGTTGGCATCTGCGTATCTGTGGGACATTTATATATATCAATAACGTAATATAACCTAACCTAACCCAATCTAACATCTCGGCGGTAATATTTGACCACATTCCTGGCGAGTTGGACTCTACGTCTCCGTGTAACCCTCCTATACATTAATAACGTAATATAACGTAACCTAACCCAACCTATCATCTCGGCGGTAATATTTGATAACATTCCTGGCGATTTGGCCTCTACGTCTCCGTGGGACCTTTATATACATCAATAACGTAATATAAGCTAGCCTAACCCAACCTATCATCTCGGCGGTAATATTTGATAACATTCCTGGCGATTTGGCCTCTACGTCTCCGTGGGACCTTTATATACATCAATAACGTAATATAAGCTAGCCTAACCCAATCTAACATCTCGGCGGTAATATTTGACCACATTCCTGGCTTGTTGGCATCTGCGTATCTGTGGGACCTTTATATATGTCAATAACGTAATATAACCTAACCTAACCCAATCTAACATCTCGGCGGTAATATTTGACCACATTCCTGGCGAGTTGGCCTCTACGTCTCCGTGTAACCCTCCTATACATCAATAACGTAATATAACGTAACCTAACCCAACCTATCATCTCGGCGGTAATATTTGACAACATTCCTGGCGAGTTGGCTTCTACGTCTCCGTAGGACATTTATATACATCAATAACGTAATATAACCTAACCTAACCCTACGTAACATCTCGGCGGTAATATTTGACCACATTCCTGGCGAGTTGGCCTCTACGTCTCCGTGGAACCTTCGTATACATCAATAACGAAATATAACCTAACCTAAACCAACCTATCATCTCGGTGGTAATATTTGACAACATTCCTGGCGTGTTGGCCTCTACGTCTCCGTGGGACCTTTATATACATCAATAACATAATATAAGCTAGCCTAACCCAATCTGACATCTCGGCGGTAATATTTGACCACATTCCTGGCTTGTTGGCATCTGCGTGTCTGTGGGACGTTTATATATGTCAATAACGTAATATAACCTAACCTAACCCAATCTAACATCTCGGCGGTAATATTTGACCACATTCCTGGCGAGTTGGCTTCTACGTCTCCGTGTAACCCTCCTATACATCAATAACGTAATATAACGTAACCTAACCCAACCTATCATCTCGGCGGTAATATTTGATAACATTCCTGGCGATTTGGCCTCTACGTCTCCGTGGGACCTTTATATATATCAATAACGTAATATAAGCTAGCCTAACCCAATCTAACATCTCGGCGGTAATATTTGACCACATTCCTGGCTTGTTGACCTCTGCGTCTCCGTGGGACCTTCATATACGTCAATAACGTAATATAACCTAACCTAATCCTACGTAACATCTCGGCGGTAATATTTGACCACATTCCTGGCGAGTTGGCCTCTACGTCTCCGTGTAACCCTCCTATACATCAATAACGTAATATAACGTAACCTAACCCAACCTATCATCTCGGCGGTAATATTTGACAACATTCCTGGCGAGTTGGCTTCTACGTCTCCGTGGGACCTTTATATACATCAATAACGTTATATAAACTAACCTAACCCAACCTAACATCTCGGCGGTAATATTTGACAACATTCCTGGCGAGTTGGCCTCTACGTCTCCGTGGAACCTTCGTATACATCAATAACGAAATATAACCTAACCTAAACCAACCTATCATCTCGGCGGTAATATTTGACAACATTCCTGGCGTGTTGGCCTCTACGTCTCCGTGGGACCTTTATATAGATCAATAACATAATATAAGCTAGCCTAACCCAATCTAACATCTCGGCGGTAATATTTGACCACATTCCTGGCTTGTTGGCATCTGCGTATCTGTGGGACCTTTATATATGTCAATAACGTAATATAACCTAACCTAACCCAATCTAACATCTCGGCGGTAATATTTGACCACATTCCTGGCGAGTTGGCCTCTACGTCTCCGTGTAACCCTCCTATACATCAATAACGTAATATAACGTAACCTAACCCAAACTATCATCTCGGTGGTAATATTTGATAACATTCCTGGCGATTTGGCCTCTACGTCTCCGTGGGACCTTTATATACATCAATAACGTAATATAAGCTAGCCTAACCCAATCTAACATCTGGGCGGTAATATTTGACCACATTCCTGGCTTGTTGACCTCTGCGTCTCCGTGGGACCTTCATATACGTCAATAACGTAATATTACCTAACCTAACCCTACGTAACATCTCGGAGGTAATATTTGACCACATTCCTGGCGAGTTGGCTTCTACGTCTCCGTGTAACCCTCCTATACATCAATAACGTAATATAACGTAACCTAACCCAACCTATCATCTCGGCGGTAATATTTGATAACATTCCTGGCGATTTGGCCTCTACGTCTCCGTGGGACCTTTATATATATCAATAACGTAATATAAGCTAGCCAAACCCAATCTGACATCTCGGCGGTAATATTCGACCACATTCCTGGCTTGTTGACCTCTGCGTCTCCGTGGGACCTTCATATACGTCAATAACGTAATATAACCTAATCTAACCCTACGTAACATCTCGGCGGTAATATTTGACCACATTCCTGGCGAGTTTGCCTCTACGTCTCCGTGTAACCCTCCTATACATCAATAACGTAATATAACGTAACCTAACCCAACCTATCATCTCGGCGGTAATATTTGACAACATTCCTGGCGAGTTGGCTTCTACGTCTCCGTAGGACATTTATATACATCAATAACGTAATATAAACTAACCTAACCCAACCTAACATCTCGGCGGTAATATTTGACAACATTCCTGGCGAGTTGGCCTCTACGTCTTCGTGGAACCTTCGTATACATCAATAACGAAATATAACCTAACCCAAACCAACTTATCATCTCGGCGGTAATATTTGACAACATACCTGGCGAGTTGGCCTCTACGTCCCCGTGGGACCTTTATATACTTCAATAACGAAATATAACCTATCCTAACCCGACCTATCATCTCGGCGGTAATATTTGACAACATTCCTGGCGAGTTGGCCTCTACGTCTCCGTGGGACCTTTATATACATCAATAGCATGATATAAGCTATCCTAACCCAACCTAACATCTCGGCGGTAATATTTGACCACATTCCTGGCTTGTTGGCATCTGCGTGTCTGTGGGACCTTTATATATGTCAATAACGTAATATAACCTAACATAACCCAATCTAACATCTCGGCGGTAATATTTGACCACATTCCTGGCGATTTGGCCTCTACGTCTCCGTGGGACCTTTATATACATCACTAACGTAATATAAGCTAGCCTAACCCAATCTAACATCTGGGCGGTAATATTTGACCACATTCCTGGCTTGTTGACCTCTGCGTCTCCGTGGGACCTTCATATACGTCAATAACGTAGTATAACCTAACCTAACCCTACGTAACATCTCGGCGGTAATATTTGACCACATTCCTGGCGAGTTGGCCTCTACGTCTCCGTGGAACCTTCGTATACATCAATAACGAAATATAACCTAACCTAAACCAACCTATCATCTCGGTGGTAATATTTGACAACATTCCTGGCGTGTTGGCCTCTACGTCTCCGTGGGACCTTTATATACATCAATAACATAATATAAGCTAGCCTAACCCAATCTGACATCTCGGCGGTAATATTTGACCACATTCCTGGCTTGTTGGCATCTGCGTGTCTGTGGGACGTTTATATATGTCAATAACGTAATATAACCTAACCTAACCCAATCTAACATCTCGGCGGTAATATTTGACCACATTCCTGGCGAGTTGGCTTCTACGTCTCCGTGTAACCCTCCTATACATCAATAACGTAATATAACGTAACCTAACCCAACCTATCATCTCGGCGGTAATATTTGATAACATTCCTGGCGATTTGGCCTCTACGTCTCCGTGGGACCTTTATATATATCAATAACGTAATATAAGCTAGCCTAACCCAATCTAACATCTCGGCGGTAATATTTGACCACATTCCTGGCTTGTTGACCTCTGCGTCTCCGTGGGACCTTCATATACGTCAATAACGTAATATAACCTAACCTAATCCTACGTAACATCTCGGCGGTAATATTTGACCACATTCCTGGCGAGTTGGCCTCTACGTCTCCGTGTAACCCTCCTATACATCAATAACGTAATATAACGTAACCTAACCCAACCTATCATCTCGGCGGTAATATTTGACAACATTCCTGGCGAGTTGGCTTCTACGTCTCCGTGGGACCTTTATATACATCAATAACGTTATATAAACTAACCTAACCCAACCTAACATCTCGGCGGTAATATTTGACAACATTCCTGGCGAGTTGGCCTCTACGTCTCCGTGGAACCTTCGTATACATCAATAACGAAATATAACCTAACCTAAACCAACCTATCATCTCGGCGGTAATATTTGACAACATTCCTGGCGTGTTGGCCTCTACGTCTCCGTGGGACCTTTATATAGATCAATAACATAATATAAGCTAGCCTAACCCAATCTAACATCTCGGCGGTAATATTTGACCACATTCCTGGCTTGTTGGCATCTGCGTATCTGTGGGACCTTTATATATGTCAATAACGTAATATAACCTAACCTAACCCAATCTAACATCTCGGCGGTAATATTTGACCACATTCCTGGCGAGTTGGCCTCTACGTCTCCGTGTAACCCTCCTATACATCAATAACGTAATATAACGTAACCTAACCCAAACTATCATCTCGGTGGTAATATTTGATAACATTCCTGGCGATTTGGCCTCTACGTCTCCGTGGGACCTTTATATACATCAATAACGTAATATAAGCTAGCCTAACCCAATCTAACATCTGGGCGGTAATATTTGACCACATTCCTGGCTTGTTGACCTCTGCGTCTCCGTGGGACCTTCATATACGTCAATAACGTAATATTACCTAACCTAACCCTACGTAACATCTCGGCGGTAATATTTGACCACATTCCTGGCGAGTTGGCTTCTACGTCTCCGTGTAACCCTCCTATACATCAATAACGTAATATAACGTAACCTAACCCAACCTATCATCTCGGCGGTAATATTTGATAACATTCCTGGCGATTTGGCCTCTACGTCTCCGTGGGACCTTTATATATATCAATAACGTAATATAAGCTAGCCTAACCCAATCTGACATCTCGGCGGTAATATTTGACCACATTCCTGGCTTGTTGACCTCTGCGTCTCCGTGGGACCTTCATATACGTCAATAACGTAATATAACCTAATCTAACCCTACGTAACATCTCGGCGGTAATATTTGACCACATTCCTGGCGAGTTTGCCTCTACGTCTCCGTGTAACCCTCCTATACATCAATAACGTAATATAACGTAACCTAACCCAACCTATCATCTCGGCGGTAATATTTGACAACATTCCTGGCGAGTTGGCTTCTACGTCTCCGTAGGACATTTATATACATCAATAACGTAATATAAACTAACCTAACCCAACCTAACATCTCGGCGGTAATATTTGACAACATTCCTGGCGAGTTGGCCTCTACGTCTTCGTGGAACCTTCGTATACATCAATAACGAAATATAACCTAACCCAAACCAACTTATCATCTCGGCGGTAATATTTGACAACATACCTGGCGAGTTGGCCTCTACGTCCCCGTGGGACCTTTATATACTTCAATAACGAAATATAACCTATCCTAACCCGACCTATCATCTCGGCGGTAATATTTGACAACATTCCTGGCGAGTTGGCCTCTACGTCTCCGTGGGACCTTTATATACATCAATAACATGATATAAGCTATCCTAACCCAACCTAACATCTCGGCGGTAATATTTGACCACATTCCTGGCTTGTTGGCATCTGCGTGTCTGTGGGACCTTTATATATGTCAATAACGTAATATAACCTAACATAACCCAATCTAACATCTCGGCGGTAATATTTGACCACATTCCTGGCGATTTGGCCTCTACGTCTCCGTGGGACCTTTATATACATCAATAACGTAATATAAGCTAGCCTAACCCAATCTAACATCTGGGCGGTAATATTTGACCACATTCCTGGCTTGTTGACCTCTGCGTCTCCGTGGGACCTTCATATACGTCAATAACGTAATATAACCTAACCTAACCCTACGTAACATCTCGGCGGTAATATTTGACCACATTCCTGGCGAGTTGGCCTCTACGTCTCCGTGGAACCTTCGTATACATCAATAACGAAATATAACCTAACCTAAACCAACCTATCATCTCGGTGGTAATATTTGACAACATTCCTGGCGTGTTGGCCTCTACGTCTCCGTGGGACCTTTATATACATCAATAACATAATATAAGCTAGCCTAACCCAATCTGACATCTCGGCGGTAATATTTGACCACATTCCTGGCTTGTTGGCATCTGCGTGTCTGTGGGACGTTTATATATGTCAATAACGTAATATAACCTAACCTAACCCAATCTAACATCTCGGCGGTAATATTTGACCACATTCCTGGCGAGTTGGCTTCTACGTCTCCGTGTAACCCTCCTATACATCAATAACGTAATATAACGTAACCTAACCCAACCTATCATCTCGGCGGTAATATTTGATAACATTCCTGGCGATTTGGCCTCTACGTCTCCGTGGGACCTTTATATATATCAATAACGTAATATAAGCTAGCCTAACCCAATCTAACATCTCGGCGGTAATATTTGACAACATTCCTGGCTTGTTGACCTCTGCGTCTCCGTGGGACCTTCATATACGTCAATAACGTAATATAACCTAATCTAACCCTACGTAACATCTCGGCGGTAATATTTGACAACATTCCTGGCGAGTTGGCCTCTACGTCTTCGTGGAACCTTCGTATACATCAATAACGATATATAACCTAACCCAAACCAACTTATCATCTCGGCGGTAATATTTGACAACATACCTGGCGAGTTGGCCTCTACGTCCCCGTGGGACCTTTATATACTTCAATAACGAAATATAACCTATCCTAACCCGACCTATCATCTCGGCGGTAATATTTGACAACATTCCTGGCGAGTTGGCCTCTACGTCTCCGTGGGACCTTTATATACATCAATAACATGATATAAGCTAGCCTAACCCAACCTAACATCTCGGCGGTAATATTTGACCACATTCCTGGCTTGTTGGCATCTGCGTGTCTGTGGGACCTTTATATATGTCAATAACGTAATATAACCTAACATAACCCAATCTAACATCTCGGCGGTAATATTTGACCACATTCCTGGCGAGTTGGCCTCTACGTCTCCGTGTAACCCTCCTATACATCAATAACGTAATATAACGTAACCTAACCCAACCTATCATCTCGGCGGTAATATTTGACAACATTCCTGGCGAGTTGGCTTCTACGTCTCCGTGGGACCTTTATATACATCAATAACGTAATATAAACTAACCTAACCCAACCTAACATCTCGGCGGTAATATTTGACAACATTCCTGGCGAGTTGGCCTCTACGTCTCCGTGGAACCTTCGTATACATCAATAACGAAATATAAGCTAGCCTAACCCAATCTAACATCTCGGCGGTAATATTTGACCACATTCCTGGCTTGTTGACCTCTGCGTCTCCGTGGGACCTTTATATATGTCAATAACGTAATATAACCTAACATAACCCAATCTAACATCTCGGCGGTAATATTTGACCACATTCCTGGCGATTTGGCCTCTACGTCTCCGTGGGACCTTTATATACATCACTAACGTAATATAAGCTAGCCTAACCCAATCTAACATCTGGGCGGTAATATTTGACCACATTCCTGGCTTGTTGACCTCTGCGTCTCCGTGGGACCTTCATATACGTCAATAACGTAGTATAACCTAACCTAACCCTACGTAACATCTCGGCGGTAATATTTGACCACATTCCTGGCGAGTTGGCCTCTACGTCTCCGTGGAACCTTCGTATACATCAATAACGAAATATAACCTAACCTAAACCAACCTATCATCTCGGTGGTAATATTTGACAACATTCCTGGCGTGTTGGCCTCTACGTCTCCGTGGGACCTTTATATACATCAATAACATAATATAAGCTAGCCTAACCCAATCTGACATCTCGGCGGTAATATTTGACCACATTCCTGGCTTGTTGGCATCTGCGTGTCTGTGGGACGTTTATATATGTCAATAACGTAATATAACCTAACCTAACCCAATCTAACATCTCGGCGGTAATATTTGACCACATTCCTGGCGAGTTGGCCTCTACGTCTTCGTGGAACCTTCGTATACATCAATAACGATATATAACCTAACCCAAACCAACTTATCATCTCGGCGGTAATATTTGACAACATACCTGGCGAGTTGGCCTCTACGTCCCCGTGGGACCTTTATATACTTCAATAACGAAATATAACCTATCCTAACCCGACCTATCATCTCGGCGGTAATATTTGACAACATTCCTGGCGAGTTGGCCTCTACGTCTCCGTGGGACCTTTATATACATCAATAACATGATATAAGCTAGCCTAACCCAACCTAACATCTCGGCGGTAATATTTGACCACATTCCTGGCTTGTTGGCATCTGCGTGTCTGTGGGACCTTTATATATGTCAATAACGTAATATAACCTAACATAACCCAATCTAACATCTCGGCGGTAATATTTGACCACATTCCTGGCGAGTTGGCCTCTACGTCTCCGTGTAACCCTCCTATACATCAATAACGTAATATAACGTAACCTAACCCAACCTATCATCTCGGCGGTAATATTTGACAACATTCCTGGCGAGTTGGCTTCTACGTCTCCGTGGGACCTTTATATACATCAATAACGTAATATAAACTAACCTAACCCAACCTAACATCTCGGCGGTAATATTTGACAACATTCCTGGCGAGTTGGCCTCTACGTCTCCGTGGAACCTTCGTATACATCAATAACGAAATATAAGCTAGCCTAACCCAATCTAACATCTCGGCGGTAATATTTGACCACATTCCTGGCTTGTTGACCTCTGCGTCTCCGTGGGACCTTTATATATGTCAATAACGTAATATAACCTAACATAACCCAATCTAACATCTCGGCGGTAATATTTGACCACATTCCTGGCGATTTGGCCTCTACGTCTCCGTGGGACCTTTATATACATCACTAACGTAATATAAGCTAGCCTAACCCAATCTAACATCTGGGCGGTAATATTTGACCACATTCCTGGCTTGTTGACCTCTGCGTCTCCGTGGGACCTTCATATACGTCAATAACGTAGTATAACCTAACCTAACCCTACGTAACATCTCGGCGGTAATATTTGACCACATTCCTGGCGAGTTGGCCTCTACGTCTCCGTGGAACCTTCGTATACATCAATAACGAAATATAACCTAACCTAAACCAACCTATCATCTCGGTGGTAATATTTGACAACATTCCTGGCGTGTTGGCCTCTACGTCTCCGTGGGACCTTTATATACATCAATAACATAATATAAGCTAGCCTAACCCAATCTGACATCTCGGCGGTAATATTTGACCACATTCCTGGCTTGTTGGCATCTGCGTGTCTGTGGGACGTTTATATATGTCAATAACGTAATATAACCTAACCTAACCCAATCTAACATCTCGGCGGTAATATTTGACCACATTCCTGGCGAGTTGGCTTCTACGTCTCCGTGTAACCCTAATATACATCAATAACGTAATATAACGTAACCTAACCCAACCTATCATCTCGGCGGTAATATTTGATAACATTCCTGGCGATTTGGCCTCTACGTCTCCGTGGGACCTTTATATATATCAATAACGTAATATAAGCTAGCCTAACCCAATCTAACATCTCGGCGGTAATATTTGACCACATTCCTGGCTTGTTGACCTCTGCGTCTCCGTGGGACCTTCATATACGTCAATAACGTAATATAACCTAACCTAATCCTACGTAACATCTCGGCGGTAATATTTGACCACATTCCTGGCGAGTTGGCCTCTACGTCTCCGTGTAACCCTCCTATACATCAATAACGTAATATAACGTAACCTAACCCAACCTATCATCTCGGCGGTAATATTTGACAACATTCCTGGCGAGTTGGCTTCTACGTCTCCGTGGGACCTTTATATACATCAATAACGTTATATAAACTAACCTAACCCAACCTAACATCTCGGCGGTAATATTTGACAACATTCCTGGCGAGTTGGCCTCTACGTCTCCGTGGAACCTTCGTATACATCAATAACGAAATATAACCTAACCTAAACCAACCTATCATCTCGGCGGTAATATTTGACAACATTCCTGGCGTGTTGGCCTCTACGTCTCCGTGGGACCTTTATATAGATCAATAACATAATATAAGCTAGCCTAACCCAATCTAACATCTCGGCGGTAATATTTGACCACATTCCTGGCTTGTTGGCATCTGCGTATCTGTGGGACCTTTATATATGTCAATAACGTAATATAACCTAACCTAACCCAATCTAACATCTCGGCGGTAATATTTGACCACATTCCTGGCGAGTTGGCCTCTACGTCTCCGTGTAACCCTCCTATACATCAATAACGTAATATAACGTAACCTAACCCAAACTATCATCTCGGTGGTAATATTTGATAACATTCCTGGCGATTTGGCCTCTACGTCTCCGTGGGACCTTTATATACATCAATAACGTAATATAAGCTAGCCTAACCCAATCTAACATCTGGGCGGTAATATTTGACCACATTCCTGGCTTGTTGACCTCTGCGTCTCCGTGGGACCTTCATATACGTCAATAACGTAATATTACCTAACCTAACCCTACGTAACATCTCGGCGGTAATATTTGACCACATTCCTGGCGAGTTGGCTTCTACGTCTCCGTGTAACCCTCCTATACATCAATAACGTAATATAACGTAACCTAACCCAACCTATCATCTCGGCGGTAATATTTGATAACATTCCTGGCGATTTGGCCTCTACGTCTCCGTGGGACCTTTATATATATCAATAACGTAATATAAGCTAGCCTAACCCAATCTGACATCTCGGCGGTAATATTTGACCACATTCCTGGCTTGTTGACCTCTGCGTCTCCGTGGGACCTTCATATACGTCAATAACGTAATATAACCTAATCTAACCCTACGTAACATCTCGGCGGTAATATTTGACCACATTCCTGGCGAGTTTGCCTCTACGTCTCCGTGTAACCCTCCTATACATCAATAACGTAATATAACGTAACCTAACCCAACCTATCATCTCGGCGGTAATATTTGACAACATTCCTGGCGAGTTGGCTTCTACGTCTCCGTAGGACATTTATATACATCAATAACGTAATATAAACTAACCTAACCCAACCTAACATCTCGGCGGTAATATTTGACAACATTCCTGGCGAGTTGGCCTCTACGTCTTCGTGGAACCTTCGTATACATCAATAACGAAATATAACCTAACCCAAACCAACTTATCATCTCGGCGGTAATATTTGACAACATACCTGGCGAGTTGGCCTCTACGTCCCCGTGGGACCTTTATATACTTCAATAACGAAATATAACCTATCCTAACCCGACCTATCATCTCGGCGGTAATATTTGACAACATTCCTGGCGAGTTGGCCTCTACGTCTCCGTGGGACCTTTATATACATCAATAACATGATATAAGCTATCCTAACCCAACCTAACATCTCGGCGGTAATATTTGACCACATTCCTGGCTTGTTGGCATCTGCGTGTCTGTGGGACCTTTATATATGTCAATAACGTAATATAACCTAACATAACCCAATCTAACATCTCGGCGGTAATATTTGACCACATTCCTGGCGATTTGGCCTCTACGTCTCCGTGGGACCTTTATATACATCAATAACGTAATATAAGCTAGCCTAACCCAATCTAACATCTGGGCGGTAATATTTGACCACATTCCTGGCTTGTTGACCTCTGCGTCTCCGTGGGACCTTCATATACGTCAATAACGTAATATAACCTAACCTAACCCTACGTAACATCTCGGCGGTAATATTTGACCACATTCCTGGCGAGTTGGCCTCTACGTCTCCGTGGAACCTTCGTATACATCAATAACGAAATATAACCTAACCTAAACCAACCTATCATCTCGGTGGTAATATTTGACAACATTCCTGGCGTGTTGGCCTCTACGTCTCCGTGGGACCTTTATATACATCAATAACATAATATAAGCTAGCCTAACCCAATCTGACATCTCGGCGGTAATATTTGACCACATTCCTGGCTTGTTGGCATCTGCGTGTCTGTGGGACGTTTATATATGTCAATAACGTAATATAACCTAACCTAACCCAATCTAACATCTCGGCGGTAATATTTGACCACATTCCTGGCGAGTTGGCTTCTACGTCTCCGTGTAACCCTGCTATACATCAATAACGTAATATAACGTAACCTAACCCAACCTATCATCTCGGCGGTAATATTTGATAACATTCCTGGCGATTTGGCCTCTACGTCTCCGTGGGACCTTTATATATATCAATAACGTAATATAAGCTAGCCTAACCCAATCTAACATCTCGGCGGTAATATTTGACAACATTCCTGGCTTGTTGACCTCTGCGTCTCCGTGGGACCTTCATATACGTCAATAACGTAATATAACCTAATCTAACCCTACGTAACATCTCGGCGGTAATATTTGACCACATTCCTGGCGAGTTTGCCTCTACGTCTCCGTGTAACCCTCCTATACATCAATAACGTAATATAACGTAACCTAACCCAATCTATCATCTCGGCGGTAATATTTGACAACATTCCTGGCGAGTTGGCTTCTACGTCTCCGTAGGACATTTATATACATCAATAACGTAATATAAACTAACCTAACCCAACCTAACATCTCGGCGGTAATATTTGACAACATTCCTGGCGAGTTGGCCTCTACGTCTTCGTGGAACCTTCGTATACATCAATAACGAAATATAACCTAACCCAAACCAACTTATCATCTCGGCGGTAATATTTGACAACATACCTGGCGAGTTGGCCTCTACGTCCCCGTGGGACCTTTATATACTTCAATAACGAAATATAACCTATCCTAACCCGACCTATCATCTCGGCGGTAATATTTGACAACATTCCTGGCGAGTTGGCCTCTACGTCTCCGTGGGACCTTTATATACATCAATAACATGATATAAGCTAGCCTAACCCAACCTAACATCTCGGCGGTAATATTTGACCACATTCCTGGCTTGTTGGCATCTGCGTGTCTGTGGGACCTTTATATATGTCAATAACGTAATATAACCTAACATAACCCAATCTAACATCTCGGCGGTAATATTTGACCACATTCCTGGCGAGTTGGCCTCTACGTCTCCGTGTAACCCTCCTATACATCAATAACGTAATATAACGTAACCTAACCCAACCTATCATCTCGGCGGTAATATTTGACAACATTCCTGGCGAGTTGGCTTCTACGTCTCCGTGGGACCTTTATATACATCAATAACGTAATATAAACTAACCTAACCCAACCTAACATCTCGGCGGTAATATTTGACAACATTCCTGGCGAGTTGGCCTCTACGTCTCCGTGGAACCTTCGTATACATCAATAACGAAATATAAGCTAGCCTAACCCAATCTAACATCTCGGCGGTAATATTTGACCACATTCCTGGCGAGTTGGCCTCTACGTCTCCGTGTAACCCTCCTATACATCAATAATGTAATATAACGTAACCTAACCCAACCTATCATCTCGGCGGTAATATTTGACAACATTCCTGGCGAGTTGGCTTCTACGTCTCCGTGGGACCCTTATATACATCAATAACGTAATGTAACCTAACCTAACCCAACGTAACATCTCGGCGTTAATATTTGACCACATTCCTGGCGAGTTGGCCTCTACGTCTCCGTGTAACCCTCATATACATCAATAACGTAATATAACGTAACCTAACCCAACGTATCATCTCAGCGGTAATATTTGACAACATTCCTGGCGTGTTGGCCTCTACGTCTCCGTGGGACCTTTATCTACATCAATAACATAATATAAGCTAGCCTAACCCGACCTATCATCTCGGCGGTAATATTTGACAACATTCCTGGCGAGTTGGCCTCTACGTCTCCGTGGGACCTTTATATACATCAATAACGAAATATAAGCTAGCCTAACCCAATCTAACATCTCGGCGGTAATATTTGACCACATTCCTGGCTTGTTGACCTCTGCGTCTCCGTGGGACCTTCATATACGTCAATAACGTAATATAACCTAACCTCACCCTACGTAACATCTCGGCGGTAATATTTGACCACATTCCTGGCGAGTTGGCCTCTACGTCTCCGTGTAACCCTCCTATACATCAATAATGTAATATAACGTAACCTAACCCAACCTATCATCTCGGCGGTAATATTTGACAACATTCCTGGCGAGTTGGCTTCTACGTCTCCGTGGGACCCTTATATACATCAATAACGTAATGTAACCTAACCTAACCCAACGTAACATCTCGGCGTTAATATTTGACCACATTCCTGGCGAGTTGGCCTCTACGTCTCCGTGTAACCCTCATATACATCAATAACGTAATATAACGTAACCTAACCCAACGTATCATCTCAGCGGTAATATTTGACAACATTCCTGGCGTGTTGGCCTCTACGTCTCCGTGGGACCTTTATCTACATCAATAACATAATATAAGCTAGCCTAACCCAATCTAACATCTCGCCGGTAATATTTGACCACATTGCTGGCTTGTTGGCATCTGCGTCCCTGTGGGACCTTTATATATGTCAATAACGTAATATAACCTAACCTAACCCAAGCTAACATCTCGGCGGTAATATTTGACCACATTCCTGGCGAGTTGGCCTCTACGTCTCCGTGTAACCCTCCTATACATCAATAACGTAATATAACGTAACCTAACCCAACCTATCATCTCGGCGGTAATATTTGACAACATTCCTGGCGAATTGGCTCCTACGTCTCCGTGGGACCTTTATATACATCAATAACGTGATATAAACTAACCTAACCCAACCTAACATCTCGGCGGTAATATTTGACAACATTCCTGGCGAGTTGGCCTCTACGTCTCCGTGTAACCCTCCTATACATCAATAACGTAATATAACGTAACCTAACCCAACCTATCATCTCGGCGGTAATATTTGACAACATTCCTGGCGAGTTGGCTTCTACGTCTCCGTGGGACCTTTATATACATCAATAACGTAATATAAACTAACCTAACCCAACCTAACATCTCGGCGGTAATATTTGACAACATTCCTGGCGAGTTGGCCTCTACGTCTCCGTGGAACCTATATATACATCAATAACGAAATATAAGCTAGCCTAACCCAATCTAACATCTCGGCGGTAATATTTGACCACATTCCTGGCTTGTTGACCTCTGCGTCTCCGTGGGACCTTCATATACGTCAATAACGTAATATAACCTAACCTCACCCTACGTAACATCTCGGCGGTAATATTTGACAACATTCCTGGCGAGTTGGCTTCTACGTCTCCGTGGGACCCTTATATACATCAATAACGTAATGTAACCTAACCTAACCCAACGTAACATCTCGGCGTTAATATTTGACCACATTCCTGGCGAGTTGGCCTCTACGTCTCCGTGTAACCCTCATATACATCAATAACGTAATATAACGTAACCTAACCCAACGTATCATCTCAGCGGTAATATTTGACAACATTCCTGGCGTGTTGGCCTCTACGTCTCCGTGGGACCTTTATCTACATCAATAACATAATATAAGCTAGCCTAACCCAATCTAACATCTCGCCGGTAATATTTGACCACATTGCTGGCTTGTTGGCATCTGCGTCTCTGTGGGACCTTTATATATGTCAATAACGTAATATAACCTAACCTAACCCAATCTAACATCTCGGCGGTAATATTTGACCACATTCCTGGCGAGTTGGCCTCTACGTCTCCGTGTAACCCTCCTATACATCAATAACGTAATATAACGTAACCTAACCCAACCTATCATCTCGGCGGTAATATTTGACAACATTCCTGGCGAATTGGCTCCTACGTCTCCGTGGGACCTTTATATACATCAATAACGTAATATAAACTAACCTAACCCAATCTAACATCTCGGCGGTAATATTTGACCACATTCCTGGCGAGTTGGCTTCTACGTCTCCGTGTAACCCTCCTATACATCAATAACGTAATATAACGTAACCTAACCCAACCTATCATCTCGGCGGTAATATTTGACAACATTCCTGGCGAGTTGGCTTCTACGTCTCCGTAGGACATTTATATACATCAATAACGTAATATAAACTAACCTAACCCAACCTAACATCTCGGCGGTAATATTTGACAACATTCCTGGCGAGTTGGCCTCTACGTCTTCGTGGAACCTTCGTATACATCAATAACGAAATATAACCTAACCCAAACCAACTTATCATCTCGGCGGTAATATTTGACAACATACCTGGCGAGTTGGCCTCTACGTCCCCGTGGGACCTTTATATACTTCAATAACGAAATATAACCTATCCTAACCCGACCTATCATCTCGGCGGTAACATTTGACCACATTCCTGGCGAGTTGGCTTCTACGTCTCCGTGTAACCCTCCTATACATCAATAACGTAATATAACGTAACCTAACCCAACCTATCATCTCGGCGGTAATATTTGATAACATTCCTGGCGATTTGGCCTCTACGTCTCCGTGGGACCTTTATATATATCAATAACGTAATATAAGCTAGCCTAACCCAATCTAACATCTCGGCGGTAATATTTGACCACATTCCTGGCTTGTTGACCTCTGCGTCTCCGTGGGACCTTCATATACGTCAATAACGTAATATAACCTAATCTAACCCTACGTAACATCTCGGCGGTAATATTTGACCACATTCCTGGCGAGTTTGCCTCTACGTCTTCGTGTAACCCTCCTATACATCAATAACGTAATATAACGTAACCTAACCCAACCTATCATCTCGGCGGTAATATTTGACAATATTCCTGGCGAGTTGGCTTCTACGTCTCCGTAGGACATTTATATACATCAATAACGTAATATAAACTAACCTAACCCAACCTAACATCTCGGCGGTAATATTTGACAACATTCCTGGCGAGTTGGCCTCTACGTCTTCGTGGAACCTTCGTATACATCAATAACGAAATATAACCTAACCCAAACCAACTTATCATCTCGGCGGTAATATTTGACAACATACCTGGCGAGTTGGCCTCTACGTCCCCGTGGGACCTTTATATACTTCAATAACGAAATATAACCTATCCTAACCCGACCTATCATCTCGGCGGTAATATTTGACAACATTCCTGGCGAGTTGGCCTCTACGTCTCCGTGGGACCTTTATATACATCAATAACATGATATAAGCTATCCTAACCCAACCTAACATCTCGGCGGTAATATTTGACCACATTCCTGGCTTGTTGGCATCTGCGTGTCTGTGGGACCTTTATATATGTCAATAACGTAATATAACCTAACATAACCCAATCTAACATCTCGGCGGTAATATTTGACCACATTCCTGGCGATTTGGCCTCTACGTCTCCGTGGGACCTTTATATACATCAATAACGTAATATAAGCTAGCCTAACCCAATCTAACATCTGGGCGGTAATATTTGACCACATTCCTGGCTTGTTGACCTCTGCGTCTCCGTGGGACCTTCATATACGTCAATAACGTAATATAACCTAACCTAACCCTACGTAACATCTCGGCGGTAATATTTGACCACATTCCTGGCGAGTTGGCCTCTACGTCTCCGTGGAACCTTCGTATACATCAATAACGAAATATAACCTAACCTAAACCAACCTATCATCTCGGTGGTAATATTTGACAACATTCCTGGCGTGTTGGCCTCTACGTCTCCGTGGGACCTTTATATACATCAATAACATAATATAAGCTAGCCTAACCCAATCTGACATCTCGGCGGTAATATTTGACCACATTCCTGGCTTGTTGGCATCTGCGTGTCTGTGGGACGTTTATATATGTCAATAACGTAATATAACCTAACCTAACCCAATCTAACATCTCGGCGGTAATATTTGACCACATTCCTGGCGAGTTGGCTTCTACGTCTCCGTGTAACCCTCCTATACATCAATAACGTAATATAACGTAACCTAACCCAACCTATCATCTCGGCGGTAATATTTGATAACATTCCTGGCGATTTGGCCTCTACGTCTCCGTGGGACCTTTATATATATCAATAACGTAATATAAGCTAGCCTAACCCAATCTAACATCTCGGCGGTAATATTTGACAACATTCCTGGCTTGTTGACCTCTGCGTCTCCGTGGGACCTTCATATACGTCAATAACGTAATATAACCTAATCTAACCCTACGTAACATCTCGGCGGTAATATTTGACCACATTCCTGGCGAGTTTGCCTCTACGTCTCCGTGTAACCCTCCTATACATCAATAACGTAATATAACGTAACCTAACCCAATCTATCATCTCGGCGGTAATATTTGACAACATTCCTGGCGAGTTGGCTTCTACGTCTCCGTAGGACATTTATATACATCAATAACGTAATATAAACTAACCTAACCCAACCTAACATCTCGGCGGTAATATTTGACAACATTCCTGGCGAGTTGGCCTCTACGTCTTCGTGGAACCTTCGTATACATCAATAACGAAATATAACCTAACCCAAACCAACTTATCATCTCGGCGGTAATATTTGACAACATACCTGGCGAGTTGGCCTCTACGTCCCCGTGGGACCTTTATATACTTCAATAACGAAATATAACCTATCCTAACCCGACCTATCATCTCGGCGGTAATATTTGACAACATTCCTGGCGAGTTGGCCTCTACGTCTCCGTGGGACCTTTATATACATCAATAACATGATATAAGCTAGCCTAACCCAACCTAACATCTCGGCGGTAATATTTGACCACATTCCTGGCTTGTTGGCATCTGCGTGTCTGTGGGACCTTTATATATGTCAATAACGTAATATAACCTAACATAACCCAATCTAACATCTCGGCGGTAATATTTGACCACATTCCTGGCGAGTTGGCCTCTACGTCTCCGTGTAACCCTCCTATACATCAATAACGTAATATAACGTAACCTAACCCAACCTATCATCTCGGCGGTAATATTTGACAACATTCCTGGCGAGTTGGCTTCTACGTCTCCGTGGGACCTTTATATACATCAATAACGTAATATAAACTAACCTAACCCAACCTAACATCTCGGCGGTAATATTTGACAACATTCCTGGCGAGTTGGCCTCTACGTCTCCGTGGAACCTTCGTATACATCAATAACGAAATATAAGCTAGCCTAACCCAATCTAACATCTCGGCGGTAATATTTGACCACATTCCTGGCTTGTTGACCTCTGCGTCTCCGTGGGACCTTCATATACGTCAATAACGTAATATAACCTAACCTCACCCTACGTAACATCTCGGCGGTAATATTTGACCACATTCCTGGCGAGTTGGCCTCTACGTCTCCGTGTAACCCTCCTATACATCAATAATGTAATATAACGTAACCTAACCCAACCTATCATCTCGGCGGTAATATTTGACAACATTCCTGGCGAGTTGGCTTCTACGTCTCCGTGGGACCCTTATATACATCAATAACGTAATGTAACCTAACCTAACCCAACGTAACATCTCGGCGTTAATATTTGACCACATTCCTGGCGAGTTGGCCTCTACGTCTCCGTGTAACCCTCATATACATCAATAACGTAATATAACGTAACCTAACCCAACGTATCATCTCAGCGGTAATATTTGACAACATTCCTGGCGTGTTGGCCTCTACGTCTCCGTGGGACCTTTATCTACATCAATAACATAATATAAGCTAGCCTAACCCAATCTAACATCTCGCCGGTAATATTTGACCACATTGCTGGCTTGTTGGCATCTGCGTCCCTGTGGGACCTTTATATATGTCAATAACGTAATATAACCTAACCTAACCCAAGCTAACATCTCGGCGGTAATATTTGACCACATTCCTGGCGAGTTGGCCTCTACGTCTCCGTGTAACCCTCCTATACATCAATAACGTAATATAACGTAACCTAACCCAACCTATCATCTCGGCGGTAATATTTGACAACATTCCTGGCGAATTGGCTCCTACGTCTCCGTGGGACCTTTATATACATCAATAACGTGATATAAACTAACCTAACCCAACCTAACATCTCGGCGGTAATATTTGACAACATTCCTGGCGAGTTGGCCTCTACGTCTCCGTGTAACCCTCCTATACATCAATAACGTAATATAACGTAACCTAACCCAACCTATCATCTCGGCGGTAATATTTGACAACATTCCTGGCGAGTTGGCTTCTACGTCTCCGTGGGACCTTTATATACATCAATAACGTAATATAAACTAACCTAACCCAACCTAACATCTCGGCGGTAATATTTGACAACATTCCTGGCGAGTTGGCCTCTACGTCTCCGTGGAACCTATATATACATCAATAACGAAATATAAGCTAGCCTAACCCAATCTAACATCTCGGCGGTAATATTTGACCACATTCCTGGCTTGTTGACCTCTGCGTCTCCGTGGGACCTTCATATACGTCAATAACGTAATATAACCTAACCTCACCCTACGTAACATCTCGGCGGTAATATTTGACAACATTCCTGGCGAGTTGGCTTCTACGTCTCCGTGGGACCCTTATATACATCAATAACGTAATGTAACCTAACCTAACCCAACGTAACATCTCGGCGTTAATATTTGACCACATTCCTGGCGAGTTGGCCTCTACGTCTCCGTGTAACCCTCATATACATCAATAACGTAATATAACGTAACCTAACCCAACGTATCATCTCAGCGGTAATATTTGACAACATTCCTGGCGTGTTGGCCTCTACGTCTCCGTGGGACCTTTATCTACATCAATAACATAATATAAGCTAGCCTAACCCAATCTAACATCTCGCCGGTAATATTTGACCACATTGCTGGCTTGTTGGCATCTGCGTCTCTGTGGGACCTTTATATATGTCAATAACGTAATATAACCTAACCTAACCCAATCTAACATCTCGGCGGTAATATTTGACCACATTCCTGGCGAGTTGGCCTCTACGTCTCCGTGTAACCCTCCTATACATCAATAACGTAATATAACGTAACCTAACCCAACCTATCATCTCGGCGGTAATATTTGACAACATTCCTGGCGAATTGGCTCCTACGTCTCCGTGGGACCTTTATATACATCAATAACGTAATATAAACTAACCTAACCCAATCTAACATCTCGGCGGTAATATTTGACCACATTCCTGGCGAGTTGGCTTCTACGTCTCCGTGGAACCTTCGTATACATCAATAACGAAATATAAGCTAGCCTAACCCAATCTAACATCTCGGCGGTAATATTTGACCACATTCCTGGCTTGTTGACCTCTGCGTCTCCGTGGGACCTTCATATACGTCAATAACGTAATATAACCTAACCTCACCCTACGTAACATCTCGGCGGTAATATTTGACCACATTCCTGGCGAGTTGGCCTCTACGTCTCCGTGTAACCCTCCTATACATCAATAATGTAATATAACGTAACCTAACCCAACCTATCATCTCGGCGGTAATATTTGACAACATTCCTGGCGAGTTGGCTTCTACGTCTCCGTGGGACCCTTATATACATCAATAACGTAATGTAACCTAACCTAACCCAACGTAACATCTCGGCGTTAATATTTGACCACATTCCTGGCGAGTTGGCCTCTACGTCTCCGTGTAACCCTCATATACATCAATAACGTAATATAACGTAACCTAACCCAACGTATCATCTCAGCGGTAATATTTGACAACATTCCTGGCGTGTTGGCCTCTACGTCTCCGTGGGACCTTTATCTACATCAATAACATAATATAAGCTAGCCTAACCCAATCTAACATCTCGCCGGTAATATTTGACCACATTGCTGGCTTGTTGGCATCTGCGTCCCTGTGGGACCTTTATATATGTCAATAACGTAATATAACCTAACCTAACCCAAGCTAACATCTCGGCGGTAATATTTGACCACATTCCTGGCGAGTTGGCCTCTACGTCTCCGTGTAACCCTCCTATACATCAATAACGTAATATAACGTAACCTAACCCAACCTATCATCTCGGCGGTAATATTTGACAACATTCCTGGCGAATTGGCTCCTACGTCTCCGTGGGACCTTTATATACATCAATAACGTGATATAAACTAACCTAACCCAACCTAACATCTCGGCGGTAATATTTGACAACATTCCTGGCGAGTTGGCCTCTACGTCTCCGTGTAACCCTCCTATACATCAATAACGTAATATAACGTAACCTAACCCAACCTATCATCTCGGCGGTAATATTTGACAACATTCCTGGCGAGTTGGCTTCTACGTCTCCGTGGGACCTTTATATACATCAATAACGTAATATAAACTAACCTAACCCAACCTAACATCTCGGCGGTAATATTTGACAACATTCCTGGCGAGTTGGCTTCTACGTCTCCGTGGGACCCTTATATACATCAATAACGTAATGTAACCTAACCTAACCCAACGTAACATCTCGGCGTTAATATTTGACCACATTCCTGGCGAGTTGGCCTCTACGTCTCCGTGTAACCCTCATATACATCAATAACGTAATATAACGTAACCTAACCCAACGTATCATCTCAGCGGTAATATTTGACAACATTCCTGGCGTGTTGGCCTCTACGTCTCCGTGGGACCTTTATCTACATCAATAACATAATATAAGCTAGCCTAACCCAATCTAACATCTCGCCGGTAATATTTGACCACATTGCTGGCTTGTTGGCATCTGCGTCTCTGTGGGACCTTTATATATGTCAATAACGTAATATAACCTAACCTAACCCAATCTAACATCTCGGCGGTAATATTTGACCACATTCCTGGCGAGTTGGCCTCTACGTCTCCGTGTAACCCTCCTATACATCAATAACGTAATATAACGTAACCTAACCCAACCTATCATCTCGGCGGTAATATTTGACAACATTCCTGGCGAATTGGCTCCTACGTCTCCGTGGGACCTTTATATACATCAATAACGTAATATAAACTAACCTAACCCAATCTAACATCTCGGCGGTAATATTTGACCACATTCCTGGCGAGTTGGCTTCTACGTCTCCGTGTAACCCTCCTATACATCAATAACGTAATATAACGTAACCTAACCCAACCTATCATCTCGGCGGTAATATTTGACAACATTCCTGGCGAGTTGGCTTCTACGTCTCCGTAGGACATTTATATACATCAATAACGTAATATAAACTAACCTAACCCAACCTAACATCTCGGCGGTAATATTTGACAACATTCCTGGCGAGTTGGCCTCTACGTCTTCGTGGAACCTTCGTATACATCAATAACGAAATATAACCTAACCCAAACCAACTTATCATCTCGGCGGTAATATTTGACAACATACCTGGCGAGTTGGCCTCTACGTCCCCGTGGGACCTTTATATACTTCAATAACGAAATATAACCTATCCTAACCCGACCTATCATCTCGGCGGTAACATTTGACCACATTCCTGGCGAGTTGGCTTCTACGTCTCCGTGTAACCCTCCTATACATCAATAACGTAATATAACGTAACCTAACCCAACCTATCATCTCGGCGGTAATATTTGATAACATTCCTGGCGATTTGGCCTCTACGTCTCCGTGGGACCTTTATATATATCAATAACGTAATATAAGCTAGCCTAACCCAATCTAACATCTCGGCGGTAATATTTGACCACATTCCTGGCTTGTTGACCTCTGCGTCTCCGTGGGACCTTCATATACGTCAATAACGTAATATAACCTAATCTAACCCTACGTAACATCTCGGCGGTAATATTTGACCACATTCCTGGCGAGTTTGCCTCTACGTCTTCGTGTAACCCTCCTATACATCAATAACGTAATATAACGTAACCTAACCCAACCTATCATCTCGGCGGTAATATTTGACAATATTCCTGGCGAGTTGGCTTCTACGTCTCCGTAGGACATTTATATACATCAATAACGTAATATAAACTAACCTAACCCAACCTAACATCTCGGCGGTAATATTTGACAACATTCCTGGCGAGTTGGCCTCTACGTCTTCGTGGAACCTTCGTATACATCAATAACGAAATATAACCTAACCCAAACCAACTTATCATCTCGGCGGTAATATTTGACAACATACCTGGCGAGTTGGCCTCTACGTCCCCGTGGGACCTTTATATACTTCAATAACGAAATATAACCTATCCTAACCCGACCTATCATCTCGGCGGTAATATTTGACAACATTCCTGGCGAGTTGGCCTCTACGTCTCCGTGGGACCTTTATATACATCAATAACATGATATAAGCTATCCTAACCCAACCTAACATCTCGGCGGTAATATTTGACCACATTCCTGGCTTGTTGGCATCTGCGTGTCTGTGGGACCTTTATATATGTCAATAACGTAATATAACCTAACATAACCCAATCTAACACCTCGGCGGTAATATTTGACCACATTCCTGGCGATTTGGCCTCTACGTCTCCGTGGGACCTTTATATACATCAATAACGTAATATAAGCTAGCCTAACCCAATCTAACATCTGGGCGGTAATATTTGACCACATTCCTGGCTTGTTGACCTCTGCGTCTCCGTGGGACCTTCATATACGTCAATAACGTAATATAACCTAACCTAACCCAATCTAACATCTCGGCGGTAATATTTGACCACATTCCTGGCGAGTTGGCTTCTACGTCTCCGTGTAACCCTCCTATATATCAATAACGTAATATAACGTAACCTAACCCAACCTATCATCTCGGCGGTAATATTTGATAACATTCCTGGCGATTTGGCCTCTACGTCTCCGTGGGACCTTTATATATATCAATAACGTAATATAAGCTAGCCTAACCCAATCTAACATCTCGGCGGTAATATTTGACCACATTCCTGGCTTGTTGACCTCTGCGTCTCCGTGGGACCTTCATATACGTCAATAACGTAATATAACCTAATCTAACCCTACGTAACATCTCGGCGGTAATATTTGACCACATTCCTGGCGAGTTGGCCTCTACGTCTCCGTGTAACCCTCCTATACATCAATAACGTAATATAACGTAACCTAACCCAACCTATCATCTCGGCGGTAATATTTGACAACATTCCTGGCGAGTTGGCTTCTACGTCTCCGTGGGACCTTTATATACATCAATAACGTAATATAAACTAACCTAACCCAACCTAACATCTCGGCGGTAATATTTGACAACATTCCTGGCGAGTTGGCCTCTACGTCTCCGTGGAACCTTCGTATACATCAATAACGAAATATAAGCTAGCCTAACCCAATCTAACATCTCGGCGGTAATATTTGACCACATTCCTGGCTTGTTGACCTCTGCGTCTCCGTGGGACCTTCATATACGTCAATAACGTAATATAACCTAACCTCACCCTACGTAACATCTCGGCGGTAATATTTGACCACATTCCTGGCGAGTTGGCCTCTACGTCTCCGTGTAAACCTCCTATACATCAATAATGTAATATAACGTAACCTAACCCAACCTATCATCTCGGCGGTAATATTTGACAACATTCCTGGCGAGTTGGCTTCTACGTCTCCGTGGGACCCTTATATACATCAATAACGTAATGTAACCTAACCTAACCCAACGTAACATCTCGGCGTTAATATTTGACCACATTCCTGGCGAGTTGGCCTCTACGTCTCCGTGTAACCCTCATATACATCAATAACGTAATATAACGTAACCTAACCCAACGTATCATCTCAGCGGTAATATTTGACAACATTCCTGGCGTGTTGGCCTCTACGTCTCCGTGGGACCTTTATCTACATCAATAACATAATATAAGCTAGCCTAACCCAATCTAACATCTCGCCGGTAATATTTGACCACATTGCTGGCTTGTTGGCATCTGCGTCTCTGTGGGACCTTTATATATGTCAATAACGTAATATAACCTAACCTAACCCAAGCTAACATCTCGGCGGTAATATTTGACCACATTCCTGGCGAGTTGGCCTCTACGTCTCCGTGTAACCCTCCTATACATCAATAACGTAATATAACGTAACCTAACCCAACCTATCATCTCGGCGGTAATATTTGACAACATTCCTGGCGACTTGGCTCCTACGTCTCCGTGGGACCTTTATATACATCAATAACGTAATATAAACTAACCTAACCCAACCTAACATCTCGGCGGTAATATTTGACAACATTCCTGGCGAGTTGGCGTCTATGTCTCCGTGGAACCTTCGTATACATCAATAACGAAATATGAGCTAGCCTAACCCAATCTAACATCTCGGCGGTAATATTTGACCACATTCCTGGCTTGTTGACCTCTGCGTCTCCGTGGGACCTTCATATACGTCAATAACGTAATATAACCTAACCTCACCCTACGTAACATCTCGGCGGTAATATTTGACAACATTCCTGGCGAGTTGGCTTCTACGTCTCCGTGGGACCCTTATATACATCAATAACGTAATGTAACCTAACCTAACCCAACGTAACATCTCGGCGTTTATATTTGACCACATTCCTGGCGAGTTGGCCTCTACGTCTCCGTGTAACCCTCATATACATCAATAACGTAATATAACGTAACCTAACCCAACGTATCATCTCAGCGGTAATATTTGACAACATTCCTGGCGTGTTGGCCTCTACGTCTCCGTGGGACCTTTATCTACATCAATAACATAATATAAGCTAGCCTAACCCAATCTAACATCTCGCCGGTAATATTTGACCACATTGCTGGCTTGTTGGCATCTGCGTCTCTGTGGGACCTTTATATATGTCAATAACGTAATATAACCTAACCTAACCCAAGCTAACATCTCGGCGGTAATATTTGACCACATTCCTGGCGAGTTGGCCTCTACGTCTCCGTGTAACCCTCCTATACATCAATAACGTAATATAACGTAACCTAACCCAACCTATCATCTCGGCGGTAATATTTGACAACATTCCTGGCGAATTGGCTCCTACGTCTCCGTGGGACCTTTATATACATCAATAACGTAATATAAACTAACCTAACCCAACCTAACATCTCGGCGGTAATATTTGACAACATTCCTGGCGAGTTGGCGTCTATGTCTCCGTGGAACCTTCGTATACATCAATAACGAAATATAACCTAACCTAAACCAACCTATCATCTCGGCGGTAATATTTGACAACATTCCTGGCGTGTTGGCCTCTACGTCTCCGTGGGACCTTTATATACATCAATGACATAATATAAGCTAGCCTAACCCAATCTAACATCTCGGCGGTAATATTTGACCACATTCCTGGCTTGTTGGCATCTGCGTGTCTGTGGGACCTTTATATATGTCAATAACGTAATATAACCTAACCTAACCCAATCTAACATCTCGGCGGTAATATTTGCCCACATTCCTGGCGAGTTGGCCTCTACGTCTCCGTGTAACCCTCCTATACATCAATAACGTAATATAACGTACCCTAACCCAACCTATCATCTCGGCGGTAATATTTGATAACATTCCTGGCGATTTGGCCTCTACGTCTCCGTGGGACCTTTATATACATCAATAACGTAATATAAGCTAGCCTAACCCAATCTAACATCTCGGCGGTAATATTTGACCACATTCCTGGCTTGTTGACCTCTGCGTCTCCGTGGGACCTTCATATACGTCAATAACGTAATATAACCTAATCTAACCCTACGTAACATCTCGGCGGTAATATTTGACCACATTCCTGGCGAGTTGGCCTCTACGTCTCCGTGTAACCCTCCTATACATCAATAACGTAATATAACGTAACCTAACCCAACCTATCATCTCGGCGGTAATATTTGACAACATTCCTGGCGAGTTGGCTTCTACGTCTCCGTAGGACCTTTATATACATCAATAACGTAATATAAACTAACCTAACCCAATCTAACATCTCGGCGGTAATATTTGACAACATTCCTGGCGAGTTGGCCTCTACGTCTCCGTGGAACCTTCGTATACATCAATAACGAAATATAACCTAACCCAAACCAACCTATCATCTCGGCGGTAATATTTAACAACATACCTGGCGAGTTGGCCTCTACGTCCCCGTGGGACCTTTATATACTTCAATAACGAAATATAACCTATCCTAACCCGACCTATCTTCTCGGCGGTAATACTTGACAACATTCCTGGCCAGTTGGCCTCTACGTCTCCGTGGGACCTTCATATACAACAATAACGTAATATAAGCTAGCCTAACCCAATCTAACATCTCGGCGGTAATATTTGACAACATTCCTGGCGTGTTGGCCTCTACGTCTCCGTGGGACCTTTATATAGATCAATAACATAATATAAGGTAGCCTAACCCAATCTAACATCTCGGCGGTAATATTTGACCACATTCCTGGCTTGTTGGCATCTGCGTATCTGTGGGACCTTTATATATGTCAATAACGTAATATAACCTAACCAAACCCAATCTAACATCTCGGCGGTAATATTTGACCACATTCCTGGCTTGTTGACCTCTGCGTCTCCGTGGGACCTTCATATACGTCAATAACGTAATATAACCTAATCTAACACTACGTAACATCTCGGCGGTAATATTTGACCACATTCCTGGCGATTTGGCCTCTACGTCTCCGTGGGACCTTTATATACATCAATAACATAATATAAGCTAGCCTAACCCAATCTAACATGTCGCCGGTAATATTTGACCACATTGCTGGCTTGTTGGCATCTGCGTCTCTGTGGGACCTTTATATATGTCAATAACGTAATATAACCTAACCTAACCCAAGCTAACATCTCGGCGGTAATATTTGACCACATTCCTGGCGAGTTGGCCTCTACGTCTCCGTGTAACCCTCCTATACATCAATAACGTAATATAACGTAACCTAACCCAACCTATCATCTCGGCGGTAATATTTGACAACATTCCTGGCGTGTTGGCCTCTACGTCTCCGTGGGACCTTTATATACATCAATGACATAATATAAGCTAGCCTAACCCAATCTAACATCTCGGCGGTAATATTTGACCACATTCCTGGCTTGTTGGCATCTGCGTGTCTGTGGGACCTTTATATATGTCAATAACGTAATATAACCTAACCTAACCCAATCTAACATCTCGGCGGTAATATTTGCCCACATTCCTGGCGAGTTGGCCTCTACGTCTCCGTGTAACCCTCCTATACATCAATAACGTAATATAACGTACCCTAACCCAACCTATCATCTCGGCGGTAATATTTGATTACATTCCTGGCGATTTGGCCTCTACGTCTCCGTGGGACCTTTATATACATCAATAACGTAATATAAGCTAGCCTAACCCAATCTAACATCTCGGCGGTAATATTTGACCACATTCCTGGCTTGTTGACCTCTGCGTCTCCGTGGGACCTTCATATACGTCAATAACGTAATATAACCTAATCTAACCCTACGTAACATCTCGGCGGTAATATTTGACCACATTCCTGGCGAGTTGGCCTCTACGTCTCCGTGTAACCCTCCTATACATCAATAACGTAATATAACGTAACCTAACCCAACCTATCATCTCGGCGGTAATATTTGACAACATTCCTGGCGAGTTGGCTTCTACGTCTCCGTAGGACCTTTATATACATCAATAACGTAATATAAACTAACCTAACCCAACCTAACATCTCGGCGGTAATATTTGACAACATCCCTGGCGAGTTGGCCTCTACGTCTCCGTGGAACCTTCGTATACATCAATAACGAAATATAACCTAACCCAAACCAACCTATCATCTCGGCGGTAATATTTAACAACATACCTGGCGAGTTGGCCTCTACGTCCCCGTGGGACCTTTATATACTTCAATAACGAAATATAACCTATCCTAACCCGACCTATCTTCTCGGCGGTAATACTTGACAACATTCCTGGCGAGTTGGCCTCTACGTCTCCGTGGGACCTTCATATACAACAATAACGTAATATAAGCTAGCCTAACCCAATCTAACATCTCGGCGGTAATATTTGACCACATTCCTGGCTTGTTGGCATCTGCGTGTCTGTGGGACCTTTATATATGTCAATAACGTAATATAACCTAACATAACACAATCTAACATCTCGGCGGTAATATTTGACCACATTCCTGGCTTGTTGACCTCTGCGTCTCCGTGGGACCTTCATATACGTCAATAACGTAATATAACCTAGCCTAACCCTACGTAACATCTCGGCGGTAATATTTGACCACATTCCTGGCGAGTTGGCCTCTACGTCTCCGTGTAACCCTCCTATACATCAATAATGTAATATAACGCAACCTAACCCAACCTATCATCTCGGCGGTAATATTTGACAACATTCCTGGCGAGTTGGCTTCTACGTCTCCGTGGGACCTTTATATACATCAATAACGTAATATAACCTAACCTAACCCAACGTAACATCTCGGCGTTAACATTTGACCACATTCCTGGCGAGTTGGCCTCTACGTCTCCGTGTAACCCTCATATACATCAATAACGTAATATAACGTAACCTAACCCAACGTATCATCTCAGCGGTAATATTTGACAACATTCCTGGCGTGTTGGCCTCTACGTCTCCGTGGGACCTTTATATACATCAATAACATAATATAAGCTAGCCTAACCCAATCTAACATCTCGGCGGTAATATTTGACCACATTCCTGGCTTGTTGGCATCTGCGTATCTGTGGGACCTTTATATATGTCAATAACGTAATATAACCTAACCTAACCCAATCTAACATCTCGGCGGTAATATTTGACCACATTCCTGGCGAGTTGGCCTCTACGTCTCCGTGTAACCCTCCTATACATCAATAACGTAATATAACGTAACCTAACCCAACCTATCATCTCGGCGGTAATATTTGATAACATTCCTGGCGATTTGGCCTCTACGTCTCCGTGGGACCTTTATATACATCAATAACATAATATAAGCTAGCCTAACCCAATCTAACATGTCGCCGGTAATATTTGACCACATTGCTGGCTTGTTGGCATCTGCGTCTCTGTGGGACCTTTATATATGTCAATAACGTAATATAACCTAACCTAACCCAAGCTAACATCTCGGCGGTAATATTTGACCACATTCCTGGCGAGTTGGCCTCTACGTCTCCGTGTAACCCTCCTATACATCAATAACGTAATATAACGTAACCTAACCCAACCTATCATCTCGGCGGTAATATTTGACAACATTCCTGGCGACTTGGCTCCTACGTCTCCGTGGGACCTTTATATACATCAATAACGTAATATAAACTAACCTAACCCAACCTAACATCTCGGCGGTAATATTTGACAACATTCCTGGCGAGTTGGCGTCTATGTCTCCGTGGAACCTTCGTATACATCAATAACGAAATATAACCTAACCTAAACCAACCTATCATCTCGGCGGTAATATTTGACAACATTCCTGGCGTGTTGGCCTCTACGTCTCCGTGGGACCTTTATATACATCAATGACATAATATAAGCTAGCCTAACCCAATCTAACATCTCGGCGGTAATATTTGACCACATTCCTGGCGAGTTGGCCTCTACGTCTCCGTGTAACCCTCCTATACATCAATAATGTAATATAACGTAACCTAACCCAACCTATCATCTCGGCGGTAATATTTGACAACATACCTGGCTTGTGGACCTCTGCGTCTCCGTGGGACCTTCATATACGTCAATAACGTAATATAACCTAACCTAATCCTACGTAACATCTCGGCGGTATTATTTGACCACATTCCTGGCGAGTTGGCCTCTACGTCTCCGTGTAACCCTCCTATACATCAATAACGTAATATAACGTAACCTAACCCAACCTATCATCTCGGCGGTAATATTTGACAACATTCCTGGCGAGTTGGCTTCTACGTCTCCGTGGGACCTTTATATACATCAATAACGTTATATAAACTAACCTAACCCAACCTAACATCTCGGCGGTAATATTTGACAACATTCCTGGCGTGTTGGCCTCTACGTCTCCGTGGGACCTTTATATAGATCAATAACATAATATAAGGTAGCCTAACCCAATCTAACATCTCGGCGGTAATATTTGACCACATTCCTGGCTTGTTGGCATCTGCGTATCTGTGGGACCTTTATATATGTCAATAACGTAATATAACCTAACCTAACCCAATCTAACATCTCGGCGGTAATATTTGACCACATTCCTGGCGAGTTGGCCTCTACGTCTCCGTGTAACCCTCCTATACATCAATAACGTAATATAACGTAACCTAACCCAAACTATCATCTCGGTGGTAATATTTGATAACATTCCTGGCGAGTTGGCCTCTACGTCTCCGTGGAACCTTCGTATACATCAATAACGAAATATAACCTAACCTAAACCAACCTATCATCTCGGTGGTAATATTTGACAACATTCCTGGCGTGTTGGCCTATACGTCTCCGTGGGACCTTTATATACATCAATAACATAATATATGCTAGCCTAACCCAATCTAACATCTCGGCGGTAATATTTGACCACATTCCTGGTTTGTTGACCTCTGCGTCTCCGTGGGACCTTCATATACGTCAATAACGTAATATAACCTAATCTAACACTACGTAACATCTCGGCGGTAATATTTGACCACATTCCTGGCGAGTTGGCCTCTACGTCTCCGTGTAACCCTCCTATACATCAATAACGTAATATAACGTAACCTAACCCAACCTATCATCTCGGCGGTAATATTTGACAACATTCCTGGCGAGTTGGCTTCTACGTCTCCGTAGGACCTTTATATACATCAATAACGTAATATAAACTAACCTAACCCAACCTAACATCTCGGCGGTAATATTTGACAACATTCCTGGCGAGTTGGCCTCTACGTCTTCGTGGAACCTTCGTATACATCAATAACGAAATATAACCTAACCCAAACCAACTTATCATCTCGGCGGTAATATTTGACAACATACCTGGCGAGTTGGCCTCTACGTCCCCGTGGGACCTTTATATACTTCAATAACGAAATATAACCTATCCTAACCCGACCTATCATCACGGCGGTAATATTTGACAACATTCCTGGCGAGTTGGCCTCTACGTCTCCGTGGGACCTTTATATACATCAATAACATGATATAAGCTAGCCTAACCCAACCTAACATCTCGGCGGTAATATTTGACCACATTCCTGGCTTGTTGGCATCTGCGTGTCTGTGGGACCTTTATATATGTCAATAACGTAATATAACCTAACATAACCCAATCTAACATCTCGGCGGTAATATTTGACCACATTCCTGGCGAGTTGGCCTCTACGTCTCCGTGTAACCCTCCTATACATCAATAACGTAATATAACGTAACCTAACCCAACCTATCATCTCGGCGGTAATATTTGACAACATTCCTGGCGACTTGGCTCCTACGTCTCCGTGGGACCTTTATATACATCAATAACGTAATATAAACTAACCTAACCCAACCTAACATCTCGGCGGTAATATTTGACAACATTCCTGGCGAGTTGGCGTCTATGTCTCCGTGGAACCTTCGTATACATCAATAACGAAATATAACCTAACCTAAACCAACCTATCATCTCGGCGGTAATATTTGACAACATTCCTGGCGTGTTGGCCTCTACGTCTCCGTGGGACCTTTATATACATCAATGACATAATATAAGCTAGCCTAACCCAATCTAACATCTCGGCGGTAATATTTGACCACATTCCTGGCGAGTTGGCCTCTACGTCTCCGTGTAACCCTCCTATACATCAATAATGTAATATAACGTAACCTAACCCAACCTATCATCTCGGCGGTAATATTTGACAACATACCTGGCTTGTGGACCTCTGCGTCTCCGTGGGACCTTCATATACGTCAATAACGTAATATAACCTAACCTAATCCTACGTAACATCTCGGCGGTAATATTTGACCACATTCCTGGCGAGTTGGCCTCTACGTCTCCGTGTAACCCTCCTATACATCAATAACGTAATATAACGTAACCTAACCCAACCTATCATCTCGGCGGTAATATTTGACAACATTCCTGGCGAGTTGGCTTCTACGTCTCCGTGGGACCTTTATATACATCAATAACGTTATATAAACTAACCTAACCCAACCTAACATCTCGGCGGTAATATTTGACAACATTCCTGGCGAGTTGGCCTCTACGTCTCCGTGGAACCTTCGTATACATCAATAACGAAATATAACCTAACCTAAACCAACCTATCATCTCGGCGGTAATATTTGACAACATTCCTGGCGTGTTGGCCTCTACGTCTCCGTGGGACCTTTATATAGATCAATAACATAATATAAGCTAGCCTAACCCAATCTAACATCTCGGCGGTAATATTTGACCACATTCCTGGCTTGTTGGCATCTGCGTATCTGTGGGACCTTTATATATGTCAATAACGTAATATAACCTAACCTAACCCAATCTAACATCTCGGCGGTAATATTTGACCACATTCCTGGCGAGTTGGCCTCTACGTCTCCGTGTAACCCTCCTATACATCAATAACGTAATATAACGTAACCTAACCCAAACTATCATCTCGGTGGTAATATTTGATAACATTCCTGGCGATTTGGCCTCTACGTCTCCGTGGGACCTTTATATACATCAATAACGTAATATAAGCTAGCCTAACCCAATCTAACATCTCGGCGGTAATATTTGACCACATTCCTGGCTTGTTGACCTCTGCGTCTCCGTGGGACCTTCATATACGTCAATAACGTAATATAACCTAACCTAACCCTACGTAACATCTCGGCGGTAATATTTGACCACATTCCTGGCGAGTTGGCCTCTACGTCTCCGTGGAACCTTCGTATACATCAATAACGAAATATAACCTAACCTAAACCAACCTATCATCTCGGTGGTAATATTTGACAACATTCCTGGCGTGTTGGCCTATACGTCTCCGTGGGACCTTTATATACATCAATAACATAATATAAGCTAGCCTAACCCAATCTAACATCTCGGCGGTAATATTTGACCACATTCCTGGCTTGTTGACCTCTGCGTCTCCGTGGGACCTTCATATACGTCAATAACGTAATATAACCTAATCTAACCCTACGTAACATCTCGGCGGTAATATTTGACCACATTCCTGGCGAGTTGGCCTCTACGTCTCCGTGTAACCCTCCTATACATCAATAACGTAATATAACGTAACCTAACCCAACCTATCATCTCGGCGGTAATATTTGACAACATTCCTGGCGAGTTGGCTTCTACGTCTCCGTAGGACCTTTATATACATCAATAACGTAATATAAACTAACCTAACCCAACCTAACATCTCGGCGGTAATATTTGACAACATTCCTGGCGAGTTGGCCTCTACGTCTTCGTGGAACCTTCGTATACATCAATAACGAAATATAACCTAACCCAAACCAACTTATCATCTCGGCGGTAATATTTGACAACATACTTGGCGAGTTGGCCTCTACGTCCCCGTGGGACCTTTATATACTTCAATAACGAAATATAACCTATCCTAACCCGACCTATCATCTCGGCAGTAATATTTGACAACATTCCTGGCGAGTTGGCCTCTACGTCTCCGTGGGACCTTTATATACATCAATAACATGATATAAGCTAGCCTAACCCAACCTAACATCTCGGCGGTAATATTTGACCACATTCCTGGCTTGTTGGCATCTGCGTGTCTGTGGGACCTTTATATATGTCAATAACGTAATATAACCTAACATAACCCAATCTAACATCTCGGCGGTAATATTTGACCACATTCCTGGCGAGTTGGCCTCTACGTCTCCGTGTAACCCTCCTATACATCAATAACGTAATATAACGTAACCTAACCCAACCTATCATCTCGGCGGTAATATTTGACAACATTCCTGGCGAGTTGGCTTCTACGTCTCCGTGGGACCTTTATATACATCAATAACGTAATATAAGCTAGCCTAACCCAATCTAACATCTCGGCGGTAATATTTGACCACATTCCTGGCTTGTTGACCTCTGCGTCCCCGTGGGACCTTCATATACGTCAATAACGTAATATAACCTAACCTCACCCTACGTAACATCTCGGCGGTAATATTTGACCACATTCCTGGCGAGTTGGCCTCTACGTCTCCGTGTAACCCTCCTATACATCAATAATGTAATATAACGTAACCTAACCCAACCTATCATCTCGGCGGTAATATTTGACAACATTCCTGGCGAGTTGGCTTCTACGTCTCCGTGGGACCCTTATATACATCAATAACGTAATGTAACCTAACCTAACCCAACGTAACATCTCGGCGTTAATATTTGACCACATTCCTGGCGAGTTGGCCTCTACGTCTCCGTGTAACCCTCATATACATCAATAACGTAATATAACGTAACCTAACCCAACGTATCATCTCAGCGGTAATATTTGACAACATTCCTGGCGTGTTGGCCTCTACGTCTCCGTGGGACCTTTATATACATCAATAACATAATATAAGCTAGCCTAACCCAATCTAACATCTCGCCGGTAATATTGGACCACATTGCTGGCTTGTTGGCATCTGCGTCTCTGTGGGACCTTTATATATGTCAATAACGTAATATAACCTAACCTAACCCAAGCTAACATCTCGGCGGTAATATTTGACCACATTCCTGGCGAGTTGGCCTCTACGTCTCCGTGTAACCCTCCTATACATCAATAACGTAATATAACGTAACCTAACCCAACCTATCATCTCGGCGGTAATATTTGACAACATTCCTGGCGACTTGGATCCTACGTCTCCGTGGGACCTTTATATACATCAATAACGTAATATAAACTAACCTAACCCAACCTAACATCTCGGCGGTAATATTTGACAACATTCCTGGCGAGTTGGCGTCTATGTCTCCGTGGAACCTTCGTATACATCAATAACGAAATATAACCTAACCTAAACCAACCTATCATCTCGGCGGTAATATTTGACAACATTCCTGGCGTGTTGGCCTCTACGTCTCCGTGGGACCTTTATATACATCAATGACATAATATAAGCTAGCCTAACCCAATCTAACATCTCGGCGGTAATATTTGACCACATTCCTGGCTTGTTGGCATCTGCGTGTCTGTGGGACCTTTATATATGTCAATAGCGTAATATAACCTAACCTAACCCAATCTAACATCTCGGCGGTAATATTTGCCCACATTCCTGGCGAGTTGGCCTCTACGTCTCCGTGTAACCCTCCTATACATCAATAACGTAATATAACGTACCCTAACCCAACCTATCATCTCGGCGGTAATATTTGATAACATTCCTGGCGATTTGGCCTCTACGTCTCCGTGGGACCTTTATATACATCAATAACGTAATATAAGCTAGCCTAACCCAATCTAACATCTCGGCGGTAATATTTGACCACATTCCTGGCTTGTTGACCTCTGCGTCTCCGTGGGACCTTCATATACGTCAATAACGTAATATAACCTAATCTAACCCTACGTAACATCTCGGCGGTAATATTTGACCACATTCCTGGCGAGTTGGCCTCTACGTCTCCGTGTAACCCTCCTATACATCAATAACGTAATATAACGTAACCTAACCCAACCTATCATCTCGGCGGTAATATTTGACAACATTCCTGGCGAGTTGGCTTCTACGTCTCCGTAGGACCTTTATATACATCAATAACGTAATATAAACTAACCTAACCCAACCTAACATCTCGGCGGTAATATTTGACAACATTCCTGGCGAGTTGGCCTCTACGTCTCCGTGGAACCTTCGTATACATCAATAACGAAATATAACCTAACCCAAACCAACTTATCATCTCTGCGGTAATATTTAACAACATACCTGGCGAGTTGGCCTCTACGTCCCCGTGGGACCTTTATATACTTCAATAACGAAATATAACCTATCCTAACCCGACCTATCATCTCGGCGGTAATATTTGACAACATTCCTGGCGAGTTGGCCTCTATGTCTCCGTGGAACCTTCGTATACATCAATAACGAAATATAACCTAACCTAAACCAACCTATCATCTCGGCGGTAATATTTGACAACATTCCTGGCGTGTTGGCCTCTACGTCTCCGTGGGACCTTTATATACATCAATAACATAATATAAGCTAGCCTAACCCAATCTAACGTCTCGGCGGTAATATTTGACAACATTCCTGGCTAGTTGGCTTCTACGTCTCCGTGGGACCTTTATATACATCAATAACGTAATATAACCTAACCTAACCCAACGTAACATCTCGGCGTTAATATTTGACCACATTCCTGGCGAGTTGGCCTCTACGTCTCCGTGTAACCCTCATATACATCAATAACGTAATATAACGTAACCTAACCCAACGTATCATCTCAGCGGTAATATTTGACAACATTCCTGGCGTGTTGGCCTCTACGTCTCCGTGGGACCTTTATATACATCAATAACATAATATAAGCTAGCCTAACCCAACCTAACATCTCGGCGGTAATATTTGACCACATTCCTGGCTTGTTGGCATCTGCGTATCTGTGGGACCTTTATATATGTCAATAACGTAATATAACCTAACCTAACCCAATCTAACATCTCGGCGGTAATATTTGACAACATTCCTGGCGAGTTGGCCTCTACGTCTCCGTGGAACCTTCGTATACATCAATAACGAAATATAAGCTAGCCTAACCCAATCTAACATCTCGGCGGTAATATTTGACCACATTCCTGGCTTGTTGACCTCTGCGTCTCCGTGGGACCTTCATATACGTCAATAACGTAATATAACCTAACCTCACCCTACGTAACATCTCGGCGGTAATATTTGACCACATTCCTGGCGAGTTGGCCTCTACGTCTCCGTGTAACCCTCCTATACATCAATAATGTAATATAACGTAACCTAACCCAACCTATCATCTCGGCGGTAATATTTGACAACATTCCTGGCGAGTTGGCTTCTACGTCTCCGTGGGACCTTTATATACATCAATAACGTAATATAACCTAACCTAACCCAACGTAACATCTCGGCGTTAATATTTGACCACATTCCTGGCGAGTTGGCCTCTACGTCTCCGTGTAAACCTCATATACATCAATAACGTAATATAACGTAACCTAACCCAACGTATCATCTCAGCGGTAATATTTGACAACATTCCTGGCGTGTTGGCCTCTACGTCTCCGTGGGACCTTTATATACATCAATAACATAATATAAGCTAGCCTAACCCAATCTAACATCTCGGCGGTAATATTTGACCACATTCTTGGCTTGTTGGCATCTGCGTATCTGTGGGACCTTTATATATGTCAATAACGTAATATAGCCTAACCTAACCCAATCTAACATCTCGACGGTAATATTTGACCACATTCCTGGCGAGTTGGCCTCTACGTCTCCGTGTAACCCTCCTATACATCAATAACGTAATATAACGTAACCTAACCCAACCTATCATCTCGGCGGTAATATTTGACAACATTCCTGGCGAGTTGGCTTCTACGTCTCCGTGGGACCTTTATATACATCAATAACGTAATATAACCTAACCTAACCCAACGTAACATCTCGGCGTTAATATTTGACCACATTCCTGGCGAGTTGGCCTCTACGTCTCCGTGTAACCCTCGTATACATCAATAACGTAATATAACGTAACCTAACCCAACGTATCATCTCAGCGGTAATATTTGACAACATTCCTGGCGTGTTGGCCTCTACGTCTCCGTGGGACCTTTATATACATCAATAACATAATATAAGCTAGCCTAACCCAATCTAACATCTCGGCGGTAATATTTGACCACATTCCTGGCTTGTTGGCATCTGCGTATCTGTGGGACCTTTATATATGTCAATAACGTAATATAACCTAACCTAACCCAATCTAACATCTCGGCGGTAATATTTGACCACATTCCTGGCGAGTTGGCCTCTACGTCTCCGTGTAACACTCCTATACATCAATAACGTAATATAACGTAACCTAACCCAACCTATCATCTCGGCGGTAATATTTGATAACATTCCTGGCGATTTGGCCTCTACGTCTCCGTGGGACCTTTATATACATCAGTAACGTAATATAAGCTAGCCTAACCCAATCTAACATCTCGGCGGTAATATTTGACCACATTCCTGGCTTGTTGACATCTGCGTCTCCGTGGGACCTTCATATACGTCAATAACGTAATATAACCTAACCTAACCCTACGTAACATCTCGGCGGTAATATTTGACCACATTCCTGGCGAGTTGGTCTCTACGTTTCCGTGGAACCTTCGTATACATCAATAACGAAGTATAACCTAACCTAACCCAACCTATCATCTCGGCGGTAATATTTGACAACATTCCTGGCGAGTTGGCTTCTACGTCTCCGTGGGACCTTTATATACATCAATAACGTAATATAACCTAACCTAACCCAACGTAACATCTCGGCGTTAATATTGGACCACATTCCTGGCGAGTTGGCCTCTACGTCTCCGTGGAACCTTCGTATACATCAATAACATGATATAAGCTAGCCTAACCCAACCTAACATCTCGGCGGTAATATTTGACAACATTCCTGGCGACTTGGCTCCTACGTCTCCGTGGGACCTTTATATACATCAATAACGTAATATAAACTAACCTAACCCAACCTAACATCTCGGCGGTAATATTTGACAACATTCCTGGCGAGTTGGCGTCTATGTCTCCGTGGAACCTTCGTATACATCAATAACGAAATATAACCTAACCTAAACCAACCTATCATCTCGGCGGTAATATTTGACAACATTCCTGGCGTGTTGGCCTCTACGTCTCCGTGGGACCTTTATATACATCAATGACATAATATAAGCTAGCCTAACCCGATCTAACATCTCGGCGGTAATATTTGACCACATTCCTGGCGAGTTGGCCTCTACGTCTCCGTGTAACCCTCCTATACATCAATAATGTAATATAACGTAACCTAACCCAACCTATCATCTCGGCGGTAATATTTGACAACATACCTGGCTTGTGGACCTCTGCGTCTCCGTGGGACCTTCATATACGTCAATAACGTAATATAACCTAACCTAATCCTACGTAACATCTCGGCGGTAATATTTGACCACATTCCTGGCGAGTTGGCCTCTACGTCTCCGTGTAACCCTCCTATACATCAATAACGTAATATAACGTAACCTAACCCAACCTATCATCTCGGCGGTAATATTTGACAACATTCCTGGCGAGTTGGCTTCTACGTCTCCGTGGGACCTTTATATACATCAATAACGTTATATAAACTAACCTAACCCAACCTAACATCTCGGCGGTAATATTTGACAACATTCCTGGCGAGTTGGCCTCTACGTCTCCGTGGAACCTTCGTATACATCAATAACGAAATATAACCTAACCTAAACCAACCTATCATCTCGGCGGTAATATTTGACAACATTCCTGGCGTGTTGGCCTCTACGTCTCCGTGGGACCTTTATATAGATCAATAACATAATATAAGCTAGCCTAACCCAATCTAACATCTCGGCGGTAATATTTGACCACATTCCTGGCTTGTTGGCATCTGCGTATCTGTGGGACCTTTATATATGTCAATAACGTAATATAACCTAACCTAACCCAATCTAACATCTCGGCGGTAATATTTGACCACATTCCTGGCGAGTTGGCCTCTACGTCTCCGTGTAACCCTCCTATACATCAATAACGTAATATAACGTAACCTAACCCAAACTATCATCTCGGTGGTAATATTTGATAACATTCCTGGCGATTTGGCCTCTACGTCTCCGTGGGACCTTTATATACATCAATAACGTAATATAAGCTAGCCTAACCCAATCTAACATCTCGGCGGTAATATTTGACCACATTCCTGGCTTGTTGACCTCTGCGTCTCCGTGGGACCTTCATATACGTCAATAACGTAATATAACCTAACCTAACCCTACGTAACATCTCGGCGGTAATATTTGACCACATTCCTGGCGAGTTGGCCTCTACGTCTCCGTGGAACCTTCGTATACATCAATAACGAAATATAACCTAACCTAAACCAACCTATCATCTCGGTGGTAATATTTGACAACATTCCTGGCGTGTTGGCCTATACGTCTCCGTGGGACCTTTATATACATCAATAACATAATATAAGCTAGCCTAACCCAATCTAACATCTCGGCGGTAATATTTGACCACATTCCTGGCTTGTTGACCTCTGCGTCTCCGTGGGACCTTCATATACGTCAATAACGTAATATAACCTAATCTAACCCTACGTAACATCTCGGCGGTAATATTTGACCACATTCCTGGCGAGTTGGCCTCTACGTCTCCGTGTAACCCTCCTATACATCAATAACGTAATATAACGTAACCTAACCCAACCTATCATCTCGGCGGTAATATTTGACAACATTCCTGGCGAGTTGGCTTCTACGTCTCCGTAGGACCTTTATATACATCAATAACGTAATATAAACTAACCTAACCCAACCTAACATCTCGGCGGTAATATTTGACAACATTCCTGGCGAGTTGGCCTCTACGTCTTCGTGGAACCTTCGTATACATCAATAACGAAATATAACCTAACCCAAACCAACTTATCATCTCGGCGGTAATATTTGACAACATACTTGGCGAGTTGGCCTCTACGTCCCCGTGGGACCTTTATATACTTCAATAACGAAATATAACCTATCCTAACCCGACCTATCATCTCGGCAGTAATATTTGACAACATTCCTGGCGAGTTGGCCTCTACGTCTCCGTGGGACCTTTATATACATCAATAACATGATATAAGCTAGCCTAACCCAACCTAACATCTCGGCGGTAATATTTGACCACATTCCTGGCTTGTTGGCATCTGCGTGTCTGTGGGACCTTTATATATGTCAATAACGTAATATAACCTAACATAACCCAATCTAACATCTCGGCGGTAATATTTGACCACATTCCTGGCGAGTTGGCCTCTACGTCTCCGTGTAACCCTCCTATACATCAATAACGTAATATAACGTAACCTAACCCAACCTATCATCTCGGCGGTAATATTTGACAACATTCCTGGCGAGTTGGCTTCTACGTCTCCGTGGGACCTTTATATACATCAATAACGTAATATAAGCTAGCCTAACCCAATCTAACATCTCGGCGGTAATATTTGACCACATTCCTGGCTTGTTGACCTCTGCGTCCCCGTGGGACCTTCATATACGTCAATAACGTAATATAACCTAACCTCACCCTACGTAACATCTCGGCGGTAATATTTGACCACATTCCTGGCGAGTTGGCCTCTACGTCTCCGTGTAACCCTCCTATACATCAATAATGTAATATAACGTAACCTAACCCAACCTATCATCTCGGCGGTAATATTTGACAACATTCCTGGCGAGTTGGCTTCTACGTCTCCGTGGGACCCTTATATACATCAATAACGTAATGTAACCTAACCTAACCCAACGTAACACCTCGGCGTTAATATTTGACCACATTCCTGGCGAGTTGGCCTCTACGTCTCCGTGTAACCCTCATATACATCAATAACGTAATATAACGTAACCTAACCCAACGTATCATCTCAGCGGTAATATTTGACAACATTCCTGGCGTGTTGGCCTCTACGTCTCCGTGGGACCTTTATATACATCAATAACATAATATAAGCTAGCCTAACCCAATCTAACATCTCGCCGGTAATATTGGACCACATTGCTGGCTTGTTGGCATCTGCGTCTCTGTGGGACCTTTATATATGTCAATAACGTAATATAACCTAACCTAACCCAAGCTAACATCTCGGCGGTAATATTTGACCACATTCCTGGCGAGTTGGCCTCTACGTCTCCGTGTAACCCTCCTATACATCAATAACGTAATATAACGTAACCTAACCCAACCTATCATCTCGGCGGTAATATTTGACAACATTCCTGGCGACTTGGATCCTACGTCTCCGTGGGACCTTTATATACATCAATAACGTAATATAAACTAACCTAACCCAACCTAACATCTCGGCGGTAATATTTGACAACATTCCTGGCGAGTTGGCGTCTATGTCTCCGTGGAACCTTCGTATACATCAATAACGAAATATAACCTAACCTAAACCAACCTATCATCTCGGCGGTAATATTTGACAACATTCCTGGCGTGTTGGCCTCTACGTCTCCGTGGGACCTTTATATACATCAATGACATAATATAAGCTAGCCTAACCCAATCTAACATCTCGGCGGTAATATTTGACCACATTCCTGGCTTGTTGGCATCTGCGTGTCTGTGGGACCTTTATATATGTCAATAGCGTAATATAACCTAACCTAACCCAATCTAACATCTCGGCGGTAATATTTGCCCACATTCCTGGCGAGTTGGCCTCTACGTCTCCGTGTAACCCTCCTATACATCAATAACGTAATATAACGTACCCTAACCCAACCTATCATCTCGGCGGTAATATTTGATAACATTCCTGGCGATTTGGCCTCTACGTCTCCGTGGGACCTTTATATACATCAATAACGTAATATAAGCTAGCCTAACCCAATCTAACATCTCGGCGGTAATATTTGACCACATTCCTGGCTTGTTGACCTCTGCGTCTCCGTGGGACCTTCATATACGTCAATAACGTAATATAACCTAATCTAACCCTACGTAACATCTCGGCGGTAATATTTGACCACATTCCTGGCGAGTTGGCCTCTACGTCTCCGTGTAACCCTCCTATACATCAATAACGTAATATAACGTAACCTAACCCAACCTATCATCTCGGCGGTAATATTTGACAACATTCCTGGCGAGTTGGCTTCTACGTCTCCGTAGGACCTTTATATACATCAATAACGTAATATAAACTAACCTAACCCAACCTAACATCTCGGCGGTAATATTTGACAACATTCCTGGCGAGTTGGCCTCTACGTCTCCGTGGAACCTTCGTATACATCAATAACGAAATATAACCTAACCCAAACCAACTTATCATCTCTGCGGTAATATTTAACAACATACCTGGCGAGTTGGCCTCTACGTCCCCGTGGGACCTTTATATACTTCAATAACGAAATATAACCTATCCTAACCCGACCTATCATCTCGGCGGTAATATTTGACAACATTCCTGGCGAGTTGGCCTCTATGTCTCCGTGGAACCTTCGTATACATCAATAACGAAATATAACCTAACCTAAACCAACCTATCATCTCGGCGGTAATATTTGACAACATTCCTGGCGTGTTGGCCTCTACGTCTCCGTGGGACCTTTATATACATCAATAACATAATATAAGCTAGCCTAACCCAATCTAACGTCTCGGCGGTAATATTTGACAACATTCCTGGCTAGTTGGCTTCTACGTCTCCGTGGGACCTTTATATACATCAATAACGTAATATAACCTAACCTAACCCAACGTAACATCTCGGCGTTAATATTTGACCACATTCCTGGCGAGTTGGCCTCTACGTCTCCGTGTAACCCTCATATACATCAATAACGTAATATAACGTAACCTAACCCAACGTATCATCTCAGCGGTAATATTTGACAACATTCCTGGCGTGTTGGCCTCTACGTCTCCGTGGGACCTTTATATACATCAATAACATAATATAAGCTAGCCTAACCCAACCTAACATCTCGGCGGTAATATTTGACCACATTCCTGGCTTGTTGGCATCTGCGTATCTGTGGGACCTTTATATATGTCAATAACGTAATATAACCTAACCTAACCCAATCTAACATCTCGGCGGTAATATTTGACCACATTCCTGGCGAGTTGGCCTCTACGTCTCCGTGTAACCCTCCTATACATCAATAACGTAATATAACGTAACCTAACCCAACCTATCATCTCGGCGGTAATATTTGATAACATTTCTGGCGATTTGGCCTCTACGTCTCCGTGGGACCTTTATATACATCAATAACGTAATATAAGCTAGCCCAACCCAATCTAACATCTCGGCGGTAATATTTGACCACATTCCTGGCTTGTTGACCTCTGCGTCTCCGTGGGACCTTCATATACGTCAATAACGTAATATAACCTAACCTAACCCTACGTAACATCTCGGCGGTAATATTTGACCACATTCCTGGCGAGTTGGTTTCTACGTCTCCGTGTAACCCTCCTATACATCAATAACGTAATATAACGTAACCTAACCCAACCTATCATCTCGGCGGTAATATTTGACAACATTCCTGGCGAGTTGGCTTCTACGTCTCCGTGGGACCTTTATATACATCAATAACGTAATATAAACTAACCTAACCCAACCTAACATCTCGGCGGTAATATTTGACAACATTCCTGGCGAGTTGGCCTCTACGTCTCCGTGGAACCTTCGTATACATCAATAACGAAATATAAGCTAGCCTAACCCAATCTAACATCTCGGCGGTAATATTTGACCACATTCCTGGCTTGTTGACCTCTGCGTCTCCGTGGGACCTTCATATACGTCAATAACGTAATATAACCTAACCTCACCCTACGTAACATCTCGGCGGTAATATTTGACCACATTCCTGGCGAGTTGGCCTCTACGTCTCCGTGTAACCCTCCTATACATCAATAATGTAATATAACGTAACCTAACCCAACCTATCATCTCGGCGGTAATATTTGACAACATTCCTGGCGAGTTGGCTTCTACGTCTCCGTGGGACCTTTATATACATCAATAACGTAATATAACCTAACCTAACCCAACGTAACATCTCGGCGTTAATATTTGACCACATTCCTGGCGAGTTGGCCTCTACGTCTCCGTGTAAACCTCATATACATCAATAACGTAATATAACGTAACCTAACCCAACGTATCATCTCAGCGGTAATATTTGACAACATTCCTGGCGTGTTGGCCTCTACGTCTCCGTGGGACCTTTATATACATCAATAACATAATATAAGCTAGCCTAACCCAATCTAACATCTCGGCGGTAATATTTGACCACATTCTTGGCTTGTTGGCATCTGCGTATCTGTGGGACCTTTATATATGTCAATAACGTAATATAGCCTAACCTAACCCAATCTAACATCTCGACGGTAATATTTGACCACATTCCTGGCGAGTTGGCCTCTACGTCTCCGTGTAACCCTCCTATACATCAATAACGTAATATAACGTAACCTAACCCAACCTATCATCTCGGCGGTAATATTTGACAACATTCCTGGCGAGTTGGCTTCTACGTCTCCGTGGGACCTTTATATACATCAATAACGTAATATAACCTAACCTAACCCAACGTAACATCTCGGCGTTAATATTTGACCACATTCCTGGCGAGTTGGCCTCTACGTCTCCGTGTAACCCTCGTATACATCAATAACGTAATATAACGTAACCTAACCCAACGTATCATCTCAGCGGTAATATTTGACAACATTCCTGGCGTGTTGGCCTCTACGTCTCCGTGGGACCTTTATATACATCAATAACATAATATAAGCTAGCCTAACCCAATCTAACATCTCGGCGGTAATATTTGACCACATTCCTGGCTTGTTGGCATCTGCGTATCTGTGGGACCTTTATATATGTCAATAACGTAATATAACCTAACCTAACCCAATCTAACATCTCGGCGGTAATATTTGACCACATTCCTGGCGAGTTGGCCTCTACGTCTCCGTGTAACACTCCTATACATCAATAACGTAATATAACGTAACCTAACCCAACCTATCATCTCGGCGGTAATATTTGATAACATTCCTGGCGATTTGGCCTCTACGTCTCCGTGGGACCTTTATATACATCAATAACGTAATATAAGCTAGCCTAACCCAATCTAACATCTCGGCGGTAATATTTGACCACATTCCTGGCTTGTTGACATCTGCGTCTCCGTGGGACCTTCATATACGTCAATAACGTAATATAACCTAACCTAACCCTACGTAACATCTCGGCGGTAATATTTGACCACATTCCTGGCGAGTTGGTCTCTACGTTTCCGTGGAACCTTCGTATACATCAATAACGAAGTATAACCTAACCTAACCCAACCTATCATCTCGGCGGTAATATTTGACAACATTCCTGGCGAGTTGGCTTCTACGTCTCCGTGGGACCTTTATATACATCAATAACGTAATATAACCTAACCTAACCCAACGTAACATCTCGGCGTTAATATTGGACCACATTCCTGGCGAGTTGGCCTCTACGTCTCCGTGGAACCTTCGTATACATCAATAACATGATATAAGCTAGCCTAACCCAACCTAACATCTCGGCGGTAATATTTGACCACATTCCTGGCTTGTTGGCATCTGCGTGTCTGTGGGACCTTTATATATGTCAATAACGTAATATAAACTAACCTAACCCAACCTAACATCTCGGCGGTAATATTTGACAACATTCCTGGCGAGTTGGCCTCTACGTCTCCGTGGAACCTTCGTATACATCAATAACGAAATATAACCTAACCCAAACCAACTTATCATCTCTGCGGTAATATTTAACAACATACCTGGCGAGTTGGCCTCTACGTCCCCGTGGGACCTTTATATACTTCAATAACGAAATATAACCTATCCTAACCCGACCTATCATCTCGGCGGTAATATTTGACAACATTCCTGGCGAGTTGGCCTCTATGTCTCCGTGGAACCTTCGTATACATCAATAACGAAATATAACCTAACCTAAACCAACCTATCATCTCGGCGGTAATATTTGACAACATTCCTGGCGTGTTGGCCTCTACGTCTCCGTGGGACCTTTATATACATCAATAACATAATATAAGCTAGCCTAACCCAATCTAACGTCTCGGCGGTAATATTTGACAACATTCCTGGCTAGTTGGCTTCTACGTCTCCGTGGGACCTTTATATACATCAATAACGTAATATAACCTAACCTAACCCAACGTAACATCTCGGCGTTAATATTTGACCACATTCCTGGCGAGTTGGCCTCTACGTCTCCGTGGGACCTTTATATACATCAATAACATAATATAAGCTAGCCTAACCCAACCTAACATCTCGGCGGTAATATTTGACCACATTCCTGGCTTGTTGGCATCTGCGTATCTGTGGGACCTTTATATATGTCAATAACGTAATATAACCTAACCTAACCCAATCTAACATCTCGGCGGTAATATTTGACCACATTCCTGGCGAGTTGGCCTCTACGTCTCCGTGTAACCCTCCTATACATCAATAACGTAATATAACGTAACCTAACCCAACCTATCATCTCGGCGGTAATATTTGATAACATTTCTGGCGATTTGGCCTCTACGTCTCCGTGGGACCTTTATATACATCAATAACGTAATATAAGCTAGCCCAACCCAATCTAACATCTCGGCGGTAATATTTGACCACATTCCTGGCTTGTTGACCTCTGCGTCTCCGTGGGACCTTCATATACGTCAATAACGTAATATAACCTAACCTAACCCTACGTAACATCTCGGCGGTAATATTTGACCACATTCCTGGCGAGTTGGTTTCTACGTCTCCGTGTAACCCTCCTATACATCAATAACGTAATATAACGTAACCTAACCCAACCTATCATCTCGGCGGTAATATTTGACAACATTCCTGGCGAGTTGGCTTCTACGTCTCCGTGGGACCTTTATATACATCAATAACGTAATATAAACTAACCTAACCCAACCTAACATCTCGGCGGTAATATTTGACAACATTCCTGGCGAGTTGGCCTCTACGTCTCCGTGGAACCTTCGTATACATCAATAACGAAATATAAGCTAGCCTAACCCAATCTAACATCTCGGCGGTAATATTTGACCACATTCCTGGCTTGTTGACCTCTGCGTCTCCGTGGGACCTTCATATACGTCAATAACGTAATATAACCTAACCTCACCCTACGTAACATCTCGGCGGTAATATTTGACCACATTCCTGGCGAGTTGGCCTCTACGTCTCCGTGTAACCCTCCTATACATCAATAATGTAATATAACGTAACCTAACCCAACCTATCATCTCGGCGGTAATATTTGACAACATTCCTGGCGAGTTGGCTTCTACGTCTCCGTGGGACCTTTATATACATCAATAACGTAATATAACCTAACCTAACCCAACGTAACATCTCGGCGTTAATATTTGACCACATTCCTGGCGAGTTGGCCTCTACGTCTCCGTGTAAACCTCATATACATCAATAACGTAATATAACGTAACCTAACCCAACGTATCATCTCAGCGGTAATATTTGACAACATTCCTGGCGTGTTGGCCTCTACGTCTCCGTGGGACCTTTATATACATCAATAACATAATATAAGCTAGCCTAACCCAATCTAACATCTCGGCGGTAATATTTGACCACATTCCTGGCTTGTTGGCATCTGCGTATCTGTGGGACCTTTATATATGTCAATAACGTAATATAGCCTAACCTAACCCAATCTAACATCTCGGCGGTAATATTTGACCACATTCCTGGCGAGTTGGCCTCTACGTCTCCGTGTAACCCTCCTATACATCAATAATGTAATATAACGTAACCTAACCCAACCTATCATCTCGGCGGTAATATTTGACAACATTCCTGGCGAGTTGGCTTCTACGTCTCCGTGGGACCTTTATATACATCAATAACGTAATATAACCTAACCTAACCCAACGTAACATCTCGGCGTTAATATTTGACCACATTCCTGGCGAGTTGGCCTCTACGTCTCCGTGTAAACCTCATATACATCAATAACGTAATATAACGTAACCTAACCCAACGTATCATCTCAGCGGTAATATTTGACAACATTCCTGGCGTGTTGGCCTCTACGTCTCCGTGGGACCTTTATATACATCAATAACATAATATAAGCTAGCCTAACCCAATCTAACATCTCGGCGGTAATATTTGACCACATTCCTGGCTTTTTGGCATCTGCGTATCTGTGGGACCTTTATATATGTCAATAACGTAATATAGCCTAACCTAACCCAATCTAACATCTCGGCGGTAATATTTGACCACATTCCTGGCGAGTTGGCCTCTACGTCTCCGTGTAACCCTCCTATACATCAATAACGTAATATAACGTAACCTAACCCAACCTATCATCTCGGCGGTAATATTTGACAACATTCCTGGCGAGTTGGCTCCTACGTCTCCGTGGGACCTTTATATACATCAATAACGTAATATAACCTAACCTAACCCAACGTAACATCTCGGCGTTAATATTTGACCACATTCCTGGCGAGTTGGCCTCTACGTCTCCGTGTAACCCTCATATACATCAATAACGTAATATAACGTAACCTAACCCAACGTATCATCTCAGCGGTAATATTTGACAACATTCCTGGCGTGTTGGCCTCTACGTCTCCGTGGGACCTTTATATACATCAATAACATAATATAAGCTAGCCTAACCCAATCTAACATCTCGGCGGTAATATTTGACCACATTCCTGGCTTGTTGGCATCTGCGTATCTGTGGGACCTTTATATATGTCAATAACGTAATATAACCTAACCTAACCCAATCTAACATCTCGGCGGTAATATTTGACCACATTCCTGGCGAGTTGGCCTCTACGTCTCCGTGTAACACTCCTATACATCAATAACGTAATATAACGTAACCTAACCCAACCTATCATCTCGGCGGTAATATTTGATAACATTCCTGGCGATTTGGCCTCTACGTCTCCGTGGGACCTTTATATACATCAATAACGTAATATAAGCTAGCCTAACCCAATCTAACATCTCGGCGGTAATATTTGACCACATTCCTGGCTTGTTGACATCTGCGTCTCCGTGGGACCTTCATATACGTCAATAACGTAATATAACCTAACCTAACCCTACGTAACATCTCGGCGGTAATATTTGACCACATTCCTGGCGAGTTGGTCTCTACGTTTCCGTGGAACCTTCGTATACATCAATAACGAAGTATAACCTAACCTAACCCAACCTATCATCTCGGCGGTAATATTTGACAACATTCCTGGCGAGTTGGCTTCTACGTCTCCGTGGGACCTTTATATACATCAATAACGTAATATAACCTAACCTAACCCAACGTAACATCTCGGCGTTAATATTGGACCACATTCCTGGCGAGTTGGCCTCTACGTCTCCGTGGAACCTTCGTATACATCAATAACGAAATATAACCTAACCTAAACCAACCTATCATCTCGGCGGTAATATTTGACAACATTTCTGGCGTGTTGGCCTCTACGTCTCCGTGGGACCTTTATATACATCAATAACATGATATAAGCTAGCCTAACCCAACCTAACATCTCGGCGATAATATTTGACCACATTCCTGGCTTGTTGGCATCTGCGTGTCTGTGGGACCTTTATATATGTCAATAACGTAATATAACCTAACCTAACCCAATCTAACATCTCGGCGGTAATATTTGACCACATTCCTGGCGAGTTGGCCTCTACGTCTCCGTGTAACCCTCCTATACATCAATAACGTAATATAACGTAACCTAACCCAACCTATCATCTCGGCGGTAATATTTGACAACATTCCTGGCGAGTTGGCTTCTACGTCTCCGTGGGACCTTTATATACATCAATAACGTAATATAAACTAACCTAACCCAACCTAACATCTCGGCGGTAATATTTGATCACATTCCTGGCTTGTTGGCATCTGCGTGTCTGTGGGACCTTTATATATGTCAATAACGTAATATAACCTAACCTAACCCAATCTAACATCTCGGCGGTAATATTTGACCACATTCCTGGCGAGTTGGCCTCTACGTCTGCGTGTAACCCTCCTATACATCAATAACGTAATATAACGTAACCTAACCCAACCTATCATCTCGGCGGTAATATTTGACAACATTCCTGGCGAGTTGGCTTCTACGTCTCCGTGGGACCTTTATATACATCAATAACGTAATATAAGCTAAACTAACCCAACCTAACATCTCGGCGGTAATATTTGACCACATTCCTGGCTTGTTGGCATCTGCGTGTCCGTGGGACCTTTATATATGTCAATAACGTAATATAACCTAACCTAACCCAATCTAACATCTCGGCGGTAATATTTGACCACATTCCTGGCGAGTTGGCCTCTACGTCTCCGTGTAACCCTCCTATACATCAATAACGTAATATAACGTAACCTAACCCAACCTATCATCTCGGCGGTAATATTTGATAACATTCCTGGCGATTTGGCCTCTACGTCTCCGTGTGACATTTGTATACATCAATAACGTAATATAAGCTAGCCTAACCCAATCTAACATCTCGGCGGTAATATTGGACCACATTCCTGGCGAGTTGGCCTCTACGTCTCCGTGGAACCTTCGTATACATCAATAACGAAATATAAGCTAGCCAAACCCAATCTAACATCTCGGCGGTAATATTTGACCACATTCCTGGCTTGTTGGCATCTGCGTGTCTGTGGGACCTTTATATATGTCAATAACGTAATATAACCTAACCTAACCCAATCTAACATCTCGGCGGTAATATTTGACCACATTCCTGGCGAGTTGGCCTCTACGTCTCCGTGTAACCCTCCTATACATCAATAACGTAATATGACGTAACCTAACCCAACCTATCATCTCGGCGGTAATATTTGATAACATTCCTGGCGATTGGGCCTCTACGTCTCCGTGGGACCTTTATATACATCAATAACGTAATATAAGGTAGCCTAACCCAATCTAACATCTCGGCGGTAATATTTGACCACATTCTTGGCTTGTTGACCTCTTCGTCTCCGTGGGACCTTCATATACGTCAATAACGTAATATAACCCAACCTAACCCAATCTAACATCTCGGCGGTAATATTTGACCACATTCCTGGCGAGTTGGCCTCTACGTCTCCGTGTAACCCTCCTATACATCAATAACGTAATATAACGTAACCTAACCCAACCTATCATCTCGGCGGTAATATTTGATAACATTCCTGGCGATTTGGCCTCTACGTCTCCGTGGGACCTTTATATACATCAATAACGTAATATAAGCTAGCCTAACCCAATCTAACATCTCGGCGGTAATATTTGACCACATTCCTGGCTTGTTGGCATCTGCGTCTCTGTGGGACCTTTATATATGTCAATAACGTAATATATCCTAACCTAACCCAATCTAACATCTCGGCGGTAATATTTGACCACATTCCTGGCTTGTTGGCATCTGCGTCTCTGTGGGACCTTTATATATGTCAATAACGTAATATATCCTAACCTAACCCAATCTAACATCTCGGCGGTAATATTTGACCACATTCCTGGCGAGTTGGCCTCTACGTCTCCGTGTAACCCTCCTATACATCAATAACGTAATATAACGTAACCTAACCCAACCTATCATCTCGGCGGTAATATTTGATAACATTCCTGGCGATTGGGCCTCTACGTCTCCGTGGGACCTTTATATACATCAATAACGTAATATAAGGTAGCCTAACCCAATCTAACACCTCGGCGGTAATATTTGACCACATTCCTGGCTTGTTGACCTCTGCGTCTCCGTGGGACCTTCATATACGTCAATAACGTAATATAACCCAACCTAACCCTACGTAACATCTCGGCGGTAATTTTTGACAACATTCCTGGCGAGTTGGCTTCTACGTCTCCGTGGGACCTTTATATACATCAATAACGTAATATCAACTAACCTAACCCAACCTAACATCTCGGCGGTAATATTTGACAACATTCCTGGCGAGTTGGCCTCTACGTCTCCGTGGAACCTTCGTATACATCAATAACGAAATATAACCTAACCTAAACCAACCTATCATCTCGGCGGTAATATTTGACAACATTCCTGGCGTGTTGGCCTCTACGTCTCCGTGGGACCTTTATATACATCAATAACATAATATAAACTAACCTAACCCAATCTAACATCTCGGCGGTAATATTTGACCACATTCCTGGCTTGTTGACCTCTGCGTCTCCGTGGGACCTTCATATACGTCAATAACGTAATATAACCTAACCTAACCCTACGTAACATCTCGGCGGTAATATTTGACCACATTCCTGGCGAGTTGGCCTCTACGTCTCCGTGTAACCCTCCTATACATCAATAATGTAATATAACGTAACCTAACCCAACCTATCATCTCGGCGGTAATATTTGACAACATTCCTGGCGAGTTGGCTTCTACGTCTCCGTGGGACCTTTATATACATCAATAACGTAATATAACCTAACCTAACCCAACGTAACATCTCGGCGTTAATATTGGACCACATTCCTGGCGAGTTGGCCTCTACGTCTCCGTGGAACCTTCGTATACATCAATAACGAAATATAACCTAACCTAAACCAACCTATCATCTCGGCGGTAATATTTGACAACATTCCTGACGTGTTGGCCTCTACGTCTCCGTGGGACCTTTATATACATCAATAACATGATATAAGCTAGCCTAACCCAACCTAACATCTCGGCGGTAATATTTGATCACATTCCTGGCTTGTTGGCATCTGCGTGTCTGTGGGACCTTTATATATGTCAATAACGTAATATAACCTAACCTAACCCAATCTAACATCTCGGCGGTAATATTTGACCACATTCCTGGCGAGTTGGCCTCTACGTCTCCGTGTAACCCTCCTATACATCAATAACGTAATATAACGAAACCTAACCCAACCTATCATCTCGGCGGTAATATTTGACAACATTCCTGGCGAGTTGGCTTCTACGTCTCCGTGGGACCTTTATATACATCAATAACGTAATATAAGCTAAACTAACCCAACCTAACATCTCGGCGGTAATATTTGACCACATTCCTGGCTTGTTGGCATCTGCGTGTCCGTGGGACCTTTATATATGTCAATAACGTAATATAACCTAACCTAACCCAATCTAACATCTCGGCGGTAATATTTGACCACATTCCTGGCGAGTTGGCCTCTACGTCTCCGTGTAACCCTCCTATACATCAATAACGTAATATAACGTAACCTAACCCAACCTATCATCTCGGCGGTAATATTTGATAACATTCCTGGCGATTTGGCCTCTACGTCTCCGTGTGACATTTGTATACATCAATAACGTAATATAAGCTAGCCTAACCCAATCTAACATCTCGGCGGTAATATTGGACCACATTCCTGGCGAGTTGGCCTCTACGTCTCCGTGGAACCTTCGTATACATCAATAACGAAATATAAGCTAGCCAAACCCAATCTAACATCTCGGCGGTAATATTTGACCACATTCCTGGCTTGTTGGCATCTGCGTGTCTGTGGGACCTTTATATATGTCAATAACGTAATATAACCTAACCTAACCCAATCTAACATCTCGGCGGTAATATTTGACCACATTCCTGGCGAGTTGGCCTCTACGTCTCCGTGTAACCCTCCTATACATCAATAACGTAATATGACGTAACCTAACCCAACCTATCATCTCGGCGGTAATATTTGATAACATTCCTGGCGATTGGGCCTCTACGTCTCCGTGGGACCTTTATATACATCAATAACGTAATATAAGGTAGCCTAACCCAATCTAACATCTCGGCGGTAATATTTGACTACATTCCTGGCTTGTTGACCTCTTCGTCTCCGTGGGACCTTCATATACGTCAATAACGTAATATAACCCAACCTAACCCAATCTAACATCTCGGCGGTAATATTTGACCACATTCCTGGCGAGTTGGCCTCTACGTCTCCGTGTAACCCTCCTATACATCAATAACGTAATATAACGTAACCTAACCCAACCTATCATCTCGGCGGTAATATTTGATAACATTCCTGGCGATTTGGCCTCTACGTCTCCGTGGGACCTTTATATACATCAATAACGTAATATAAGCTAGCCTAACCCAATCTAACATCTCGGCGGTAATATTTGACCACATTCCTGGCTTGTTGGCATCTGCGTCTCTGTGGGACCTTTATATATGTCAATAACGTAATATATCCTAACCTAACCCAATCTAACATCTCGGCGGTAATATTTGACCACATTCCTGGCTTGTTGGCATCTGCGTCTCTGTGGGACCTTTATATATGTCAATAACGTAATATATCCTAACCTAACCCAATCTAACATCTCGGCGGTAATATTTGACCACATTTCTGGCGAGTTGGCCTCTACGTCTCCGTGTAACCCTCCTATACATCAATAACGTAATATAACGTAACCTAACCCAACCTATCATCTCGGCGGTAATATTTGATAACATTCCTGGCGATTGGGCCTCTACGTCTCCGTGGGACCTTTATATACATCAATAACGTAATATAAGGTAGCCTAACCCAATCTAACACCTCGGCGGTAATATTTGACCACATTCCTGGCTTGTTGACCTCTGCGTCTCCGTGGGACCTTCATATACGTCAATAACGTAATATAACCCAACCTAACCCTACGTAACATCTCGGCGGTAATTTTTGACAACATTCCTGGCGAGTTGGCTTCTACGTCTCCGTGGGACCTTTATATACATCAATAACGTAATATAAACTAACCTAACCCAACCTAACATCTCGGCGGTAATATTTGACAACATTCCTGGCGAGTTGGCCTCTACGTCTCCGTGGAACCTTCGTATACATCAATAACGAAATATAACCTAACCTAAACCAACCTATCATCTCGGCGGTAATATTTGACAACATTCCTGGCGTGTTGGCCTCTACGTCTCCGTGGGACCTTTATATACATCAATAACATAATATAAGCTAGCCTAATCCAATCTAACATCTCGGCGGTAATATTTGACCACATTCCTGGCTTGTTGGCATCTGCGTCTCTGTGGGACCTTTATATATGTCAATAACGTAATATATCCTAACCGAACCCAATCTAACATCTCGGCGGTAATATTTGACCACATTCCTGGCGAGTTGGCCTCTACGTCTCCGTGTAACCGTCATATACATCAATAACGTAATATAACGTAACCTAACCCAACCTATCATCTCGGCGGTAATATTTGATAACATTCCTGGCGATTTGGCCTCTACGTCTCTGTGGGACCTTTATATACATCAATAACGTAATATAAGCTAGCCTAACCCAATCTAACATCTCGGCGGTAATATTTGACCACATTCCTGGCTTGTTGGCATCTGCGTCTCTGTGGGACCTTTATATATGTCAATAACGTAATATATCCTAACCTAACCCAATCTAACATCTCGGCGGTAATATTTGACCACATTCCTGGCTTGTTGGCATCTGCGTCTCTGTGGGACCTTTATATATGTCAATAACGTAATATATCCTAACCTAACCCAATCTAACATCTCGGCGGTAATATTTGACCACATTCCTGGCGAGTTGGCCTCTACGTCTCCGTGTAACCCTCCTATACATCAATAACGTAATATAACGTAACCTAACCCAACCTATCATCTCGGCGGTAATATTTGATAACATTCCTGGCGATTGGGCCTCTACGTCTCCGTGGGACCTTTATATACATCAATAACGTAATATAAGGTAGCCTAACCCAATCTAACACCTCGGCGGTAATATTTGACCACATTCCTGGCTTGTTGACCTCTGCGTCTCCGTGGGACCTTCATATACGTCAATAACGTAATATAACCCAACCTAACCCTACGTAACATCTCGGCGGTAATTTTTGACAACATTCCTGGCGAGTTGGCTTCTACGTCTCCGTGGGACCTTTATATACATCAATAACGTAATATAAACTAACCTAACCCAACCTAACATCTCGGCGGTAATATTTGACAACATTCCTGGCGAGTTGGCCTCTACGTCTCCGTGGAACCTTCGTATACATCAATAACGAAATATAACCTAACCTAAACCAACCTATCATCTCGGCGGTAATATTTGACAACATTCCTGGCGTGTTGGCCTCTACGTCTCCGTGGGACCTTTATATACATCAATAACATAATATAAGCTAGCCTAATCCAATCTAACATCTCGGCGGTAATATTTGACCACATTCCTGGCTTGTTGGCATCTGCGTCTCTGTGGGACCTTTATATATGTCAATAACGTAATATATCCTAACCTAACCCAATCTAACATCTCGGCGGTAATATTTGACCACATTCCTGGCGAGTTGGCCTCTACGTCTCCGTGTAACCCTCCTATACATCAATAACGTAATATAACGTAACCTAACCCAACCTATCATCTCGGCGGTAATGTTTGATAACATTCCTGGCGATTTGGCCTCTACGTCTCCGTGTGACATTTGTATACATCAATAACGTAATATAAGCTAGCCTAACCCAATCTAACATCTCGGCGGTAATATTGGACCACATTCCTGGCGAGTTGGCCTCTACGTCTCCGTGGAACCTTCGTATACATCAATAACGAAATATAAGCTAGCCAAACCCAATCTAACATCTCGGCGGTAATATTTGACCACATTCCTGGCGAGTTGGCATCTACGTCTCCGTGTAACCCTCATATACATCAATAACGTAATATAACGTAACCTAACCCAACGTATCATCTCAGCGGTAATATTTGACAACATTCCTGGCGTGTTGGCCTCTACGTCTCCGTGGGACCTTTATATACATCAATAACATAATATAAGCTAGCCTAACCCAATCTAACATCTCGGCGGTAATATTTGACCACATTGCTGGCTTGTTGGCATCTGCGTCTCTGTGGGACCTTTATATATGTCAATAACGTAATATAACCTAACCTAACCCAAGCTAACATCTCGGCGGTAATATTTGACCACATTCCTGGCGAGTTGGCCTCTACGTCTCTGTGTAACCCTCCTATACATCAATAACGTAATATAACGTAACCTAACCCAACCTATCATCTCGGCGGTAATATTTGTCAACATTCCTGGCGACTTGGCTTCTACGTCTCCGTGGGACCTTTATATACATCAATAACGTATATAAACTAACCTAACCCAACCAAACATCTGGGCGGTAATATTTGACAACATTCCTGGCGAGTTGGCCTCTATGTCTCCGTGGAACCTTCGTATACATCAATAACGAAATATAACCTAACCTAAACCAACTTATCATCTCGGCGGTAATATTTGACAACATTCCTGGCGTGTTGGCCTCTACGTCTCCGTGGGACCTTTATATACATCAATAACATAATATAAGCTAGCCTAACCCAATCTAACATCTCGGCGGTAATATTTGACCACATTCCTGGCTTGTTGGCATCTGCGTGTCTGTGGGACCTTTATATATGTCAATAACGTAATATAACCTAACCTAACCCAATCTAACATCTCGGCGGTAATATTTGACCACATTCCTGGCGAGTTGGCCTCTACGTCTCCGTGTAACCCTCCTATACATCAATAACGTAATATGACGTAACCTAACCCAACCTATCATCTCGGCGGTAATATTTGATAACATTCCTGGCGATTGGGCCTCTACGTCTCCGTGGGACCTTTATATACATCAATAACGTAATATAAGGTAGCCTAACCCAATCTAACATCTCGGCGGTAATATTTGACCACATTCCTGGCTTGTTGACCTCTTCGTCTCCGTGGGACCTTCATATACGTCAATAACGTAATATAACCCAACCTAACCCAATCTAACATCTCGGCGGTAATATTTGACCACATTCCTGGCGAGTTGGCCTCTACGTCTCCGTGTAACCCTCCTATACATCAATAACGTAATATAACGTAACCTAACCCAACCTATCATCTCGGCGGTAATATTTGACAACATTCCTGGCGAGTTGGCTTCTACGTCTCCGTGGGACCTTTATATACATCAATAACGAAATATAACCTAACCTAACCCAACGTAACATCTCGGCGTTGATATTTGACCACATTCCTGGCGAGTTGGCCTCTACGTCT